>CM022298.1:692676488-693168191 GCA_011799875.1 Thinopyrum elongatum | reverse complement strand
TGTATACACTGAAAATATTTTTTCTATACACCATTAATATATGCATTATTAACATTTTCCAAACAATATGAAATTATTTATTTTATTTCTAAAATTTTCCATACACTTTGTACATTTTTTGTATACATCTAAACATTTTTTGTATACGCATCTAACATTATTTTTAAATGTTTAACTTTCAACTTTTTTATGTAAAGTGATTTTTATAATAGATATATTTAGAATATTTCAGAATACAAGGAAAACTAAAAATTGAAACAACAGAATTGAATGCCAAAATGATAAATTAAAAGTGAAAAAAATAAAAAGCAAAGAAGGTCTGTGTCGACGATTGGCTGGCCCAATCAGGCAGCTACCTGAAGCGAGATCCCCTCAAATAAAAAAGCTACCTAAAGCGAGACATCCTACAGTCTCGCGTCAGCCGTAGTATAGGCGTGTTTGCACTAGACGGGCCCTACACTAATTTTCACGTGTCGTTGGGTCGGTCTACACGGAAAACAAACGAAGCGAAATCACTAATTAAGGGGCATTATTTGAAAAGATCACTCTCACCTCTTTAGATAGCGACAAGTGATGCACTGCATGTGCACCACTTATCGCAACCTGTGAGTTTTTCTTTTTTTCGTAGATCCATTTATTCAAAATGTTTTATCTCTTAAACATGCGTCCAAATCTCAAATTGTTTTCACCGTTGGACTTCTCACGTCGAGATCTTCAAAACTAGATCCCATGTTGATTGGTTTGATGAAAAAAACACGAAAAAACCGACCAAAAAAACTGAACTGGAGGATTTTTTTTTCTTTCCAAAATAGGCTCGACAGTGTCTCTCGCGGAAGCAAAATCCGTACCTCCACGAGAAGTAAACACGTGCCTCTCGTGGAAGGAAAAAATCGCGTTTTTTTCAGTCACGGCCCGCGGAAATAAATTTGTGCCCCTCGCGGAAGGAGTGTTTTTTCCCGTTTTCGAGAGGCACGACCGTGCCTCTCGCACAAGTAAAATCGTGCCTCTCATGGAAGAAGAAAAAAAAAAGAAAAAATGCGTTATTTTCGGTTCCGAGAGGCACGGCCGTGCCTCCCGCGTAAGCAAATCCGAGTCTTTTGCGGAAGCAAAAACATGGCTCTCGCGGAAGCAAAAAAAACGCGTTTTTTTCGAGGGGCACAGCCACGCCTCTCGCGGAAACAAATCCGTGTCTCTCGTGGAAGGAAAAAAAACATATTTTTTTTCCGTTTCCAAGAAGCACACTCATGCCTCTCGCGGAAGAAAAAAAACTTATTTTTTCTCGCAATTTTTTTTCAAAAGTTTTTTTGTCCAAAAGCTAAGAAAGATCGATGGAAAACTGAAAAGCTAAAAAAACACTAGAAAAAACCATCTAAAAAGCAGAAAACACGTGCGGAAAAATAAAAAAAAATCCAGAGGTAGCGCCCTGAGCGCGACACGTGGCGGCGGCTTAGAGGGCGCTAAGTGACGCGCTCTCAGGCCACCCCAATGGACCCTAGAGGAGGCTCCCAAAGGAGCGCTCCTTCGTTAATTGCTCCCCAGACAAAGACATTTATCAAAAATATGAAAAACAAAACAAAGACAAAACCCATAAAATAAGGAAAATAAATGTGCACCCCACACTATTGTGGGTTTGACTCTCTGTTTCGTACTAGTGATCACTATAACCTGTTTTCAATTGTTTTTTTTTTTTGCGGCTTTGTGTTTGTTATGGTTATATTTTCCTTTGCGGTTTTTTTGTGGGTTTGATTATATTGGTTTTCCCTTTTTTCTCTGTAGTAAAAGCGGATTTTTTTCTTCTGTGTATGTACATATTCAAGAAAAAATGATTGTTTCTTCTATACACAGTGCATTTACTCTTTTTAAGCAAGATGAATATTTATGATATGATAACATTTCACCCATTTGTTCAAAAATATTAATTTAATTTTTAAAAAAATCGCACGCTTTCTAGAAAATGTTCTTGTAACTAAATTAAAGTGCAAAATTTATTTTTTCCTGTGTGGTGAGCATTTTTTAAAGTGTTCATGTAAAAGTGTGCACATATTTTAAAAAGAAATGTTTGTCATGCACGACATATGACACAACATACTCATCTTCTACGTGCATATGGCTTGACTGCTGAGGTGTCTCTTATCAAATACTCACAAAGTGTGATATCAAATAAGACATTGCATGGGTGGCTCGTCCAAGTATCAACAGTACATATTGTCGATCCAAGGCTTATTTTGATATTTCGCAAAAAAAAAGAAGGCTTATTTTGATGTTCTCGAGAACTAATAGTGTGCTTATTTTGCTTGATTTGTTACTCTGCTTCTTCATCACACCACAACTACAGCCTATTTTACCATTTGGTTGATCAATCTCTTTTAATAATATGTCCCATCCCATTACAAAAATAAACTTAACACAACACATTTTAGCAACCTGAAGAACAAAATTTAGGACAACACATTTTAGTAATGCAGGTGGCTGGTGATCATATTGCTGATAATGAAGCACACCATAATATATATATATATATATATATATATATATATATATATGGTGCCTGGGCACCTTGATCGGGTCCAACCCGTTAGTAGAACTTTTGGTTTCTTTCCTAATCTATTTGCATTCAAGACATTCCATCTATGAAACAACATGAAGCATTTCCTTTTATTGCTTTGTTCTCTCATACCTTTCCACATAAAAGATTTAGATCACGTACTTGCGAGTATATACATAAAAAAAATATGTATGGTGCCCACGCATTTTCGTAGACATATATCCATTACACAATTGGGGCATCATACCCACTTATTTGTGACTATGTACTTCAAAAAACAATTAGGTATAATACCTACATATTATTGGGGTATGCACTCATATATTTCACGCCGGGGTATGTAGCGAATATGCGAGGTATAATACCTATGTATTATTGGGGTATGTAGTCATATTTTTTATGCCGGGGTATGTAGTTGTAGAGATATGTATATAGTTGTAGAGAAATATTGGGGTATATACGCATATATTTCAATTTCGCATACCCACTTATTTTTGGACTATGTACTTCAAAAAACAATTAAGTATAATACCTATGTATTATTCAGGTTTCACGTTTGGGTATGTAGATGTAGGGAAATATGAAAAAAAAATAGGTATAAGATCTACGTATTACCGAGGTATGTACTCCTATATTTCACGCCGGGTATGTAGCTGTAGAGAAATATTGGAATGTATACATACACAAAAATCTAATGAGTATATACTCGGTTAAAAATCCCTACATACGCAATGCTAAAAGTTCTTACTATATTTTACCCGGCAATAGTATGGAAGCTTTTTATTACTTGATCTCACAAATGTACAATTGATGACGCACATTAAATGACAGATTTGGCTATTTCCATATAACATACGCCATGCAAAAATCTATGGAAGGTAATCCATTGGCACGCATTAGAGCCATGCAAACAAGTATGGAAAGTTTTTTTCTGATAAAAATATAAATTAAAATATAATCTCATTCGTTAACGGATCAAATCCAATAACGCATATATCCATCATCACAACACAATCACGATGCAATCGGACGACATCTAGGCAAGGTGCCTGGGCACCTAGGTGCCCCAAACGCATTATCATCTATGTGATTAAAGTCCTTACGACATTTTAGGTCTTTATCATTGGGATTATTATATGTGTACACATAACTCATCAACTAGGCCACCGCAAAAAAAAAAGAAACTCATCAACTAGGCATCATCTATTACACAGATTAATGTCTCTCATGCTTCAAGCATGAGTGTGTAGCTGATTCATCAATTCGTGTTGTTTAGCATGAATAATATGAACACCGGTATGATGAGTTGATGTGGGTGGAGGAGCTTTGCACGTCATGCGTTTTATGCTTGCATCCTCCCTCTATATAATCTCACCAGGCAACTCTGATTTTTTCCATGGGAAGCCCATCATGAATCTCCCGGTGAAGAACCCTGTGGTTGTATTTGAGACATCGGAGAAAACCGAAGAAAATACTACATTGTTTTACACGTGTGTCACAATACACACAAAATCCTTTATATTCTCATAGAGTGCATGATTGATTAGCAGTCATGTGCTAATAAAGAGGCGATTACTGATTAGGGAGGGGGTGTGCATGTAATGCCGACACGAAGGACGTCGCAGTGGAGGCAGATGACGATGGAGCCGATGGCCATGATGGCTGGGCCGTGGGAGAACTTGAGGTCCAGGCCTAGTGTGGCAAAGCTCCGCCCACACGACAAGACACATGTTTGCATATGTAACCAATTGATGACTCACCCAGGGTGAACATCGCCATGCCCGTGACTGACTTGAGCATGATGAGCACCGAGTTCTCCAGGACACTGGGCAGCTGGACATATGTGTAGCTTGCATATTATTTTGGAAACTACAAACTTATTGTAACTTGCTATTAGGATATGAAGGTGGGCAGTAAAACCGTTGATGTAATTCCACATGACCTCCAACTGGCCTTGTATCAAAATTTATTTCCATGTTTTTTTAGTTAGCTTCCTATAGGTGCTTATACATACAGACGAAGGCAAGGTGCCAAGAACTAATTAACGAGTCTGGCATACTTGTACATAAATGGACTGTATGGCATAATCTCTCATCACAACTTACAGGTAATAATATAGCACATAAGTCTGGCATAACACAAGAAAAAGTTCAGAGCTAATCTAGTTCAGAGCTTCCTATAGGTTGCAAGTGTACGGTCTTCATGATTCGGCAGCGCTTCGCCGTTCAGAGCTAATCATCGCCGGTGAATTTAGAGGGAGGAGATTAGAACCACACGGGGCTTCTAATTATGTGGATTAGAGGTGGCTAGGGCTAGCTCTAATTAGTCAACTAGGACCAACTAGAATTAGAACTAGATCAACTAGAGGAGGCTCCATAACTTGTGTTGCATAGGGTGGAAATCCTCTAGTATATATAAGTTTAGGGGAGAGGAGGGGACGCCACAAAGGGGGAAGGACTCCCCTCCCCTTGCGTCGGCCAAGGGGGAAGGACGAGTCCTTCCCCCACTAGGATTCGTCCTCCCCATAGGGGGAAGGGCGGCGCCTCCCCTATTGAGCCCTTGTGGCCCAATTCCTTCTTCATCTCTTGGTCATATTAGGCCCATTGATATTAAATTAAATATATATTTATTCTAAACATTTTCAGAGCATTATATATAATTTAGCATCCTCGGAAACATTTTCCATATATATATATATATATATATATATATATATATATATATATATATATATATATATATCTCAGTAATACCAGGTATTACCCGATATTCACCGAAACCCTTCCAGGGAACCCGAAGCGCTTCCGGAACCTCTTGGAACTATTCCGGATATTAATGAAACAATTCCACATATATATTTTCAGCACTCCTGTCACACTAACACTCAGCAGATCGTGATTACCTTAAGCTTGTGACCCCGTATGTTCGGTAAATCATAGACATGAACGAAAACACCTTCGTTCCATGACCGATAGCGCAACCGTGGACATCCATATCGGGCCCTATGATTACATGAATAATATTCGAGTGAACCTTTGGTTATCATGCGGTGTTCCCTTTGATTGGCGATACTTCACAGAACCCGGTGTGCATCGGTATCCTTCTGAGTCTTCACCATGCTCACTATACCGTTGTTCCCGTTACCGGTTTTATTCTTCTTTCTCGTTGACGTGTTCCGGCATCCCCGTGACGTAGTCATCTGTGTCTGGCCAGACGATAATGGATGCGTCACACTGAAAGGGCCCTAGGAATATCTCTCCATCGTCGGAGAAGCAAATCTCACTCTCGAGCTATCCGGTCACTTGTCAAACTTTCCGGTGAGCCTGAAAGTTGTCGTTATGATCACCTTGTTGCAGATGACGTTTGAGCAACCCCGAAGTCCACCGTCTGGTAGGAAGTGACCGAGACACTCTCATGGTCTGAGGAACTAAAACACATGCTAATACTCCGTGTTATAACAAATGATTTCAGACGATATAATCACAAAGTATAACAGACAAGTTTGGGTCGATTCAATATTATCGTTCTTCTAACGTCATACCCTCAATGTTGTTTTAGGACTATCGTTACACTTGACGATATCCTAAGATCCGGAAAACGTGATCACCAACAACACTTGAACCAATCTTAGAGGCGAGACTAAGAACGTATTGTTTACCATTTATCATTTCACACATGCATATGAGTTTTCCACTGAGTCGCATATTCCAGGATCATAGCAGTTATAGCATGAAATATAAACTCTCAATTATGAATAATGAAAATATAATAATACAATATTATTGCCTCTAGGGCATATTTCCAACAAACATAAGCAGCTTCCTTCTGAGTGCACTGAGTAAATTGTCAACTAACATAAAAAGAGACCTCGTTTTAGTAAAGATGGCCTGGCACATTGCATTATTTTTCCAAGGTCAAAAAAGAAGATAACATGGGGAAGATACCCTGGCTCAGACATCCAGGCGCATTAAATCTCGAGCCTGGCAGGGCAAAAGCTGTTAGGCGGGAACTACCAATGTTTCCGATTCATTTAATAACCGGCGCATACAATAGACAGGAAGAAATGGATAGCTTAAGCAGGCATGCATCTCCTAAAAAGCTTCTCTAGCAAGACTAGAAAGTTCAGATCGACTCAAAATAAAAATGGCAGCAAGCACCCAGTCAATTCTCCAGCTACAAGTGTGCAACAAGAAAGGAACAAATTTTCATTTTGTCCTCAAGGTGTCTCAATCTTCAATAATTTAAAGGGATTCACATCAAGCCAATCTGCGTTTTATGCTATCATGTTCCACAAAACTGGTTTGTAAATATGTACGTGGCGAGATTGATCGAAGACTTGCAGAAATCAAAGAGGGGCCGAGAAAGATGTATAAGGCTTCTTGGGATGATGCAGGAAATTGCTTCAACTTTGCACGTACGACAATTCAGGATAAAGAGTATGTACAGTGATAAGAGCAAACTTATTCCTAGTGAAACTGAACTTTAGAGGGTTTGACAAATCTAACAACAAACAACCAGCAATGACTGTTGAAGCACTTGAGATCTTTTATATTCTCAGACATCAAACTATGATAATATCTCATCAGTAGGAAAATCCCTACAGTACAGTATTACATTATGCTTAGCCAGTGCTAAGAATTGAAGTGTTTCACAGTAATACCTTTCGAATGGTCAAATTTCAGCCAGTGCACAAGTGTGGTGGACTTGCATCCACCAGTTGGTCAATTTTCATGGCCGATTGCAAGCAAATCAATCAGCTTTGAGTGCTTTAGTGCTCTAATTGCCTAGGTTTCAATTCTTTTTGTTTAGGAGAAAAATGGAAGACAATTCAGCATGCTAGTATAAAAGCCCTAAAAGTGCATTTGATGATATGGGGTAGGTCAAAGATATCTAATAATAATATGTTTCTTGTTTGCCTCAATTAAAATCAACTTGTATACCTGCAGCCTGTAGACTAGGATATCTCTGCTCCTGCTGTTCAGGTTGTCCTCCAGGCTTATTCTGGAAAAATTAAACACAATTTCAGGAGTGTACTACTAGTGGTAATCACACAATATCAGAAACATTGTACACCATGCTGGTCCAAATTCAAATTTTATTATTCTTAGTCATTATGTGACTTGGGGAAGCAACAGAGACAACACCTGGACGTCTAGAAGGTTAGCAACCATGAAAGCTTAGTACACCATCAATTCAGCCTTGCTTGCTAATAGCCATAATCATTACTGATTCAGGAAACAACATGATCCAAGTAGCAGCGCTAATCACTACTCTGGAAAACATCACGCACATACACAACATGAGCCTTGAGCCCTTGACCACAGCTTGCTCAAGGTGCGTCTTGACAAGGTAACAATTAACGTCATGACAGTAACAAAGACCCACAAAAAATTCAATTACACAAAAGCATCAATTGGCATGTGACCTATCTTCATTAAGGGGAAAATTTAGTAAACCAAACGCCATGTATTCATCAGCCTATGTATTTTCTGTGTCTGTGCAAAGTAACTTTTGTCGGAACTTAACTAAGTATCATCTATACGAAGCAAACAAGATTGGTCTTTCTGTTCAGAACTTGAGAGGTGTGTGTCACAGGGTGAGTGGCTTACTCCTCCGCTGGCGGGCACAATGGACATGACGATGGCAGCCTCCATGACACATGAGAGCAGATTCCAAGTGAAACCCCAAGAACTTGCTCTACTGCGCGCATGAAACCAAAAGAAAGGAAAAACCCAGCTTCAGTAAGGCTTCCATCAGTCACGTGAAAGCACAGATAAACAATGTAGATACCTCCTTCTGGAGCGGGTTGGGGCCGAAGAATTGGAGGATATCTCTGCTCCTGCTGCTCAGGTTCTCCTCCAGGCTTATTCTGGAAAAAATACACACAACTTCAGGAGTGTACTACTAGTGGTAATCACACAATATCAGAAATCTCATACATCATGCTGATCCAAATTCAAAATTTATTTTGCTTAGTCATTACGTGACTTGGGGAAGCAACAGAGACAACACCTTCGGCGGGAGCTCGAGCGGCTGCGTACTGTACGACTATCTGGCCGCAATTGTTGGGCCCCAACAACATGGTGGTAACGCCTACTCATCTTCATCTCCTGAAAAAAGTTTAAGCTGATTGGTGGTAGGAGTAAATACTTTTTGCATGCATAGAACCTGTGACTCTGAGCACGCAGAGGCCACCAACGAAGAAGCAGCGGAGGAAGAAATCAAGCATAGTTGGCGCGCTACTACCTCTCTCGAGGACATCAACATAGCCGCTTCGACTTCGACCGGCACCGATGATGCTTGGGCGAGCGGATGTACTGTGCCTTATTCGGTGTCGACGCTCGGCTTCGATAGGAGTATTTGATACTCCCTCTGCAAACAGTAATATAAGACCGTTTACATCACTCATGTTCATGTAGAAGCTGAATCAGTGTTTTGTTGTGCGTCACAGACATATATGAGTGTTTGAAAGTTGAGTTCAGTGTCAGATTGGATTGACACACATGCTAAAAGGTAAGTTAAGTTCAGTGTTTGAAAGGTGAGCATGAGAAATTTCAGTGTCATGGAATGATAAAATAGGATATTGTGATCGAGCTTTCATTAAATTATTCACCAACTTGAAATAGGCTTCCGCTCCGCTTTATATATAAAGCACAGCTCGCTGATGATGGAATAAGGTTCTCCCCGTCTAACCCCCGTCCCGGGAGTTATTTATCCAAAACCACCACACTTAGGGCTAGGGTAACAACTTGGTACCACATATGAGGCAGGGCACAAAAAACCACCAGAATTGCGTCTAATACGTAACGCGGAGTACTTATGCTCGAATTTGGCCACGAAGCAGATCTGATCGGTTGGGCCCAGCTATCGGGCTGATGTGGCATGCCTACATGGATAATTTGCTGAGGTGGTCGAAGGCCCACCTGTCGGCCTCTCTCTTATTCCTCTCTCTCTCTCCCTCCAAGCCATCTTCTTCCCCACGATCGCGACCACAGCCAGCCATACCCGCGCCGCCGCCGGAGCCTTACCACGACGAGCCACCACCGGCGAGCCTCCCCGCCGCCCCAGCTACCTGCCATCGGCCGCGACAAGCCACCGGACTCCAGCAGCACTTCCAGCCCTTGTCCCGCCCGGATCCGGCGAGGATCCGCCCCACCGCCCAGCATGTCAGACTCCGCGCGGAAGCGGACAACCACGACAGCTCGGCGGGAGTGCTTCGACACCCTTCCGCCAGCACAGGACGGCGGGCTTGTCCGACTGGTCAAGCCCGAGGTCGTGCACGGCCAAAGTCAACGGCGACCGCCGCAAATAGCAGGTGCACGCCGAGGAGCTCGGCGGGGCAGCGCGGCGGTGCACATGGAGGCCCTTGGCCGCGCCTGTGCCGGCGCGCGTCGTGGAGGGAATGTCTGACCGCAGCGCGTGTCTGCCATCGGCGTCCCCTCCGCCCGAGCCCACTGTCGCCTTCACAGCCACAGAAAACTACCATGGGCGCCACCCGAGCTTCTCCTCACCGCGACTGCCTCAGCCTACTCCCCAGTGTGCCGCCCACACGGCCTTGCCTGGTCGTGGCGTCGCTCACGACACACCCATAGCCTGTTTGCTGACATGCCCATGAGAAATAAAAAGAAAAGGTGAAAAGGGATAAAGAGTCATTGACAGGTTGGACCCTTTTTACCACCTCAGCGAATTATCCACATAGGCACACCACGTCAGCCCGACAGGTGGGGTCAACTTGTCGGTTTCGCTGTCTTCACAAGTACATCGGACAATCAGTGCTCTGCGTTACGTATTAGGCGCAGTTCTGGTGCTTTTTTGTGCCCTGCCTCATATGTGGTACCAAGTTGTTACCCTCGCCCCAAGTGTGGTGGTTTTGAGTAAATAACTCACATCCCGGTGGTGCGTCTAGCATCGTCGGAAGGCGTGTGAATGTATGTCTCCGGCAGGTCTTGCGGGATTCGGTCGGTGTTTGTATTTGGTGGATTTGCCCAGATCCGGTCTTTGTTCGTCTTTGTTCACGTGTCTTCAAGCTGGATTCTTCCGATCTAATCTTATCTTCATCGGCGGCGGTTACTGTTCTAGTGCGTTAGTCCTATGGGGCCTTAGCACGACGACTTCTCTACTGTCTACTACAACAAGTTATGCTCGGCTCCGGCGAGGGAGGGTGATGACGGCGGTGGTGTGCCTTTGGCTCGCTTCAGTGCTTGTAGTCGTCGCTAGGTGGTCTACGAATCTGGATGTGATTTTTTATTTCTGATGCTCGCTGTATTTCCATTATTGAAGATGAATAGATCAAAAGTTTCTCGCAAAAAAAAAATATCGATCACAACAAAGTACACGGCCGAGTGATACAAAGTGATGGATAACACTCATACAACACCGATCCCAGAATAACCGCATCACACAAGATGCACATGACTACGCTACTGAAATAGACTACAGGAAGGGCTGAGTACAACTCCTACACCACCACCTACGTTCCACAACAACGCCTCAAAGACGCGATGTGTAGCCTCTGCCGACAGTGGCGGAGACAGGGGTGCCAGCCATGGCCCTGGCCCCCCAATGGAGTATTGCCCTAGGGGGTACTCACCATATCATCTCCTGGCCAGGTAGGTCGGGCCGAGGACCCCCATGGCGGTTCATTAATGGGCTTCTTCGGACAGCCCATGACATATACAAGGGAGATTCCACAAGACTTGACACACAAGCCGAAGACTCCTCTCCACCGACGTATCCGACTAGGACTTTTGTTATCCTAGGCCTCCGGTACATTATATAAGCTGAGGCCAGACTAGTCGATAGATCATATCCCAGATCATTAGAATCATACACAACAATCTCGTAGTAAATACATGTACTATCTCCTCCTATCCCCCATATCAATACAATCAATAGCAGGACGTAGTTATTATCTCTTCGAGAGAGCCCGGACCTAGGTAAAATCTTGTGTCCATATTACCATCACTTCAAGACGCCGCTTAGAATCCCTACCTCAAGATATGCCGAATTTAGCATCGACATTGGTGGCCCATGTAGGTCCCTGCTGGTAGTCGCCGCGGTGCAATGGAAATTCAGATCGGCTTCGGCGCCATCTACGCATCGAAACCGAGCTTCAGTGTCAAAGTCGGCATCTTCGTCACCGGCTCGACTGGTCACCCCGGCTGGACCGAGGACCGCGCTCCGCGCCGGATCATCAGGATCGGACGGGTGCCTTCATCATCAAAATTAAATCTCAACCGAGATCATGGAAGAATCGCCCATGGAGCTCGGGGGCTCAATGTCAACATTGCCCTCGTGCGATCGTGAAGTTTTTTCTGTACAATGGATTTGTGTTCACTGTCCCCGCCTCCTCGAGCGTCACTTTAACGATTGCTTTAGTGGAATTGTGCGGAATTGAACCTACAACAAACCTGTAAAATTTCATCTTGTTTCGATAAAGGAATCTCCGGCAATCTCCGATATGCCGGAGCCGTGTCGAATCTGGACGAGTTTACATGTCTTTAAATATCACTCAGTATGCATGTCCCAAGTTCTAGCAAAAGAGTCTTGAAATAAGCCAAGAGAAAAGCCTTCTTATATAACTGTCATGCTTTTTCAGTGTGCCATGGAGATCACCTCCGGACTCCGGATCGAATCTCTGGGACACCCGTAATGTCATGAACCCAGATGTGCAAACGGTTGAAAACCGAATCATTGGTTCAAAAGTTAAAAGTGTTACGGAGTGTGAAATAAGTTACGGAGTGTGAAATAAAACTAAAAGTATGGGTCCCAAAAAAAGAAGAAGAAAAACTCTAGAAGCCATTGTATTCTCCTCACGCCCTCGCGTATATTCATGCGAGCACACGCACTATGTGTGTGTTGTGTACATGTAGCACATTTTCTCATACCACCTCAACTAAGTGTTGCATGAGAGCTCACCTTATATATTGGTCACAGGTTCCTCCTACAAGCGAGGTGGTACTAAATTTTCAGCCACCTCATTCAGCCACTTACTTCCTAGTGGCAAGGCCTAGCTAGCAAGTGATCATGGGCCAAGATGGTTCGAGATGGCATCTCGTTCAATTCTACTCTCAGAAATAAGTGATTTAATAGACCGTTCCTTAGTCTGGAATGTTGCACTGCTCGATGAGCACTTTAATTATTACCATGGATAAAGAAGCAATTCTCAATATTCCCATCAGTTCGAGAGTGCACGAAGATTTCTGGTCATGGCATTATGAAAATAAAGGAGTATTCACGGTGCGTTGGCTTTACCGGCTTGTATCAACTAAGAGGCAGCGAACAGATTGGCTTGAGCATCGTTCTGGACATTCAAATCTAGAAGCAGATCGGAGGTCTTGGGGGAAACTATGGAACTTGTAGATACCGTCCAAGATTAAAGTTTTTGCCTGGGGCCTAGCACATACTTTGTTGCCCACTGGGGACGTCCGCAAGCATAGGAAGATGACAGACAAGGTCTGGTTTTGAATCACCACGGCACGTACCAGTTCTTCGACTCGAGGGACGGCCTGGCGCGCCGCTAATTAAATACATTCGTTAACTAGTATATCAATTAATTAAGGAGATGAATGTCCTGCGTGTCGAATTGTTTAAGCTGCTGCTGCTACCGATGGTTAGCTTAGTTGGCTATTATGTTCTCTTCAATTATGGATTGATGAAAATAAATATTTTGTGCTCCCAATTTTGGAGTCGACAGATGATCTATCTATATCATGTACTGGATTCGTGTTTTGCTTTGAAATACAACATATGTTTGAGGGTTTTTTTAACATAGTTGGAGTTTATATGTGCGTACAAAGGGCCCCTGGAGGTTCTTTTGCAACCTGAATCAAGAATGCGTGCACGAGTGCTAATGCTGTTCTGGAGGATGTGGTACGTCAGAAACGAGATTGTGCATACAAAACCGCCCCCCCCCCCCCCCCCCCCCCCAGTTAACGTGTCCAAGAGGTTTGATGCAGCTACCTTGATACACTATACTCCAATAGCACATATCCAAATTTTGATCCAGTTAAAGGAAAAGCAGCCACCACGTTGTGCTTTCCACATGTTGATTCAATACACAATAAAAGGCTGCAACCTGTTCTTTCCTCTATGGTGAAACGGGAGTAGGCATGGTTCTCAGAGCCATGAGGGGGTGATTATATTCAGTGCGTGCAGGCAATTATTCCCTTGTAATGATGGCCTAGAATCTGGACTTCTAGCTCTTCAGGAAGGTATATCTCTTGCACTGCAGTGGTGTTCCCTGCCACTGGATATTGAAAGCGATTGCCTTGAGGCAGTCATGATGATCAAGAGTAGAGAAGGCAACAAATCAAAGTACGCTTTTTTTGTCGAAGATATCAAAAGAAGCATGGAGGAACAGGGTTTTTTTATTACTCATATTCACTCTAGTCAAAATAAATCTAGTCATTTTATGGCAAATTTTGGGAGATCCGAGCGCCGCACTGTAGTTTGGCTTGGATCAGGCCCCCCTGGCGCTTTAGAAGTTTCTGAAATTGATTGTAAACTTTGAGTTTTTGGAGTAATACAAGAATTTATTTGGAAAAAAAGGGCCCCTGGTTGCTATCTTGCCCTTGGGCCCCGTAAATATATGGACCAGCCCTGGCTACAGTGATCTCATCCCATCGCTGACCTTCGCTCTTGGCGACATGCGAGTCCTAAACTGTGATCTTATCCTATTAGACACGCGTCAATTAGTACATTCAATCAGGCATGAACCAAAGCAAGCAACCAACAATTAATAATCAACGGAGCAAACAATGTTAGTTGTTTTCACATTAGCCTGATGCATGTGCACCGTTCACACGCACATGACCACGCAAATGCTGAAAGACTTCTATTTTGTTTGACAATTAATCTGCTGACCACGCCATCGTCAGCTCGATCTGAGTTATCTGATTGCACCACGGTTGCAATGACCACGCAAATGCTGGAAGAACAGTATCTTGTTTGACAAGTAATCTGTTGACCACGCCATCCTCAGCTCGCTCTGATCATCCCGCTCTTTCACTTGGCACGTACAGGTATTTTGTCTGACAAGTAATCTGCTGACCACGCAATCCTCAGCTCGCTCTGATCATCCCGCTCTTTCGCTTGGCACATACAATACCTGCATAGACCTCATTACGTACAGCTATAAATAGACCTCGCATTTGTGCTCATCTTCATCACACCATCCTTGGTCCTACTATTAGCGCCATCCTACACGCACTGGCCAGAATGAAGATTTTGTTCGCCTTATTTCTCCTTGCTCTCACTGTAAGCAGTGCCTATGCACAGTGCAAATTCATTATATTGGTCACGACAGGAGATAAAGAAGATGCGGGCACCGACGCTCGTGTATCTCTGTCAGTGAGCACCGCAAATGGCAAGAAGCTAGTTATCGAGAGCCTGAAACCTTGGGGCCAGAAGGGCCACAACAACTTCGAGAAAGGCCACACCGACACATTTGAGGGCAGCGGTAAGTGCTTACCGTCCAAACCTTGCAGGATGTTCCTCAAGTCTGATGGTAAAGGTAACAAACCCGGTTGGTTTGTGGAGAAAGTCGCGTTCAGTCAAATCGAGCCAAATTTGTCCCTGAAGAAGAAGACATTCAAGGTGAATAGGTGGCTTGCAGCCGATGAGTCCACGGGTGCGCGCTTTGTGGTTGTGGATGACTGTCCCAAGTAACCTCCCATGTCCATGGTAGTTACGAATACATCATCTTACATGCGTGAACGGTACCCTGGCTGTGATGTTTGCAGAATTAAATAAAGTACCCTGCAAAAAAAAGTATATATTTTCCTATGTAAGTTATTATGCTTAAACTATGTATTGTACTTTAATAAAACAGCGTCACTGTTGTTCGTTCATCTTTGGCTTCCACTGTCGGTGTCATTGGGTTTCATCTTTAACTAGGTACCTTCCTAGTGGGTTGCTGCGAGACTTTTGAAGTATTCTCTGCGAAGCAACTTTAAGGAAACAACGACAATGAGCAAATAGTGCGAAAAAACCGACCATGTCTAGGCATAATAGAGAGAGAAAGTTATTATAATTTTCTCTTAATCAGTTTGGATGCAGCTATTAGAGACAACATTCTCTTAAATCAGTGTGGATGCAACTATTAGACTACATATATATAACTATTTCCCACAAGTCCCAAATGCGTTCATTCGGACATGGAATTTCGATCATATAAACGATTAACATAAGAAACTACGGAGGGCTCAGAATCCGCGCACACGCTCTCCACGAACCTTGCGCATAAGCGCGCGTCGCTTCCAAAGTGACCATGGACAGGCTTGAACATCTTATTAATCTCCATCGCAAGCGCAAGCTTCACGTCACCAAGATCTAGCTTACCCCGCTTATGCTCCTCCACAAACCTCCCCACGCTCCTGAACGTCCTGGCACCAACGTCCTTCTCCCTGACCACCTCAAAACCCCCAAGCCACGAGAACACCACGCATCTCACATACTCCAAGCATGGGTTGTTGCTCTTTGCCGCTCTCGGCAGGCCCCCATGATCCTCTTCGGCCTTCGCCTGGATGTCCGGCTGCTCAAGAAGGTCCGGAAGCTTGTCGTCATACATACCATGAATGTCGGCATGGTTTGTCGCCATCGGTTGGAGGCACGGAGAACGCCACCAGTAGACAGGGGGTGGATGCGCGGCGTTTGGGCAATGGTCGTGTGTGGCGGGGAGGGGATGCTCTTCTACGCTCTACCTTTCACGTTTTGTTGTCCTTCTGCGGTGACCCCAACATCACGATCCACCAGCATGCTTGCTCGGGTTGGGATTTGGCCTAACGATGTTCCCTAGATCCTGCAGAGTTGGGAATGGACGCCGTCCATTTTCTCGGTGCTTTCGGATGGCAGGGATTATGTCGTATGGCCTCTTTTCCTCCTCGGGTACTTTCTCGGTGAAACCCCTTTATCATAAAATTAGCTTGGGGTCAGCGACCAACAGATTTTCGGCCGTGTGGAAAGCAAGGATTCTTGTCAAGAACAATATTTTCCTCTGGCAAGCTATTAGGGGTAAATTACCGGCCACTGATCACATTCTGAAGCGTAACCCGAGCAAGACGGCTGATGTGGAGTTCTTTTTGCTCCAGGCATGAAGACTCTGACCACATTCTTTTTTCTTGTGACTTTGCGATCTTGATGTGGAGTTGTGCTAGATCTTGGCTTGGGGTGAACTGGGCTCCATCCTCCTTCGCCAACTTGTTAGCCCTCGCTAATTAACTACCTTTCCGGCCAGGTGAAACACCTGTTTTGGTTTGGTTTTGCTGCTATGGCCTGGGCTCTTTGTACTACTCCCTCTGTCTAGGTGTATAATTCATCTTACGAAAACCAAATAATCTCAAAACACTTAGACGCGGTGCATTAACTCCTACCTCGTTTCTAGTTTCTTGACATATCAACCAATAAGAGATGTGGGGCGTACATGATTTCAATAACTTGAGACTACCAAACACGACATGCAGTGATTAGTTCATTGCATGCAATGCTATTAATTAGCAAACAAACATTAAGTTCTCTCTTTTTTCCCTCCGCCTTGATCGTAGTGCACAATCTAAGATGACTTATACACCTAGACAGAGGAAGTACTCGTAACAAATTCATGATTGAACATGTTTTCCCGAGCAAGGCGGCTGACGTTATTTTCAAATCACTTGTCTTCATGCAGAAGTGGAAGCCTATGGTTAAGAGTGGTGACGTGGATGCTATTGATATTCTGATCTCGCGAGTCAAAGCTACGGCAATCTATCTCCAAGGGCTCAGTCGCCGGGGAATAGATCCATCCGTTTTTCTTTTTAGTCTTGTTCATCTATGAGTGTTGGCCTGTGTGCCTATTAATGTCTCTCATACTTTGCTGTCATCGTAGTGGCTGTCGTGCCGGTTACGTTTCTGTTCTGTGAACTCTGGACTCGTGGCTTTATTTATGAAGTCGGGCAATCGACTTTTCTCTAAAAGAAAAGAATGATCTACACGTACATGCTTGAAGCATGACAGACATTAATATGTGTAATAGATCATGCTTAATTAATGGAATATCCATCGATTTTAAGCTATTCATAGTGGCGAGTATTATATAATAGTATCATGTATATGATATTAGCTAGTGTATGATACTACCTTCAGGCTGGTCATAGTGAGAGTAAAATAAATAGTAACATAGATGTCACATAAGCAAAAATGATGAGATGGCAAGTAGTTAATGAGGAGAGAGGCAAATAAAGTACTTGCCTCTCTTAGTGATGGCAAATAAAGTGCCCATACATAATGTCTGTGTAGTTCAAGGCATATGCTCAATCTCTTAGTGTAAAAGAACATCACGTTATATTGCCCCTTATGATAGCAATCTTTATTATGCAGTCTATCGCTTTTATTCTTTGTCATCACAAGTTCGTACAACGCTCAATTTTTTTCTTACACTAAATGATCCAACACTTTTAGAAGCAAATTTTATTGCCTTATTGCACCGATGACAACTTACTTGAAGGATGTTACTCAATCCATAGGTAGGTATGGTGGACTCTCAAAACAAGATGTGGGTTTAAGGGTTTTTGGATGCACAAGTAGTTTCTCTACTTAGTGCGGAATTTTTGGCTAGCAAAGATGAGGGGCAAGCACCACATGTTCAAGGATCTATGATAATATAACTTCTATGTGAATATGAACGAACATAAATTATTACGTTGTCTTTCTTGTCCAATGTCAACAATTTTGGCATATAATATTTTGATGGGGGCTCACAATCACAAAAGATGTCCAAGATAGTGTATTTGCATGTGAATCTTCTCTTTTCTTATTAATTCTTTCATGAATTGCATCATTGACCAATGCTATGTTTGTAAATCTCCAATAAAATTTTATACTTATACTCTTACTTATGTGATGTCATTACTTATCATAAGGTTAGCATATGATGTTTTTCATTTATTTCCTTTCTTTTTATTGAACATGGAAGTAAAGAAAACAAAACTCAAACTAAAGTTTATTATATATCTCGCACACGATTACAAGGATAGATCACTAAGCAAACACTCAAAAAGAAAGGATCGAACTAAATTTTTATTCATCTAAAGCAAAAGATAACTATGGATCGAACTAAGATAAGTAAAGGCAAAAGATAGTGGAGGTGATACGATACCGGGGCACCTCCCCCAAGCTTGGCACAAGCCAAAGGGAGTGCCCATACCCGATACTCAATTTTCCTTTGGTGATGAAGAAGGAGATGGTGGTGGTGAAGTAGTAGCAATCTTATCCTTTGTCTCCAGCTTGTTTCGGAGGTAAAAATTATCTATCCTCAACTCATCGTTCTCCTCCTCGAGCTTTAGTATCCTCTTGCATAATGCTTCCTTGCTTTCCTTCAGGAAGCGAGGAGGGACTGGTTCATCTTCATCTTCTTCATCGGAAAACCATATGTAGGGATAGGTGTCCTTGAAGATATTTTTATCTAAAGGTTGATAAGAAACTGGGCTCTCCTTCTCGGAATCTTGAGATGACATATTTTCAGATCTGTCAGAAAGCAGCAAGAAAAGAAATCAGAAGATTTCTCCGCGATACAGTGGTCAATGGGTTCGGTGGGTATATAAAGATTTTTTATCTTGGGAAACAAGCAAACAGAAAAAAAACGGAGTCCGGAAGGTACCCGAGGTGGGCACAACCCACCTGGGCGCGCGCTGGCTTGCCAGCGCGCCCTGGTGTCTTGTGCCCACCAGGGTTACCTTCTTGGCTGTTTCTTATTTTCCTAATTTTTAATATATTTCAAAACTGATAAAAAATATTTTTGCGGATTTTTCGGAGTCCGTTTACTTACCGTTTCACGTACCTCCTCTTTTTTCACGATTCTGGAGTATTCCAGAAGGTTTCCTTTATGTGTTCTTCCGGTGTCATAGTTTGGATAATATTGCTTTCAACATTAATGGGCGTACCTGAGATATAATGTTTTATTCTTTGCCCGTTGACAACCTTCGGGTTAGTACCTTCGGCATTATTTATTTTGATGGCTCCAGATCGATAAACCTCCTCGATAACATATGGTCCTTCCCATTTGGAGAGAAATTTGCCTGCAAAGAATCTGAAACAAGAGTTGTACAAAAGAACATATTCTCCAACTTTAAACTCACGCTTTTGGATTCTCTTATCATGCCATCTTTTAACTTTCTCTTTTAATAACTTGGCATTTTCATAGGCTTGGGTTCTCCATTCATCTAGTGAGCTAATATCAAATAACCTCTTTTCACCAGCAAGTTTGAAATCATAGTTGAGTTCTTTAATTGCCTAATATGCTTTATGTTCTAACTCAAGAGGCAAATGACAAGCTTTTCCATAAACTATTTTATAAGGAGACATGCTCATAGGATTTTTATATGCTGTTCTATAAGCCCAAAGTGCATCATCTAATTTCTTAGACTAATTCTTTCGGGACTTGTTGACTGTTTTTTGTAATATTAACTTTATTTCTCTATTGCTAAGTTCAACTTGACCACTAGACTGAGGATGATAGGGTGATGCAATTCTATGGTTGACATCATATTTAGCAAGCATTTTACGGAAAGCACCATGAATAAAATGTGAACCACCATCAGTCATTAAATATCTAGGGACTCCAAACCTTGGGAAAATGACTTCCTTAAGCATTTTAATAGAGGTGCTGTGATCAGCACTACTGGTTGGAATAGCTTCTACCCATTTAGTAACATAATCAACAGCAAACAAAATATGTGTATACCCATTAGAGGAACGAAAAGGTCATATGTAATCAAAATCCCAAACATCAAATGGTTCAACAGCAAGAGAATAATTCATAGGCATTTTCTGACGCTTACCAATATTACAAATTCTTTGACATTCATCACAAGATAAAACAAACTTACGGGCATCCTTGAAGAAAGTAGGCCAATAAAAACCAGATTGCAATACCTTGTGAGCAGTTCTATCTCCCGCATGATACCCTCCATAAGATTCGGAGTGACATTTCCGTAGGATTTGTCGTTGTTCATGCTCAGGTACACAACGTCTAATAATACCATTTACTCTTTTATAAAGATGTGGGTCATCCCAAAAGTAATTTATTAAATCATAGAATAATTTTTTCTTTTGTTGGTATGTGAAGCTAGGTGGTATACATTTAGCAATAATATAATTAGCATAGTCAGCATACCAAGGAGTGTTATGAGAAACATTTATTGTGGCTAATTGTTCATCAGGAAAACTATCATTAATAGGTTGTGGGTCATCAAGAATATTTTCTAACCTAGACAAGTTATCAGCCACGGGGTTCTCAGCTCCCTTTCTATCAGTGATATGTAAGTCAAATTCTTGTAGCAAGAGAACCCACCTAATGAGTCTAGTTTTAACATCTTTCTTTTTCATAAGATATTTTATAGTAGCATGATTGGTGTGAACAGTAAATTTAGAATCAACAATGTAAGATCTAAATTTATGACAAACAAACACCATTGCTAAAAATTCCTTTTCAGTAGTAGCGCGGGCCTATAAAAAGCGCTACTGCTAGAGTAGCTATAGCGCTTTGTAAGAACAAGTGCTACTGCTATGCATTTCTCCTTTATTTTTCTTTTTCTTTTGTTTTTCTTTACATTTTCTTTTTTTCATTTCTTCTTTTTCTATTTCTTTCATTTTCATTTACTTTTCTATTTCTTTTTCATTTTATTTTCTTTTTCTTAGCGGTAGCCTCTGCACCGAAAACGCGCTACTACAAGGAACTTAGGGGTAGCATGCTTTCCGCAGGATCGCTACTACTATTCCTAGCCTACCAGCAATAGTGTGGAAATTATAGTAGTAGCGCTCTTACGTGCAAACGCGCTACTGCTACCACCATAGCTGTAGCGCCCTTTGTTGGCACGCGCTACGGGTAAGTAACAATAGCGCTTTTTTCTGACTAGCGCTACTGCTATACCTCTGTGTATAAGGTTTTCCCTAGTAGTGTTGAACTATTTATTGTATTGGAAGATAAACTATTTATTTGATTTGTAATAAAATTGAAATATTTATTGTCGATTTATTTATTTATTTATTATCTTCTTGGTTTTGTTTGGAGTGCATATGTTGTTTGGGCTGGGGGCGCGCGCCGTTTTTTTGCAGCGCCTGCTGGAGCGGCTCGCGCGCGCTATATTTTACAGCGGTCGCTGGAGCCAGCGCTCAGCTGCGCGTAAAAACGGACTATTTCGACGCTGTAAAGACGTTTTTGCGCGCCGCGTGTTGCACGCCTGTTGGAGATGCTCTAATGGCACCTCATGACAACAACAACATGCATGTGCCACAGTGAGACATGCAGCTCTACTGTTAGGCTGGCGCCACACCCAACCGGTATTGGTGGGCACACACCGGACGACTTGTGGGGAGGCAGCAGACATGGACGACTGGCACGGCCAAGCTTAGAGCATCTCCAGCCGTTCGGCCCCCCAGGGGCTTGAAATACCGCCGCCTGGGGGCGCGCCGGCGGAAATTTCGGCGTGGGGGCGACGGCTGGTAATGTTTTTGAAAAACATAATTGGCCAAACACAACACAGAATTCGGCGGAATTTAGGCGTTCCATCTTTTTTTACATATTGGAAACATAATCTAAAACAAAACAAAAAAACAACTACTGCCGCGCCGCCTACAGGCCAGAGAGCTTGCCGAAGGCACTGTAGTCACCGCCGTCGTCGTCGTCCTCTTCCTTCTTCACGCCACCGCCGTCCCTGCTGCTTCCCTGCCCTAGGTCGCCTTGGCGGACAGGTTTGCCTCGCGGCGGTGCCTCGTCGTCGTTGTCCTTGAGGACGATGACGTCACCCTCATCACGGCCGCAGCGCCGAGCGGCGATCTCCTCGAGGGCGCGGCGTTGGCGCTCCATCTCCAGCCGGATGTAGTCCTCGCGCGCTGATGTCTAATGCGCAACATTTTTTCTTGTAGACGTTGTTGGGCCTCCAAGTGCAGAGTTTTGTAGGACATTAGCAAATTTCCCTCAAGTGGATGACCTAATGTTTATCAATCCGTAGGAGGCGTAGGATGAAGATGGTCTCTCTCAAACAACCCTGCAACCAAATAACAAAGAGTCTCTTGTGTCCCCAACACACCCAATACAATGGTAAATTGTATAGGTGCACTAGTTCGACGAAGAGATGGTGATACAAGCGTAATATGGATGGTAGATATGGGTTATTGTAATATGAAAATACAAAAACAGTAAGGTAGCAAGTAACAAAAGTGAGCTAAAACGGTATTGCAATGCATGGAAACAAGGCCTAGGATTCATACGTTCACTAGTGCAAGTTCTCTCAACAATGATAACATAATTAGATCATATAATAATCCCTCAACGTGCAACAAAGAATTACTCCAAAGTTTCTATCGGAGAACGTAGGACGAAAACGTGCATCAACCCCTATGCATAGATTACTCCAATGTCACCTCGGGAATCTGCGAGTTGAGTGCCAAAACATACATCAAGTGAATCAATAGAACATCCCATTTTCACCACAGATATCCCATCGCAAGACATACATCAAGTGTTCTTAAATCCAATACTCAATCCAACATAACGAACCCTCAAAGAGCAAGACTCAATGCATCACAAGAAGGTAGAGGGGGAGAAACATCATAAGATCCAACTATAATAGCAAAGCTCGCGGTACATCAATGTAACACCCCATGTACTTAGCCACAGTGATCACCTCTAGTTAATGCCATGTCAGCAGAGTTTAACAGTGCCTAATCATCATTTGCATCATATTGCATTTCAACTCCTAATTCAAACTTCAAATAAATTCAAAGTGGAAAATAAAAGTTGTTCAAACCAGAAACTAAAATGTTCATTAAATAGCAAATAAGTCAGAGGCAATTATAAAATTGTAACCAACCATATTGAAATTGGATAAGTGACTCAAACAGCATCAAATAGTGGCTAAAAATAATATTTAATAACTTTTTTATTAATCCAAAATTAGTATGAAATAGTATTTACCCCAAACTAGTTTTTGGTGCCAGGATATATTACACTGTGATTTATGGGCTAGATCTCATATTTTAGAAAAACTATTTAGCGCCCAAACAATTTACAAAACAGAAAAGAAAAGAAAACAGAAAAAGAAAAAATGGAAAAGGCCTAATATGCTACTGTGCACTTAAGCCTGCTGCTACAGCACCGGCCCAGCCAACCCCGCACCTCCTCCCACCTCCCGCTGTTCATCCCAGCGCGCTGTCGCCGCGCGCGCGCGCTCACCGCGCCTGGCCCCCCCTCTCCCGCTTCTCGACAGCGCACGCTGCGCCCTCTCGCCGTGGATAAGAGCCCCTCTCCCTCTCCCCGAACCCTAGCGCGCCCCCATTCCCCCTCGCCCCCTTTCTGCGTCGATTCGCTGAGATGCCCGAGCACCACCCTCGCCGCCGTTCGCCGTAGCCGTGGCCACCGCCAACCGTTTGCCTCGCTGACACGTCCAACAGCACCGCCGTGGTCCTCTGCTTCGACTACGCTGCCGGATCGAGCCCGGGAGCCCCTCACGACGCCGCATTCTTCCTCGCCTCTGCCTCGGCCACCGCATCGACCTCGCCGTCGATCTACGCCACCGGTCCACCCCGAGCCCACTGCCCGGTCCCCACGCTCCCCCGGTGAGCTCATGCGCGTGACGCGCCCTCCCCTGCCTTCTCTAGCCATCCCTAGTTGCTGCTCAGCCGAGGCCGAGCCCCTGCCTCCGCCACTGCTCATCGCCGGCGTCGATCCGGCGACCAAATGGCCTCGCAACCGAGCCCGTTGCATTCGCCGCATTGAGTAGACGCTGTAGCCCTCTCGCGCTCCTCGTTTTGCGCCTCCCAGCTCCGATCCCGACGAGTACCGAACTCCGGCGACCACCTCGTCGCTCGCCATCGACGATACTGATCACCGTAGCCCCTGCCGTCACCCCATATCGCTCTGCCGCCGTCTTGCCGTTCGAACGAGCCCGGCCGCGCTCGAAATGGCGCGGTGTGGACGAATCTTGAGCTCGCCGGAGTTCGATGCCGCGTTCGGTCTCGCCGGCGCACTCCGGTGGCCGGTGCCGACGTGGCTGCCACTTGGCACCGTGGGTTCCGCCCCTGTGCCACTGAATGTGGGCCCCCGCGGGCCCCTGTTGACCCGTTGACTTGGGTCAACGCTGACGTGGCCGCCCCTATCTCGATGACATGCGGGCCCCACTTCATTAAACTGTTTAAAATAAAAAGGATAATTAGTTAATTAGTTAATTAAATAGCTAAACACTCACTAACCAGTAGGCCCCACCTGCTAATTAGTTTAATTAGATTAAACTAACTCTGTTTAGTTAGCTCAGTCAATGACATGTGGGTCCCACTAGACCCACCTGTCAGGTTTGACTGGTCAACCGACCAGTTGACCTGCTGATGTCACCTCTGCATCATGCTGACGTCATCATTTACTATTCTAGATAATGTTGGATTAAATGATTAAATAATTTCAGAAAATGATTAAAACTTTTGAAAATCATATAAAATAATCCGTACCTCAGATCGAAAAACTTTTGTACATGAAAGTTGCTCAGAACGACGATACGAATCTGAATACGCCCTCTGTATTCCTATCAGATGCCCCTAGCTAGATGAACATGGAACTTTTTGCCTGATTTCAATAAATGAATAGTGCTCAACTTTAATAAAATAAATCCGAATAAATTCCTAAATTAACTAAATCATTTAGTTAGCCAGTAGAACACCTCTGCATATCATTTAGGCATGTCATGCATATTGTTTGCATCTTTGCCGTGAATTTATTGTTTCTTCCCCCCACCTTCTCTCTCGATAGACGCCGAGACCAACGCCGTTGCAGCAGAGTACGACTACGCTCCAGACGAGCAGCCCGTTGACGGCCCCTCCTTCTTGCCAGAGCAACCAGGCAAGCCCCCCCTTGAGCATCCAGATATCGCCCATTCTATTTTCTCCTGCTTGCATTAGATTTTGCTACTGTTAATGTTTGCTCCTATTCTGATGCATAGCCTGCTTTTGTAACCTGTTTATTGTTACCTTACCTGCCTATGTTGAACTACTTAGAATAGGTTGGTAGTGCACCATCAGTAACCCCACCACCTTACCCTTGTTGCCCCTGCTTGATCATCGATGACTCGATCAATGTGATCGTCGACCAGACACCGACACATCACTTCACCCCCTTAGTTGTACGACTCTACTTAGTTACTATCGAGTGCCGAGGGTGATACCTCGTAACGCACTCCTGATGAATACTCTGCAGTGTAGCTGTTCGATCGTGATCATCGAGGGTGATTCCTCCTTCTCCACTTCCGATACGACTCTGTCGTGCAACCCCTCAGTGTGAACCTTGAGGGTGATGCCTCATACGTTCACCCTGATGATTTCATCGAGTGGAATCCACCGAGGGTGATTCCTCGGGTTTCCACCTTGATGTTATGACCACACGGTTACTTTGACCTTTGTCACAGGCGGGTCGACCCTGATGGGTACCCGTAGGGGATCTATGATGTCGGGTGTGCCGGAAGGGCACTCGAGTGTGATATTGTGGCGGAGCTTCAGAAACTCTGATCGTCTCCGCGTGTTACTAAATGAGCCTATCGGATTTGGGTATTGTAACATCCCTAGATCTTCACCCTGCTGCTAAGCACATTAAGTTGCCAAGGCATCTTGATCATCTTCAGAAATTGTAATAGGAAATAATTCAAACTTCAATTCAAAAATTCAAAGTGCAAGTTAAATAATTATTTCATCAAACATCAAAACTAAAATGTTCATAGTGTTTCAAATATTCTTAAAGCCATTATAAAAATATCATCAACATTATTTGAATTCCTGAAATGACCTTAGCATCCAATAATAGTAGCAAATCAGCCTATTTAATCCCTTTCCCATTTAAACAAAATCCAAACAAATTCAAGTGGTCCCCAAACTTTTTGTGCAGCATCATAATATTGCGCTTTAATTGTGAGCCAAATTTCATAAACAACTAAAATCATTTACTGGTCTAAATTAATACAAAACAGAGAGTAGAAAGAAAACAGAAAAGAAAACTGGGCAGAGCCTTACCTGGCGCTCACCTGAGGCCCAACACGACCCAGCCCATCTCCACAGCGTTCCCCACCTACCCCGCCGCCGTGTCGCCGTCCCCGTGGACGCGCTCGCCTCGCTCCGGCCACTGGCCGCCACGGCGACAGAGCAGTTGGGTGGAGGGGATAAGGGCAACCCCGTGCCCCTCCCCTGGACGCCTCGCCTCACTTCTTCCTCTCTCCCTCGCGCTCGGTTCCTCCTCCCCCTCTATGGCCGAGCGCCTACGCCGCCGCACCGCTGCTCCGTCGTGGCCACAGGCGTCCCCGAGCCCGGTGACCCTGTCCGGGAGATGCGTCTGCCTCGACTACCTCATCTGCACTGCCTCGCTCGAGTCGGGCGTCACCGTAGCCACGGATCGAGCCGCCTCCTGCTTTGGCATCTCCGGCGATCACCGGCGATTACGGCCTCCCCCTACTGCTACTAAGCTTCCACGGGACCTCGTGAGCCGCACGGTGAGCTCCGCGTCCCCTCCCTCTTCCCTGTTGCTCCGTTTCGAGCTGGCTAGCCGCTGCTGCTACTGCCGAGCTCCGGCTGCCGCCATTGCCGGCAAACTCCTCGCTCCCGTGCCGTTTTGCTCAGACGCGTGGCCCCGACGAGTTCCTGGGGTTCCGTAGAGCTCGCATGCGTAGACAGTTAGCCCGAACACGCCGCGTAGCCGCGTTCCTGAGGAGGCCCGAACTCCGGCCGCCGCATCGAGCTCGTTTCCGGCGAGCTCCGACCAACTCAGCCCGCGAGGTTGCCGCCGTTGGATGCGGCGCCCTTAACTCTTTCGAACGCGACCGAGAACGTCCGTTTTGATGCACTGTGGCGGAAACCCGAACGTCGCCAGCGTTCGGCCGTCGCGCGTGAGCTCGCCGGAGCTCCTCCGGCGACGCTGCTGACTGGGCACGCGTGGGGCCCGCCCAGAGAGACTGCCAGTGGGCCACTGGACCCACTTTGACGTAGTTGACCACGGTCAACTACGGTCACTGTTCACCCCAGCCGCTGACTAGTGGGTCCTGCTGACTTAATTAGCGTTAACCACTTAATTAGAATTCTGTTAAATAAATACTGACGCTGACAGTAGGCCCCACCCGAAGCTTAATTAGCTTAACTCATTAGTTTAGCCTCTGAGTCAATGACAGGTGGGTCCCACTGGACCCACATGTCAGGTTTGACCCTGGTCAGCGAGGCTGTTGACTGCTGACATCATCACCTAGTCATGCTGATGTCATAAATCATTTCTGTTTATAAAAACAATTCCAGAAAATCATTTAAACTTTAAAAATTAATAACTTTTAAACCGTAGCTCAGATCAAAAAAGTTAAAACATGAAAGTTGCTCAGAACGACGAGCCGAGTCTGATCGTGCCGTCTGTTTCCTTGTCGGAACCTCCTACGTAGGAGAACTCGTAACTCCGAGCCCGATTTCGGTAGATGAATAGTGCACACATACCGGTTAGTAAATCCCAGATTAATCCTAAAAATAACTAAAGTGACTTAGATGCATATTTAGGCAACCCTGCCCTGCATCATAGCATAGCACGCACTGTGTTGCATCTGTTTGCATTATGTTTACCTGTTTCTTCCCCCTCTTCTCTCCCGGTAGACCCCGACATTGACGTAGCTCCTGAGGCAGACGCAGCTCCGGAGTACGACTATGTCCCCGACGACACCACTGAAGACCTTGCCCTTGCCACAGAGCAAACAGGCAAGCACCCCCATTTTGAACATGCCTATATCGCCTATTCTCTTCTCTCTTATGCTTGCATTAGAACTGCTACTGCTACTGTTATCCTATATCTGCTGCATAGCCTGTTTATTGTAACCTGCCTTGTTACCTTTCCTGCTTATCCTAAACTGCTTAGTATAGGCTGGGTAGAGACCCGACAGAGACCCCCCACTTTATCCTGACTGCCCCACTGGATTATCAGAAGACCCGATCAACGGGATTAAAGACCAGGCACCGGCACCGGACATCACTTCCCCCTTAGTTGCCGACACTACTGGGTTACTATCGAGTGCCGAGGGTGATACCTCGTCAGCACTTCTGATGTTAACCTTGTAGGTTAGTTAATCGGTCGTGGTAAGCGAGGGTGATTCCTCCTACACCACCCCCGACAACGACGTCGTCGTGCAACACTTCAAGTGTGGACCTCGAGGGTGATTCCTCCTTCGTTCACCTTGACGGTAACATTAGAGGGAATTCTATCGAGGGTGATTCCTCAGGGTTCCCCTTTGATGTTGGACACACGGTCACTGTTGATACTGAGATTTACACTGTACCATGTTACTAAAGACGGGTCGGCCCTGAGGGGTACCCGCGCGAGCTTAATTGCGAGTGATGTGGAGTCGGGTTGACCTGGAGGGTGCCCGCGAGATAAGACGAGGCATGGCCGGGCATTCTTAGCCCTTGCCGCAAGTCCTCGAGACGGGGTGATGGGGTCACATCGATCGTGAGTCTCTGCTCGTTACCGCGCGCTCCTAATCCACTAAACGGTTTGGATATTTGATCCGAGGGGCCTCTGTCCTGATAGCACTAACCATCACGTGGGCATAGTATGGGCGTTCTGCATCGTATACTTCAGCCGAAGCTTAATAGACGTCAGCGACTGAGCGGCGCGCGCCGTGTTGGACTGGTTACGCAACCGTGCTTGTATTAAGGGGTTGCTAGGACTGCTCACGTCCGCGTTCGCAACGTGCAGGAGCGCCCGAGGCGATGGCCCAAGACCCCTGGGGGCATAGGTTTAGTCCGTCGTGCTGACCTCTCTGTTAAGTATTCGGTCGGGTTGCGGCGTATTGTTTGGCCGAGGCCGGGCATGACCCTGTAAAGTGTGTCCGGCCGGAGTTAAGCGAGCGTGGTGGGTAACTTGGTGCACCCCTGCAGGGAAGAACTTATCTATTGATAGCCTGTCCTACGGCAACGGACACTCGGAGTTGTATCCCGATCGGTACAACTAGAACTTGAGATGAGAACTGGATAGTACGGCTCTGGGATTGCTTTCTCGCTGGGAGTCGAGAAAGGATCTCTGGCCGAGGTTGATAACACTACTACTTTACTTTATGCTAATCTGCACTCTTCTAATGCTGCAAGACTGCGGAAGATGTTGAAGATGCTAGTCTTCGATAGGACTAGGCTTTCCCCTCTATTCTGGCTTTTCTGCAGCCCAGTCCACATATACAGCCTCCTTTTGACAATGTTGCATATGTAGTGTAGATCCTTGCTTGCTGAGTACTTCGGATGAGTACTCACATTTGCTTTGCTTTCTTTTTCCCCCATATTCCTTTTGTTGCAACCAGACGTCGGAGCCCCTGAGCGAGATGCCCCCGCCGATGACCACTACTACTACCCGCCCGGCGAGTACTACTACTACGAGGAGCCGTCTGACGACCAGTTGTAGGATCGGAGGGTCCAGGGCAGGAGGCCTACGCCTTTCGATCGTAGTATTTTATTTTGCCCCGCCTCTGTGAAGGCTTAGCTCTGTTCTGTAATATATCTATACTCAGATATTTGATGCTTCCGCTGATGCTTGTATGCCATCGAGCTATGTATTCGAGCCCTCGAGGCCCTGGCTTGTAATATAAAGCTTGTATGACTTTATTTATGTTTTAGAGTTGTGTTGTGATATCTTCAAGTGAGTCCTTAGGCTTAATCGTGTGCATTTGCGTGTATGATTAGTGCATGATTAAGCCGGGGTCGTCACAGGTTGGTATCAGAGCTGACTGCCTGTAGCATACCCCTTTCCAACTCCTTGGCCGAAGTTGAGTCTAGTAACCGAAAATTGTTTTACTAACTTGGCTGTGTGGCTTACGGGCCCACGTTGCCAATTGGGTGGTATTAGGATCTTTTATTCCTCGTCTATACTCTAGGACTCTGATCTCTCTTCTATTCAGGTTAAATGATTTTGCTAACTCTGGCATTAGGTTCTCGTAACCACTTCCTCCCTGAGAGCCCCTTCACCGCAGATGCTCGCCTGCTTCATCAGAAGACTCCGAAGACACTCCTCAAAGTTCCCGAGACCCTTGTGCCCACTATCTTTGCAATTCCTGACCACCGTTAAATCCCCGAGGATAACATCCTTTTCGTTGCACCCTCATCCCAGTTGCTCCTGTTGTTACAAGTTACCCCTAATACACTCCGCTGTCCTGAGCATCCTTTGTGCCTACTGCTTTGCAGCTGCTTTCGCACTGCGAGTAATTCTTCATACTTGCGGGGAACCGTTTATCCCCAGTTGTTCTTGAGCTTCCTGAATATTTCATAATGCTATTTGATCTTCCGACAATCTCCTGCAGCCTACTGCTTTTGAGATTCTTCTTACCTACTTTCCTTATGGTTAATTCCATATGTTTAGTAATCCCCGTCAACATCCTTTGCCAATTACCATTTTGAATCCCCTGAAGCAATATGCTGCGAATGTTTGCCATCATCAGTCGATTCCTAGAATTCATCCTTCCGGCTCAGTCACCATTCCGGACATGAGCTGGTTCTCGACTAAGCAAGTATTGATTGATTGTCCAACTAAGCATGTACAAATCACTCGTCCCTCTGCCCAGGTGAACTAATTGTCATTCCTGGCTTTGGAAATCGTGAACCCTCTGAATTTTATAATTGGGTTGTTCAAGTGCTTCCTAAATCCGATGTGCTTGCCCCCCGTCCTTTCTCGGAGGACGCTCAGGTGGAACCAGTTGTTAAAACCTTACCCCGTTAGTTCTCACGGATCACTTGATTCCTTATGTGGACAATTATCCGACCGATTCTTCTCTATTCTAAGAACCTTATCGGTTCCTTCCCCATTGGCACTTCCTTTGGCACTAAAGTATTCTCTACTTCTTGCCGTATGTATATCTGCCCAGCTTGCATGGCACGGAGAGGTAGTGCATTCCTTCTCCTTATTGAGTTGGGACTGACTACTGACCAGGACATGTTCCGTAACCATGGGTGGAGATCTCTGCAAGACGGGACGCTAAAATTGTCCATCTGGTTCTATTCAACCTACTCGTCATTTGATCAGAGCTTTTGCTTCTAATCCTTCGTTTATGAGCCATAACCCCTTTGTACTTACACGTCGGATTGTTCCGATGTTTCTATAATCCTACGCCATCACATCCTTCTTCTTATGGTTGAGTACCGCTACTCACGTCAGATCCTATGTCGTCTACCTGATCTTTTGCAAGATTAATATCCGACAGTATCCTTCATATTCTAACATCTTGTGAGCTCTTTCCTTGGTACTTGATACCTCCGGTAAATTGTATCATCTGCTTTGACTTTGACACTTTGCTTTCGCGCTCGTATCCCTTGCTTTGGTTGATGGTTGTATGGATTCGTAAAATTGTCCCGAAGGGTTGTATCTATGCTTCTGCCATCTGCGAGAACCCAGAAACTTCTACGGGTCATACTCTTCTGGTGCTTCACCAGATAAATCTTCCGCACTACAAATTCTTCGAAAACAAGGAGTGAATGAGGAGTTATGCATTGAAGAAGTGGGGGTCGACCTTGAACCTTTGTGTTCATGCCCATGGACCCGATGCAGAATTTATTATGGAAGCTTCTCTTAAAACAATTATTTCCTTGGTACAAGTTCAACTTGTATCTACGAATTGGTCCTTTGCAATCGTGGTTCCGACCATATTTCCTACTTGATTCCATTTCCCGGACAAGTTAAAATACTTGTCTTCTGCAAATCATTTCACCTGTCCAACCTCTATCTTGAATTACCTTCGAGTATTACCCCCTGGTACCTCGAGAATATCACAGGAACCCCTTAACTTTTTGTGAGTTCTTCATCAACCATTATTGATCACCAATCCCAATTTTCCCAGGGTTCCGAGTTGTTTTGTCACTCGGAGACAACGGTAAGTGAATCGATTCCGCACCCCGATTTGATAACTCTAAGTAATTTTCATTGCTTACGGGTTTAACAATCCTTCAAGTCATTCCTAGCCCGATCGGCTATATCACTATCGAGCTAATTTTAACTGTGCTACCTGGTTTTATTGCCCGGAGCAACTTCCGACGTTGAGCTAAGCTTACGTCCATCTTCCTCATCTTATCACTTCACCTCGAACAACAAGATTGACTTCGAGCTTGTGTCGAATCCGTGGTTCTCATAGTCTTTCACCTCATTTTTTCTTTTGCTTGATGTCATCGTTGCTCGATGGCATCTTCATAGAGTCTCTCGACAAAATTTGCCGTGATCACCGTCAACACTTTGGCTTCTTTAGAGATGTCCATTGAATTCATGGCTAGAAATACCATCCCTACCCTCGATGAATTGTGGTATCATCGATGTCATCCTTGGCTTTCCACCAACACAGACCTGGTTGTGTTTGGTTAATCCTTACATTTCAAGATAATCTTGGAAATATTTCTTTGAATCTCTTGTGATCTTTCGATCCAACCTTTTACTTGAAACACCATATCAATGCTACCTTGAAGCATGATTGTGGTATTTTGAACAAGAACATTGGAGGCACATTGCCAAATGCTTCTTGATCTATTATCCGGACACCATTGTGCGGGTAACATCTTGATTTTTCCCTCACCCCCTTTATCTAAATGGTTTTGTACCGGCTGAACCGTTCAGGTATATCATGTTCTACTTTTCCCTGGAATGGATATACCCCTAATTCTTGTGTATAGGCACATCTTTCCTTTTCACTGGTCTGTTGAAACCGATAATTTCATTTTCCTTTCCATTGTTTTGTTTAACCTTTCCAGTAATCTAGCTTATCTAAGCAGAATTAATTCTCTGCCTCTGAAAACATCTCGGTCTACAACCCTGTCAGTGAGACCCTGTCACTATTGTTGATGACATTCTGATAACCACCGATGGACGAGAACTTTGCCTTATTGGTCCGCCTCGTTCAATGAGCAGGAAAATGGTTCTCTTCGTCCCTCGCCCTTGGTATCGACGATGTTGCCGACATAGCTGACTAGCTATCTTCTGACATGCCTTATTGTTGTGGCCATGATGTCACCGTCCTTCCTATTCTCGATCGACACTCACCACAGTTCCACAGGATCGGAACCTGACTCTTCTTTACATCTTTGATTTCGAAGTTTCCGTTGCTCTTGGTCTTGTGTGTTATCACGAGTCACCCTCAGAGAGTTGATCTATTCCCGATGCATTGAACCCCCTTTTCACAATACTTCAAGCATCGAGCGACAGTCTGTCCGCTTGAAACCTCTTATTGCAACTTCTTACTTTGCTCTCGATGTTTTCTTTAGTTTCAACCCGAGAGATACTTCTACCACATTCCCTGAATTGTTCAGCAGGTAATTAACCCTATAAGGGTCAGTTCACCCGAAGTTACTCCTTATTTCCCCACTTAAATCTCGGGACGAGATTTCTTGTAGTGGAGGAGATTTGTAACATCCCCAGATCTTCACCCTGCTGCAAAGCTCATTAAGTTGCCAAGTCATCTTGATCATCTTCAGAAATTGTAATAGGAAATAATTCAAACTTCAATTCAAAAATTCAAAGTGCAAGTTAAATAATTATTTCATCAAACATCAAAACTAAAATGTTCATAGTGTTTCAAATATTCTTAGAGCCATTATAAAAATATCATCAACATTATTTGAATTCCTGAAATGACCTTAGCATCCAATAATAGTAGCAAATCAGCCTATTTAATCCCTTTCCCATTTAAACAAAATCCAAACAAATTCAAGTGGTCCCCAAACTTTTTGTGCAGCATCATAATATTGCACTTTAATTGTGAGCCAAATTTCATAAACAACTAAAATCATTTACTGGTCTAAATTAATACAAAACAGAGAGTAGAAAGAAAACAGAAAAGAAAACTGGGCAGAGCCTTACCTGGCGCTCACCTGAGGCCCAACACGACCCAGCCCATCTCCACAGCGTTCCCCACCTACCCCGCCGCCGTGTCGCCGTCCCCGTGGACGCGCTCGCCTCGCTCCGGCCACTGGCCGCCACGGCGACAGAGCAGTTGGGTGGAGGGGATAAGGGCAACCCCGTGCCCCTCCCCTGGACGCCTCGCCTCACTTCTTCCTCTCTCCCTCGCGCTCGGTTCCTCCTCCCCCTCTATGGCCGAGCGCCTACGCCGCCGCACCGCTGCTCCGTCGTGGCCACAGGCGTCCCCGAGCCCGGTGACCCTGTCCGGGAGATGCGTCTGCCTCGACTACCTCATCTGCACTGCCTCGCTCGAGTCGGGCGTCACCGTAGCCACGGATCGAGCCGCCTCCTGCTTTGGCATCTCCGGCGATCACCGGCGATTACGGCCTCCCCCTACTGCTACTAAGCTTCCACGGGACCTCGTGAGCCGCACGGTGAGCTCCGCGTCCCCTCCCTCTTCCCTGTTGCTCCGTTTCGAGCTGGCTAGCCGCTGCTGCTACTGCCGAGCTCCGGCTGCCGCCATTGCCGGCAAACTCCTCGCTCCCGTGCCGTTTTGCTCAGATGCGTGGCCCCGACGAGTTCCTGGGGTTCCGTAGAGCTCGCCTGCGTAGACAGTTAGCCCGAACACGCCGCGTAGCCGCGTTCCTGAGGAGGCCCGAACTCCGGCCGCCGCATCGAGCTCGTTTCCGGCGAGCTCCGACCAACTCAGCCCGCGAGGTTGCCGCCGTTGGATGCGGCGCCCTTAACTCTTTCGAACGCGACCGAGAACGTCCGTTTTGATGCACTGTGGCGGAAACCCGAACGTCGCCAGCGTTCGGCCGTCGCGCGTGAGCTCGCCGGAGCTCCTCCGGCGACGCTGCTGACTGGGCACGCGTGGGGCCCGCCCAGAGAGACTGCCAGTGGGCCACTGGACCCACTTTGACGTAGTTGACCACGGTCAACTACGGTCACTGTTCACCCCAGCCGCTGACTAGTGGGTCCTGCTGACTTAATTAGCGTTAACCACTTAATTAGAATTCTGTTAAATAAATACTGACGCTGACAGTAGGCTCCACCCGAAGCTTAATTAGCTTAACTCATTAGTTTAGCCTCTGAGTCAATGACAGGTGGGTCCCACTGGACCCACATGTCAGGTTTGACCCTGGTCAGCGAGGCTGTTGACTGCTGACATCATCACCTAGTCATGCTGATGTCATAAATCATTTCTGTTTATAAAAACAATTCCAGAAAATCATTTAAACTTTAAAAATTAATAACTTTTAAACCGTAGCTCAGATCAAAAAAGTTAAAACATGAAAGTTGCTCAGAACGACGAGCCGAGTCTGATCGTGCCGTCTGTTTCCTTGTCGGAACCTCCTACGTAGGAGAACTCGTAACTCCGAGCCCGATTCCGGTAGATGAATAGTGCACACATACCGGTTAGTAAATCCCAGATTAATCCTAAAAATAACTAAAGTGACTTAGATGCATATTTAGGCAACCCTGCCCTGCATCATAGCATAGCACGCACTGTGTTGCATCTGTTTGCATTATGTTTACCTGTTTCTTCCCCCTCTTCTCTCCCGGTAGACCCCGACATTGACGTAGCTCCTGAGGCAGACGCAGCTCCGGAGTACGACTATGTCCCCGACGACACCACTGAAGACCTTGCCCTTGCCACAGAGCAAACAGGCAAGCACCCCCATTTTGAACATGCCTATATCGCCTATTCTCTTCTCTCTTATGCTTGCATTAGAACTGCTACTGCTACTGTTATCCTATATCTGCTGCATAGCCTGTTTATTGTAACCTGCCTTGTTACCTTTCCTGCTTATCCTAAACTGCTTAGTATAGGCTGGGTAGAGACCCGACAGAGACCCCCCACTTTATCCTGACTGCCCCACTGGATTATCAGAAGACCCGATCAACGGGATTAAAGACCAGGCACCGGCACCGGACATCACTTCCCCCTTAGTTGCCGACACTACTGGGTTACTATCGAGTGCCGAGGGTGATACCTCGTCAGCACTTCTGATGTTAACCTTGTAGGTTAGTTAATCGGTCGTGGTAAGCGAGGGTGATTCCTCCTACACCACCCCCGACAACGACGTCGTCGTGCAACACTTCAAGTGTGGACCTCGAGGGTGATTCCTCCTTCGTTCACCTTGACGGTAACATTAGAGGGAATTCTATCGAGGGTGATTCCTCAGGGTTCCCCTTTGATGTTGGACACACGGTCACTGTTGATACTGAGATTTACACTGTACCATGTTACTAAAGACGGGTCGGCCCTGAGGGGTACCCGCGCGAGCTTAATTGCGAGTGATGTGGAGTCGGGTTGACCTGGAGGGTGCCCGCGAGATAAGACGAGGCATGGCCGGGCATTCTTAGCCCTTGCCGCAAGTCCTCGAGACGGGGTGATGGGGTGACATCGATCGTGAGTCTCTGCTCGTTACCGCGCGCTCCTAATCCACTAAACGGTTTGGATATTTGATCCGAGGGGCCTCTGTCCTGATAGCACTAACCATCACGTGGGCATAGTATGGGCGTTCTGCATCGTATACTTCAGCCGAAGCTTAATAGACGTCAGCGACTGAGCGGCGCGCGCCGTGTTGGACTGGTTACGCAACCGTGCTTGTATTAAGGGGTTGCTAGGACTGCTCACGTCCGCGTTCGCAACGTGCAGGAGCGCCCGAGGCGATGGCCCAAGACCCCTGGGGGCATAGGTTTAGTCCGTCGTGCTGACCTCTCTGTTAAGTATCCGGTCGGGTTGCGGCGTATTGTTTGGCCGAGGCCGGGCATGACCCTGTAAAGTGTGTCCGGCCGGAGTTAAGCGAGCGTGGTGGGTAACTTGGTGCACCCCTGCAGGGAAGAACTTATCTATTGATAGCCTGTCCTACGGCAACGGACACTCGGAGTTGTATCCCGATCGGTACAACTAGAACTTGAGATGAGAACTGGATAGTACGGCTCTGGGATTGCTTTCTCGCTGGGAGTCGAGAAAGGATCTCTGGCCGAGGTTGATAACACTACTACTTTACTTTATGCTAATCTGCACTCTTCTAATGCTGCAAGACTGCGGAAGATGTTGAAGATGCTAGTCTTCGATAGGACTAGGCTTTCCCCTCTATTCTGGCTTTTCTGCAGCCCAGTCCACATATACAGCCTCCTTTTGACAATGTTGCATATGTAGTGTAGATCCTTGCTTGCTGAGTACTTCGGATGAGTACTCACATTTGCTTTGCTTTCTTTTTCCCCCATATTCCTTTTGTTGCAACCAGACATCGGAGCCCCTGAGCGAGATGCCCCCGCCGATGACCACTACTACTACCCGCCCGGCGAGTACTACTACTACGAGGAGCCGTCTGACGACCAGTTGTAGGATCGGAGGGTCCAGGGCAGGAGGCCTACGCCTTTCGATCGTAGTATTTTATTTTGTCCCGCCTCTGTGAAGGCTTAGCTCTGTTCTGTAATATATCTATACTCAGATATTTGATGCTTCCGCTGACGCTTGTATGCCATCGAGCTATGTATTCGAGCCCTCGAGGCCCTGGCTTGTAATATAAAGCTTGTATGACTTTATTTATGTTTTAGAGTTGTGTTGTGATATCTTCAAGTGAGTCCTTAGGCTTAATCGTGTGCATTTGCGTGTATGATTAGTGCATGATTAAGCCGGGGTCGTCACAGGTTGGTATCAGAGCTGACTGCCTGTAGCATACCCCTTTCCAACTCCTTGGCCGAAGTTGAGTCTAGTAACCGAAAATTGTTTTACTAACTTGGCTGTGTGGCTTACGGGCCCACGTTGCCAATTGGGTGGTATTAGGATCTTTTATTCCTCGTCTATACTCTAGGACTCTGATCTCTCTTCTATTCAGGTTAAATGATTTTGCTAACTCTGGCATTAGGTTCTCGTAACCACTTCCTCCCTGAGAGCCCCTTCACCGCAGATGCTCGCCTGCTTCATCAGAAGACTCCGAAGACACTCCTCAAAGTTCCCGAGACCCTTGTGCCCACTATCTTTGCAATTCCTGACCACCGTTAAATCCCCGAGGATAACATCCTTTTCGTTGCACCCTCATCCCAGTTGCTCCTGTTGTTACAAGTTACCCCTAATACACTCCGCTGTCCTGAGCATCCTTTGTGCCTACTGCTTTGCAGCTGCTTTCGCACTGCGAGTAATTCTTCATACTTGCGGGGAACCGTTTATCCCCAGTTGTTCTTGAGCTTCCTGAATATTTCATAATGCTATTTGATCTTCCGACAATCTCCTGCAGCCTACTGCTTTTGAGATTCTTCTTACCTACTTTCCTTATGGTTAATTCCATATGTTTAGTAATCCCCGTCAACATCCTTTGCCAATTACCATTTTGAATCCCCTGAAGCAATATGCTGCGAATGTTCGCCATCATCAGTCGATTCCTAGAATTCATCCTTCCGGCTCAGTCACCATTCCGGACATGAGCTGGTTCTCGACTAAGCAAGTATTGATTGATTGTCCAACTAAGCATGTACAAATCACTCGTCCCTCTGCCCAGGTGAACTAATTGTCATTCCTGGCTTTGGAAATCGTGAACCCTCTGAATTTTATAATTGGGTTGTTCAAGTGCTTCCTAAATCCGATGTGCTTGCCCCCCGTCCTTTCTCGGAGGACGCTCAGGTGGAACCAGTTGTTAAAACCTTACCCCGTTAGTTCTCACGGATCACTTGATTCCTTATGTGGACAATTATCCGACCGATTCTTCTCTATTCTAAGAACCTTATCGGTTCCTTCCCCATTAGCATTTCCTTTGGCACTAAAGTATTCTCTACTTCTTGCCGTATGTATATCCGCCCAGCTTGCATGGCACGGAGAGGTAGTGCATTCCTTCTCCTTATTGAGTTGGGACTGACTACTGACCAGGACATGTTCCGTAACCATGGGTGGAGATCTCTGCAAGACGGGACGCTAAAATTGTCCATCTGGTTCTATTCAACCTACTCGTCATTTGATCAGAGCTTTTGCTTCTAATCCTTCGTTTATGAGCCATAACCCCTTTGTACTTACACGTCGGATTGTTCCGATGTTTCTATAATCCTATGCCGTCACATCCTTCTTCTTATGGTTGAGTACCGCTACTCACGTCAGATCCTATGTCGTCTACCTGATCTTTTGCTCCTTCATATTCTAACATCTTGTGAGCTCTTTCCTTGGTACTTGATACCTCCGGTAAATTGTATCATCTGCTTTGACTTTGACACTTTGCTTTCGCGCTCGTATCCCTTGCTTTGGTTGATGGTTGTATGGATTCGTAAAATTGTCCCGAAGGGTTGTATCTATGCTTCTGCCATCTGCGAGAACCCAGAAACTTCTACGGGTCATACTCTTCTGGTGCTTCACCAGATAAATCTTCCGCACTACAAATTCTTCGAAAACAAGGAGTGAATGAGGAGTTATGCATTGAAGAAGTGGGGGTCGACCTTGAACCTTTGTGTTCATGCCCATGGACCCGATGCAGAATTTATTATGGAAGCTTCTCTTAAAACAATTATTTCCTTGGTACAAGTTCAACTTGTATCTACGAATTGGTCCTTTGCAATCGTGGTTCCGACCATATTTCCTACTTGATTCCATTTCCCGGACAAGTTAAAATACTTGTCTTCTGCAAATCATTTCACCTGTCCAACCTCTATCTTGAATTACCTTCGAGTATTACCCCCTGGTACCTCGAGAATATCACAGGAACCCCTTAACTTTTTGTGAGTTCTTCATCAACCATTATTGATCACCAATCCCAATTTTCCCAGGGTTCCGAGTTGTTTTGTCACTCGGAGACAACGGTAAGTGAATCGATTCCTCACCCCGATTTGATAACTCTAAGTAATTTTCATTGCTTACGGGTTTAACAATCCTTCAAGTCATTCCTAGCCCGATCGGCTATATCACTATCGAGCTAATTTTAACTGTGCTACCTGGTTTTATTGCCCGGAGCAACTTCCGACGTTGAGCTAAGCTTACGTCCATCTTCCTCATCTTATCACTTCACCTCGAACAACAAGATTGACTTCGAGCTTGTGTCGAATCCGTGGTTCTCATAGTCTTTCACCTCATTTTTTCTTTTGCTTGATGTCATCATTGCTCGATGGCATCTTCATAGAGTCTCTCGACAAAATTTGCCGTGATCACCGTCAACACTTTGGCTTCTTTAGAGATGTCCATTGAATTCATGGCTAGAAATACCATCCCTACCCTCGATGAATTGTGGTATCATCGATGTCATCCTTGGCTTTCCACCAACACAGACCTGGTTGTGTTTGGTTAATCCTTACATTTCAAGATAATCTTGGAAATATTTCTTTGAATCTCTTGTGATCTTTCGATCCAACCTTTTACTTGAAACACCATATCAATGCTACCTTGAAGCATGATTGTGGTATTTTGAACAAGAACATTGGAGGCACATTGCCAAATGCTTCTTGATCTATTATCCGGACACCATTGTGCGGGTAACATCTTGATTTTTCCCTCACCCCCTTTATCTAAATGGTTTTGTACCGGCTGAACCGTTCAGGTATATCATGTTCTACTTTTCCCTGGAATGGATATACCCCTAATTCTTGTGTATAGGCACATCTTTCCTTTTCACTGGTCTGTTGAAACCGATAATTTCATTTTCCTTTCCATTGTTTTGTTTAACCTTTCCAGTAATCTAGCTTATCTAAGCAGAATTAATTCTCTGCCTCTGAAAACATCTCGGTCTACAACCCTGTCAGTGAGACCCTGTCACTATTGTTGATGACATTCTGATAACCACCGATGGACGAGAACTTTGCCTTATTGGTCCGCCTCGTTCAATGAGCAGGAAAATGGTTCTCTTCGTCCCTCGCCCTTGGTATCGACGATGTTGCCGACATAGCAGACTAGCTATCTTCTGACATGCCTTATTGTTGTGGCCATGATGTCACCGTCCTTCCTATTCTCGATCGACACTCACCACAGTTCCACAGGATCGGAACCTGACTCTTCTTTACATCTTTGATTTCGAAGTTTCCGTTGCTCTTGGTCTTGTGTGTTATCACGAGTCACCCTCAGAGAGTTGATCTATTCCCGATGCATTGAACCCCCTTTTCACAATACTTCAAGCATCGAGCGACAGTCTGTCCGCTTGAAACCTCTTATTGCAACTTCTTACTTTGCTCTCGATGTTTTCTTTAGTTTCAACCCGAGAGATACTTCTACCACATTCCCTGAATTGTTCACCAGGTAATTAACCCTATAAGGGTCAGTTCACCCGAAGTTACTCCTTATTTCCCCACTTAAATCTCGGGACGAGATTTCTTGTAGTGGAGGAGATTTGTAACATCCCCAGATCTTCACCCTGCTGCAAAGCTCATTAAGTTGCCAAGTCATCTTGATCATCTTCAGAAATTGTAATAGGAAATAATTCAAACTTCAATTCAAAAATTCAAAGTGCAAGTTAAATAATTATTTCATCAAACATCAAAACTAAAATGTTCATAGTGTTTCAAATATTCTTAGAGCCATTATAAAAATATCATCAACATTATTTGAATTCTTGAAATGACCTTAGCATCCAATAACTGTAGCAAATCAGCCTATTTAATCCCTTTCCCATTTAAACAAAATCCAAACAAATTCAAGTGGTCCCCAAACTTTTTGTGCAGCATCACAATATTGCGCTTTAATTGTGAGCCAAATTTCATAAACAACTAAAATCATTTACTGGTCTTAATTAATACAAAACAGAGAGTAGAAAGAAAACAGAAAAGAAAACTGGGCAGAGCCTTACCTGGCGCTCACCTGAGGCCCAACACGACCCAACCCATCTCCACAGTGTTCCCCACCTGCCCCGCCGCCGTGTCGCCGTCCCCGTGGACGCGCTCGCCTTGCTCCGGCCACTGGCCGCCACGGCGACAGAGCAGCTGGGTGGAGGGGATAAGGGCAACCCCGTGCCCCTTCCCTGGACACCTCGCCTCACTTCTTCCTCTCTCCCTCGCGCTCGGTTCCTCCTCCCCCTCTATGGCCGAGCGCCTACGCCGCCGCACCGCTGCACCATCATGGCCACAGGCGTCCCCGAGCTCGGTGACCCTGTCCGGGAGATGCGTCTGCCTTGACTACCTCATCTTCACTGCCTCGCTCGAGTCGGGCATCACCGTAGCCATGGATCGAGCCGCCTCCTGCTTTGGCATCTCCGGTGATCACTGGCGATTACAGCCTCCCCCTGCTGCTACTAAGCTTCCACGGGCCCTCGTGAGCCGCACGGTGAGCTCCGCGTCCCCTCCCTCTTCCCTGTTGCTCCGTTTCGAGCTGGCTAGCCACCGCTGCTACTGCCGAGCTCCGGCTGCCGCCATTGTCGGCAAACTCCTCGCTCCCGTGCCGTTTTGCTCAGACGCGTGGCCCCGACAAGTTCCTGGGGTTCCGTAGAGCTCGCCTGCTTAGACAGTTAGCCCGAACACACCGCGTAGCCGCGTTCCTGAGGAGGCCCAAACTCCGGCCGCCGCATCGAGCTCGTTTCCGGCGAGCTCCGACCAACTCAGCCCGCGAGGTTGCCGCCGTTGGATGCGGCGCCCTTAACTCTTTCGAACGCGACCGAGAACGTCCGTTTTGATGCACTGTGGCGGAAACCCAAACGTCGCCGGCGTTCGGCCGTCACGCGTGAGCTCGCTGTAGCTCCTCCGGTGACGCTACTGACTGGGCACGCGTGGGGCCCGCCCAGAGAGACTGCCAGTGGGCCACTGGACCCACTTTGACCCAGTTGACCGCGGTCAACTGCGGTCACTGTTCACCCCAGCCGCTGACTAGTGGGTCCTGAGGGAGTCCTGGATTTGGGGGTCCTCGAGCGTCCGGGCTATGTGACGTGGGCCGGACTGATGGGCCATGAAGATACAAGACAGAAGACTCTCTCCCGTGTCCAGATGGGACTCTCCTTGGCGTGGATGGCAAGCTTGGCGTTCGATATGAAGATTCCTTTCTCTATAACTGACTTTGTACAAACCCTAGTCTCCTCCGGTGTCTATATAAACCGGAGTGTCTTAGTCCGTAGGGGCAATCATAATCAGATAGGCTAGACTTCTTGGGTTTTAGCCATTACAATCTCGTGGTAGATCAACTCTTGTAATACTCATATTCATCAAGATCAATCAAGCAGGATGTAGGGTATTACCTCCATAGAGAGGGCCCGAACCTGGGTAAACATCGTGTCCCCCGTCCCCTATTACCATCGACCTTAGACGCACAGTTCGGGACCCCCTACCCGAGATCCGCCGGTTTTGACACCGACATTGGTGCTTTCATTGAGAGTTCCGCTGTGACGTCGAAGACAGGGTTGATGGCTCGCCTTGTTGTCAAGGACAATATCACCTCCGGAGGAGCCCTGGCCTCAGGCCAAACCCTTCGGCTGGGCGGCTTTATCATGACCGCCCATTCGGCCATTAAGCCGACGATGACTTCTCGGGTCATCGAAAATCGCCTCCGCGTTGACTCCGAATACTCCAGACGGATGGATCCGACGGAGTTGTCGTCTTTAAACGAACTCCTGGATCGCATCGCCGCCTTGGGGGTCGTTATAGACTACGATCGGATTGGGCTTAAACCCGATCAGAGAGAAATCAAATCTCCACCGATCACCCATCAGATAGCGGTGGTAGAAGAGCAAAACAACAACTCTTCCCCTGTGTGGAGGACGAACTATGTTCGGATTTCCGAAGAGCCGGATACCTGTCCGCGGAACGGCACGCCCTGTCCTCCGAACCTAGAATCGGACGATGGGCCCGAAAAATCAGTCGATATCCCGGAGCCCGAATTATTAAGCTCGGAAGTTTCTCAAACTCCAGATCCTAAACTGGGTCAGGGTTCGGATTCAAAGCCACCCACCCATCCAGACAGACACGACCTCATGTATGTACGACAGCAGTCTCAGGAAGCAGTCCATCACTTTTGGGCCAGATTCCTCCTTGTCAAAGACAAGATTGAAGATTGCCGCGACGAAGACGCGATCTCAGCATTCTGCAACAATTGCACGGACGAAGGAATCCTCAACGCCATCAACCGCCGTCGCGTATCACACTTCGCTGACTTGGCAACCATAGTACAGAAGTACTGCGCAATGGAAAGCGCCTGGAAAACTCGGGCCGCTCGTCGGGAACCACTGGTTCCCACTCAACCCCTCGTCCGAGCAAAAAGGATGCACCCCCATGGGGTGCCCGACCCAATAGTAAAGAAATCCAAGCCTATTACGGGGCGTAGAACCGTTCTGGAGGGATGGCTCGATAGGCCATGCAAAATACACACAACACCGGATACCGTACCAACTCACAGCCTTAAAGCATGTTGGATACTCCGGCAAGTGGCCAAGAGCGGCGAGGATATCCTCACCAAAAACACCTCAGAACAACACCCCCCGGAAGACGATGACCTCAGAGTATTGACGGTCTTCGAGACCTTCGCTTCAAACAATAGGCGCAAAAGGGCACTCCGCGACCTCGCCGAAGTCTACCAAGTCGCAACAATAAACCCCTAGAACGACACGGCCATAACTTTCAATGCCAGTGACGAACCAAAATCCAGGACAGTCCGGGCACCAGCTGCCTTGGTCCTCAGTCCAATCGTGGACGGCTTTCGGCTCACCAAAGTACTCATGGACGGCGGCAGCAGACTAAACCTCATCTATGAGGACACGCTCAACAAAATGGAAATAGACAGGAGCCGCATCGAGCAAAGTAGCACGACCTTCCGAGGAATCATTCCCAGTCGGGAGGCGCGGTGCGCGGGAAAAATCACATTCGATGTGGTATTCAGCACACCGGAGAATTACCGGTCTGAAGAGATGACCTTCCAAGTAGCCCCTTTCAACAGTGGATATCACGCCCTATTGGGGCGAGATGCATTTACACGCTTCCAAGCTATACCTCATTACGGGTACATGAAGCTCAAGATGCCCGGGCCCAATGGTATTATCACCCTTTCTAGTGATCCGGACATAGCACTCCGCGCCGAAAACAAAACCGCATCCCTGGCCCTCGAGGCATTGTCCGAAGCCCTCGCGACCGAAGAATTAGCCGCACTGCGCTCCACGGTGGATAGGGACGACGTAATCCTGGACAAGCGACCCAAATCCACCTCCTTCAAACCAGCAGACAAAATCGTCAAATTCCAGGTCCACCCAACGGACCCCAAGAAGACAGCCTCTATCGGGGCATAGCTGGACCCAACGGTTGACGCCGCATTACGAGCGTTCCTACGCGAAAATTGGGACATATTTGCCTGGCACCCTTCTAATATGCCAGGAATCCCACGCAGGTTGGCCGAACACAGCCTCAATATATCGAAGGGACACAAGCCGGTCAAACAAACACCGCGATGCTTTTTCGAACCCAAACGACAAGCTATGGGGGAGGAGCTGGCCAAGTTAATCGAGGCTGGATTCATCAGAGAAATAAAACATCCGGACTGGCTTGCAAACCTGGTGATGGTACCAAAGAAGGATAAATCCTGGCGCCTATGCGTCGATTTCAAAGACCTCAACAAAGCCTGCCCTAAGGATCCCTTCCCCCTCCCCCGCATCGATCAGATTATAGATGCTACTGCAGAACACGACTCACTGTGTTTCCTCGACACATACTCTGGATACCATCAAATCAAAATGAAGGAGTACGATCAAGCCGCAACGGCATTCATTACCCCATACGGGCCTTTCTGCTTCAACACTATGCCCTTTGGGCTTAAAAACGCCGGCGCTACCTACCAACGCATGATTCAAACATGCCTGGAGAAGCAAATCGGCAAGACAGTTGAAGCATACGTGGATGATGTCATCATCAAAACTAGACACGTCGAGTCATTAATAGACGACTTACGTCTCACATTCGACAACCTCCGTACATATGACATCAAGCTCAATCCGGAAAAGTGCATTTTCGGCGTTCCCGCTAGAAAGTTGCTGGGCTTCATTGTTTCCAGTAGAGGAATTGAGGCAAATCCAGCCAAAATTCGAGCTTTGTCACAATTGGCTATACCAACTAACCTTAAACAGGTCCAAAAACTAGCCAGATGCGTGGCAGCTTTAAGCCGCTTTATCTCCAGACTTGGAGAAAAGGCATTGCCACTCTATCGCCTTCTTCGACACACCGATCACTTCGAGTGAACGGATGCTGCAACGGCCGGACTGGAAGAAATAAAGGCTCTTTTAGCAAGCAACCCAATCCTGGCTACGCCAAACGTCGGCGAACCAATGTTGTTATACATCTCTGTGACTCACCAGGTGGTGAGCGCAGTGCTCGTCATTGAATGAGAGGAGGACGGACACAAATTCCCGCTTCAGAAGCCGATATACTATGTATCCACTGTCCTCACACCTTGCAAATCCTGGTACCCTCATTACCAAAAGATAGCATACGCGGTCTTCATGGCATCCCGGAAGCTACGACACTACTTCCAAGAATGCTCGATCACGGTGGCTTCCGAAGTACCACTCAATGACATAATAAACAACTGCGACGCTACGGGCCGGATTGCCAAATGGGCCATTGAGCTCCTGCCATTCGACATAACGTATAAACCGCGCCGAGCCATTAAATCCCAAGTGTTGGCTGACTTCATCGCCGAATGGATAGAGGTTGAACTCCCTAAAGAGTACGGCACATATTCCAACTGGGTCATGTACTTCGATGGCTCTAAGATGCTGGCCGGTTTGGGAGCGGGCGTCGTCTTAACATCTCCAACGGGAGACACAGTCCAGTACGTACTCCAAATCTTACATACAGACTCCAATAATGCAGCCGAATACGAGGCCTTACTGCATGGTCTTTGGATGGCCGTCTCCATGGGCATACAACGTCTGGAGGTGCGCGGGGATTCAAATCTCGCAATATCCCAAATAAATGGAGACTTTGATGCAAAAGATCCAAAAATGGCGGCCTATCGTAACACCGTACTCAAAATATCAGCCTGGTTCGAGGGACTCGAGTTCCATCATGTGGCTCGAGAAAGTAATCAAGCGGCGGATGTCCTTGCTCGCATGGGAGCCAAGCGCGACCCCGTCCCGCCTAACATCTTTCTGGAACAGCTCTTCAAGCCATCCGTGGTGTGGCAGGATGAAAGCGGCAACACTAGCCCGGACCCGATCATATCCCCTGAGTCCGAGCACAATACCGATATCATCGGGGGCTCAGCCACCGAAGCAACACCATCGGCCCATCTCATAATGGCAGTAATTGCCCCATGGACCGAACCCTTCTTGGCCTACCTTAATAGGCGAGAGCTCCCTGAGGATCCTAACGAGGCTCGCTGCATTGTCCGGCGATCGAAAGCCTACAAGGTCCATGACGGTGAGCTCTACAAGAAAAGCGCTACCGGAGTCCTTCAAAGATGTATCTCCGAAGAAGAGGGGCGGCAGCTCCTGGCCGAAATCCATGCTGGCCTTGGCGGTCATCACGCCACGGCTCGGGCCCTTGTGAGTAAAGCCTTCCGTACAGGTTTCTTTTGGCCTACGGCCCAAGCAGATGCACAGGACCTTGTCCAACATTGTGTCGGATGCCAGCTTTTCGCTAATCAAAGCCATATGCCGCCTACTGCGCTACAAACAATCCCCATTACATGGCCTTTCACGGTCTGGGGGCTTGATATGGTCGGACCCCTTAAAGGGGGAAGCCACAAGAAAAAATACCTGCTGGTCATGGTAGATAAATTCACTAAGTGGATTGACGCCAAACCGGTTAAAACGGCCGAAGCCGGACCAGTGATAGACTTTATATCCGGTGTCGTACACCGTTATGGTGTTCCACACAGCATTATCACAGACAACGGCTCTAACTTTATAGCCGACGAGGTGAAAACCTGGTGCGCTAACCTGGGCATCAAGCTCGATTATGCCTCCGTCTATCACCCGCAAACAAATGGTCAAGTCGAACGAGCCAATGGTCTTATTATGAGCGGCATTAAGCCCAGGCTAGTGCGGTCTTTGAAAGAATCAGACAAGCACTGGGTTGAGGAGCTCGACTCCGTACTCTGGGGGCTGCAGACCATGCCCAACCGCACTACCGGATACACACCGTTCTTCATGGTGTACGGCGCAGAGGCCGTGTTGCCCTGCGACATTATGCATGACTCACCACGAGTGCGCATGTATGAAGAGAGAGAGGCTGAGCTTGATCGGCAGGACAGCTTAGACGCCCTGGAGGAGGAGGGCAGAGTTGCAAAGGCCCGTTCCGCATTGTATCAACAACAGGCTCGCAGATATCACAGCAGAGAAGTGCCGGCCAAGACTTATAATGTTGGCGAACTCGTTCTACGCTTGCCAGAGAAGAAAAAGGACAAACTCAAGCCCAAATGGGAGGGTCCCTTCATCATTGACGAAGTTCTCACTGGAGGAGCGTACCGACTGCGTGATGCATCAGACAATCGCTTGGAGCCGAACCCATGGAACGCCGCCAGACTCCGAAGATTCTACGCCTAGAGCCGGACTCTTTGTTCATCTTCTTCTCCCTTTTTGTCCATTACCTTTTTTTCCTCTCTTTCGTTTTTTTTCTCTAGCTTTAAGCTCTTGAGCGGCTAAACCGCGCACCTATGACGTACACATCCTTGAATATGTACGTCCATAATACCTGGGGGCTTCTTGTACAGAAGCTTATTGTTATTATTATTATTTTCCAAGCATCAAGCTCACCACATATGTGTCTTTTCCGCATATGTACCTTTTCTTCGCCATTATATGCATCGTTATGACTTAAGTTTTGGCCAAGCTGGGTTGCCTGGCTCCTGTGCTTATGCCCTACGTTCCCGTTAGTTCGGCTAGGGCATAAAGGGAGCACCTCTGCGATTGTTACTGCCGGGTCATCCGGATGTGTACCTCAGACTGGGTGAAGCCGAAAGCTAGCGTTCTTAAGGGAATATTCGGTCGGCGGACTAACGATGTTTTTTTTCACTCATTACACTATGAACCCCCAGATGCTATGTATACTGCGATTTTGTAATCACAGTTCGGACATGAACATTAACGCATGTTCACCCAGGGAAAGGAACCCTTAACGGAACTATTTTCTCTGGAAGATGTTTCTTACGATCATACGTAATATAACATAGCTAGCCGGATACAACTTGTCTGTTCAAGCAACTATGACCCCTACGCCTGGTTTCCACGCATACCCCGGTTTATATTACCATGCGGGTATTCGGAAACACTCCGCACCTTCGGGTCCGGAGGTCGAAGCAAAAAGGTCCGCCATGACAATCGTTTTACAATCCGGCTAGGGACAAATTTGTCAATCGAAGCACATAGTCACTTAGACTCAAAAACTTCTTCCTCTATGCCGTCCCACAGGCTGTCTAGCTTACAATCCTGTTGGGACAATTCGGCGGCTACCTTTACTTGGTCATATACTAAACTAACTAGAACCTCTTTTCTGTCTGATCCTCGAGGTCCGACCCGAGCCATATGATTCGGGTCAAGCTTGGTATACCGTGTTTTCACCATGGCCCAGGCCTCTCGCGCACCTTCTCGGCAGGCCGATATCTTCCATAAACGGAAGCGCCTCCGCTTAGCCTCTTATTTTTCCTTCACGGAGTCAGCTAGCTGGGCTCGCACATCTGTCAGTTCTTCGCCCAGCAGGGTGTTGGAATCCTGCAGCTTGTTTTTATCCTCCCTGACCCGTGTCAGCACACGTTCGCCCACGGCCAGTAGCCTTTTGGCTTCTTGTCTATCCGCTTGCGCGATTTCAAGTGCCTCCTTCAGCTGATCTGACGATCCTGCCATGAGATATGCAACACTATTAGCATTGCTAGTATATGATTATATTTTCTCGATGGAGGGGAACATTACTAGGCGACGCCTTCTTGGATTTCTCCAATTCGGCGGTGGCAGCAGTTAGCTGAGTCCGACACTTTTCCAGTTCTTGAGACAGCAGGTTGTTCTTCTCTGTAAGAACCTGGTTATACAATGATCCTTAAATCAGTTGTATCAACTGCTTCAAGTCTCGGGGGCTACTGGTATATAATTATCAGGTTTGTATGATGTGAACTTACCCGCATATCTTTCAAATGCCGGTCTGTGGCTCTGGCAAGCCCGTCTCGAGCAGCTCGGATGTATGCATCAGCCGAGCTGAAGGCATTGAATGCCTCTTTTGTAAAGCCGGGGTCGCGAAGAGCGGCCCTCCGGCGCCGATGATTCACGGCGCTCTCCACTTCTGAGTTTGTGACGGATACATCATCCGAATCCTCTGTCAAAGGACAATCCGGCGTCACTCCCGTACCGGCCCTCGTCCTTATGGCAGGTTCTGGGGCCTGGCTGTTGGGAGCGTGTCCTGCAGGACCTCTGGACATAGTCCGGCGAACGCTCCTCCTGATGGGACACAAACAGACAATATCACAGTTGGATGTGACTGCCAAGGGGCATATTTACGAAGCCGTACCTCTTTGACGACGGCTCGATCGTGACTTCATGTGCCTTCCTCTTCGAAGGCTTGCCAGATGTAGGTGCTGTTCTCTTTTGAGTCGCCTCTGGTGTGACATGGTGCACCGAGCGCCTCCCCTTTGGAACACGAGATAGTGTGGTGGGTGAGGCAGAATGAGGAAGCTCTTTCGGAGGAGAGGTCTCCTGATTACTTACAATGTGAGGCAGGAAGGAGGCCGGGATAGTCTGCTATAATGGCCACTTCTGTGCCATCGTAGCTCGCCTGGTAAAATACTCCCTCCTCTAGCTTCACAAATATGTCCGGATCCTCCTCGAATCCGGGGTCAAGATCCCGGTTACGGTCCTTCGGCTGTGGAGCGGGGTTGTAGATCCCCGTGACGGCCTTTCGCCATTCCTGTTACAAATGGACGGGTTAGTATCAGTCAAAAGTGACTCATGGAAAGGATTGAGTATGGTGGTGGGATTAAAACTCACCCAGCTGGGAGGATTGTACATGGAAAATCCCTCTCGGCATTTAAAACGAATAAATTCCTCTTTCTCCCCTTTGTACAGATCGGCCAATATTTTGGCCAAAGTGGCGGGGGTGTCCGGACCTTTTCCGGCCACAGCGTGAGGCGTCATCTTCCCCATTATAGTGCCACATAGGGAGCCCTCTAAATTGGAGTGGCTGGACACCCCGCACTATGGAGATCGCCATTACCTCGATTATTGATAATCCGGACTGGGCGAGCGTCTTTATCTTGCTCGTTAATTGATGGATTTCCGCACTATCTTCCTCCTCGAGGCTCCTAGGGCGCCAGCTGTGGCGTTTCATCAAAGGACCGCTGGAAAATTCAGGGAGACCCATTCGGATTGGGTCAGGGAGAGCGACGTCCTCAATATAAAACCACTCTGAGGGCCACTCCTCGGATGCCTTCTTCGGTGTTCCGGATAGGTATCCGGTTCCGGCTATGCGCCATACTTCGGCGCCGCCCACCTCGAATATGGATCCCTCTTGGATACGAGGGATGAGGCAGAATAGTTTTCTCCATAAATCAAAGTGGGCTTCATAGCCTAGGAAAAGCTCGCAAAGGGCAACAAAACCCGCGATGTGCAAGATAGAGGCCGGTGTGAGGTTGTGCAGTTGGAGGCCATAGTACTCCAGGAGTCCTAGGAGGAAAGGGTGGATTGGAAACCCAACGCCTCTTAGCAAATAAGAAATAAAGCACACCCGCTCCTCCCTGGTTGGATTGGGGAAATTTTCTGCCAAAACTTCGCCTGAGAAGGAAGTCAAACCTGCTCGAACAGGGACCAGATCTGCGGGGGGAAGAAATCCCTGTGTTTGGAGCTCCACCAGCTGATCATGGGATACAGAACATCTTTCATAATCGCCTTTTTTGGAGCCGTGGGGGTGGGTGGAAGAACTAGGAGCACTAGCCATGTTGGAATGGTTTCTCCTAGCAAGCTTTGAGGATTTCCCGCTTGGCGTGGAATGGATCTGAAGATCCAATCTCTTTGAACAGACGCCTTTCTTACATGGTCAGGGAGTTTATGCAAAGATACACCGACCTCTCGTATTCGCTCGACACGTGGAAACTGAAGTCATGAAGGCGTGGAAGCCGATGAGCACGGCATTAAATGGAGGGCCGAATACAGCTCCTTAAGTCAGGTACTTCGAAGTAATCGGAGGAGGAACCCGCCTTGCAATGCCGAAGACAATCTGCGCTCCGAACACATCGTCATTGAAAGCCTGGTTCGGGGGCTACTGAGGGAGTCCTGGATTTGGGGGTCCTCGGGCGTCCGGGCTACGTGACGTGGGCCGGACTGATGGGCCATGAAGATACAAGACAGAAGACTCTCTCCCGTGTCCAGATGGGACTCTCCTTGGCGTGGATGGCAAGCTTGGCGCTCGATATGAAGATTCCTTTCTCTGTAACCGACTTTGTACAAACCCTAGTCTCCTCCGGTGTCTATATAAAGCGGAGGGTTTTAGTCCGTAGGGGCAATCATAATCAGATAGGCTAGACTTCTAGGGTTTTAGCCATTACGATCTCGTGGTAAATCAACTCTTGTAATACTCATATTCATGAAGATCAATCAAGCAGGACGTAGGGTATTACCTCCATAGAGAGGGCCCGAACCTGGGTAAACATCGTGTCCCCCGTCCCCTGTTACCATCGACCTTAGACGCACAGTTCGGGACCCCCTACCCGAGATCCGCCGGTTTTGACACCGACAGGTCCCGCTGACTTAATTAGCGTTAACCACTTAATTATAATTCTGTTAAATAAATACTGACGCTGACAGTAGGCCCCACCCGAAGCTTAATTAGCTTAACTCATTAGTTTAGCCTCTGAGTCAATGACAGGTGGGTCCCACTAGACACACATGTCAGGTTTGACCCTGGTCAGCGAGGCTGTTGACTGCTGACATCATCACCTAGTCATGCTGATGTCATAAATCATTTCTGTTTATAAAAACAATTCCAGAAAATCATTTAAACTTTAAAAATTAGTAACTTTTAAACCATAGCTCAGATCAAAAAAGTTAAAACATGAAAGTTGCTCAGAACGACGAGCCGAGTCTGATCGTGCCGTCTGTTTCCTTGTCGGAACCTCCTACGTAGGAGAACTCGTAACTTCGAGCCCGATTCCGGTAGATGAATAGTGCACACATACCGGTTAATAAATCCCAGATTAATCCTAAAAATAACTAAAGTGACTTAGATGCATATTTAGGCAACCCTGCCCTGCATCATAGCATAGCATGCACTGTGTTGCATCTGTTTGCATTATGTTTACCTGTTTCTTCCCCCTCTTCTCTCCCGATAGACCCCGACGTTGACATAGCTCCCGAGGCAGACGCAGCTCCGGAGTACGACTACGTCCCCGACGACACCACTGAAGACCTTGCCCTTGCCACAGAGCAAACAGGCAAGCACCCCCATTTTGAACATGCCTATATCGCCTATTCTCTTCTCTCTTATGCTTGCATTAGAACTGCTACTGCTACTGTTATCCTATATCTGCTGCATAGCCTGTTTATTGCAACCTGCCTTGTTACCTTTCCTGCTTATCCTAAACTGCTTAGTATAGGCTGGGTAGAGACCCGACAGAGACCCCCCACTTTATCCTGACTGCCTCGCTGGATTATCAGAAGACCCGATCAACGGGATTAAAGACCAGGCACCGGCACCGGACATCACTTCCCCCTTAGTTGCCGACACTACTAGGTTACTATCGAGTGCCGAGGGTGATACCTCGTCAGCACTTCTGATGTTAACCTTGTAGGTTAGTTAATCGGTCGTGGTAAGCGAGGGTGATTCCTCCTACACCACCCCCGATAACGACGTCGTCGTGCAACACTTCAAGTGTGGACCTCGAGGGTGATTCCTCCTTTGTTCACCTTGACGGTAACATCAGAGGGAATTCTATCGAGGGTGATTCCTCAGGGTTCCCCTTTGATGTTGGACACACGGTCACTATTGATACTGAGATTTACACTGTACCATGTTACTAAAGACGGGTCGGCCCTGAGGGGTACCCGCGCGAGCTTAATTGCGAGTGATGTGGAGTCGGGTTGACCTGGAGGGTGCCCACGAGATAAGACGAGGCGTGGCCGGGCATTCTTAGCCCTTGCCGCAAGTCCTCGAGACGGGGTGATGGGGTCACATCGATCGTGAGTCTCTGCTCGTTACCGCACGCTCCTAATCCACTAAACGGTTTGGATATTTGATCCGAGGGGCCTCTGGCCTGATATCACTAACCATCACATGGGCATAGTATGGGCGTTCTGCATCGTATACTTCAGCCGAAGCTTAATAGACGTCAGCGACTGAGCGGCGCGCGCCGTGTTGGACTGGTTACGCAACCGTGCTTGTATTAAGGGGTTGCTAGGACTGCTCACGTCCGCGTTCGCAACATGCAGGAGCGCCCGGGGCGATGGCCCAAGACCCCTAGGGGCATAGGTTTAGTCCGGCGTGCTGACCTCTCTGTTAAGTATTCGGTCGGGTTGCGGCGTATCTTTTGGCCGAGGCCGGGCATGACCCATTAAAGTGTGTCCGGACGGAGTTAAGCGAGCGTGGTGGGTAACTTGGTGCACCCCTGCAGGGAAGAACTTATCTATCGATAGCCTGTCCTATGGTAACGGACACTCGGAGTTGTATCCCGATCGGTACAACTAGAACTTGAGATGAGAACTGGATAGTACGGCTCTGGGATTGCTTTCTCGCTGGGAGTCGAGAAAGGATCTCTGGCCGAGGTTGATAATAGTACTACTTTACTTTATGCTAATCTGCACTCTTCTAATGCTGCAAGACTGCGGAAGATGTTGAAGATGCTAGTCTTCGATAGGACTAGGCTTTCCCCTCTATTCTGGCTTTTCTGCAGCCCAGTCCACATATACAGCCTCCTTTTGACAATGTTACATATGTAGTGTAGATTCTTGCTTGCTCAGTACTTCGGATGAGTACTCACGTTTGCTTTGCTTTCTTTTTCCCCCATATTCCTTTTGTTGCAACCAGACGTCGGAGCCCCTGAGCCAGATGCCCCCGCCGACGACCACTACTACTACCCGCCCGGCGAGTACTACTACTACGAGGAGCCGTCTGACGACCAGTTGTAGGATCGGAGGGTCCAGGGCAGGAGGCCTACGCCTTTCGATCGTAGTATTTTATTTTGCCCCGCCTCTGTGAAGGCTTAGCTCTGTTCTGTAATATATCTATACTCAGATATCTGATGCTTCCGCTGACGCTTGTATGCCATCGAGCTATGTATTCGAGCCCTCGAGGCCCTTTCTTGTAATATAAAGCTTGTATGACTTTATTTATGTTTTAGAGTTGTGTTGTGATATCTTCAAGTGAGTCCTTAGGCTTAATCGTGTGCATTTGCGTGTATGATTAGTGCACGATTAAGCCGGGGTCGTCACAGGTATTTGATTTGAGTGGGTCGACGTGCCCTATACACACTACCACCACGCGGGATAATGGTTTATGGGGCCCTCTACGTCGTACGTTTCTCCCGAAAGCTCTTCAGACGTCACGGTTCACCGTGCGGGCTGATTGTCGGGAATGGGCTGGATACTTCACTGATGAGTTCAGTGTCGTGCCTGCACCCCGGCCAGTCTCGCAATGCGCAGGGTGCCCAGGGCGATGGCCCAAGACCTCTGGGTGCATAGGTTAGTCCAGCGTGTTGACCTCTCTATTGAGCCTAGGTAGTGCGCTGCTTCGTGTCGATCTCCCGAGGCCGGGCATTACCCAACAAGTGTGTCCGGCCAGAGTTGATCGAGCGTGTTGGGTAACAGTAGTGCACCCCTGCAGGGAAGAATTATCTATCGATAGCTGGTCCTACGGTAAAGAACGCTCAGTTTGTGTATCCCGATCTACTACTTGAACTGGATACTTGTTACTCAATTGAAGCTTTGGGATCGCTTTCTCGCAGGGAGTCGAGGAAGGATCTCTAGGCTTTGCTTCAACATGTATGCTTAATAAAATGCTATTCTACTCTCTTCTATTGCTGCAAGATGGTGGCTTCGTGAAGATGTTTGAAGATGCTAGTCTTCGATAGGACTAGGCCTTCTCTGTATTCTGGCATTTCTGCAGCCCAGTCCAAATATACAGCTTTTCCCCCTTTGATAATGTTGCATATGTAGTGTAGATCCTTGCTTGCTGAGTACTTCGGATGAGTACTCATGGTTGCTTGCTTCCTCTTTTTCCCCATATTCCCCTACTTGATGATACAACAGACGATGGAGCCCAGGAGCCAGATGACACTGCAGGAGCGTACTACCAGGAGGGTCCAGACGGCACTTACTACTGGATCAAGCCAGCCGACCAGGAGTAGGATCGGAGGCTCCCAGGCAGGAGGCCTTCGCCTTTCGATCTAGAGTCGTTGTTTGTGCTAGCCTTCTTAAGGCAAAACCTTGGCTAACTATGTCTGTACTCAGATACTATTTGTATGACTGACTTATGTATTCGGATCCCCGTGATCTCTGGTCTGTAATATTGTGGATCTCCGTTTATATGTGTTAGAGTTGTGTTGTGATATCTTTCCGTGAGTCCCTGTGCTTGATCGTGCACGTTTGCATGTATGATTAGTGCACGATTGAGTCGGGGGCGTCACAAGTTGGTATCAGAGCCGACTGCCGGTAGGAAGCCCCCTTCCAATTCCTTGGCCGAGGTTGAGTCTAGACATCGAAAAACTAATTTACTAACTTGGCTGTGTGGCTTACGGGCCCACATCGCCAACTGGGTGGTATTAGGATCTTTTATTCCTTATCTATACTCTGGGACTCTGATTTCTCTTCTTTTCGGGTTAAATGAATTTGCTAACGCCGACACTTAGGATCTCGTAAATCCCGTCTACCCGGAGAGCTGGATATCTGTGCGATTTCCCTGTCATTGATCTGATTAGTCTGATAATCATTTTCCTTTCCATTGTTTTGTTTAACCTTTCTCTCCGAGATTGGTTATACTTCTCCTTGTCATTTGACAATCATGAATTTCCTCTGTTTCAGATGGACCGTCTGTTTCCACCACGCCCTACGACGCAGCTTGTGCTTCGCACTTGGGCACGTGATGCCCCTGGTTTTCCAGCTGTCCTGATCGCCCTCCTGACCAGAATGGGCTACCGCTGGTACCCCGAGTACATGGTTTACGAGGATTATCGCGAGTTCAACCAGGAGCAGTACCATGCTGATGTTCGTATCTATGATCAGCAGGATGACTCAGACACTGAGCTGCACCATTTCCACGGTATCGGCGTGACGATTGAGATGGCAGTCCATGATGCCGCCTACTCTGCTGTCGCACGTCTCCGAGGAGAGCTCAGCACTAACTTGGATGCCTCTGAGTTCCGATACATTCCGTATGCCCCTATTGGAGATGCTATCGGATACTACACAGCTATCTGTGCTCCGTACGAGCCTCATCGTTACGACCCGCAGGTTCTGATTCAGTGCACTCAGGCTTTGGATCGCACTGTTCGGGCTCTCACCGTCGAGCTGTTTGCCACTCGGGCACGCCTCTACGATGCTATGCACAGTTGCTACCAGCTGTTCATGCAGAGATACATCCGGAGTACATCCTTTACCCGCGCAGGACTCAGATGCCTGCTGGCATTGATTGGCCTGCTGTGGGAGGTCACACACCTGCACGTGGACCTCTTCTTTCAGCTCGAGACCGGGTTCTGCATCAGAGTGCACATGGAGCGCAGGATCCTTCCGCGACGAACATTCGTTGTCCGCACTTGCAGTTACCCCGTTTCAGTGGTTTTCCTCGACGTTGATGTAGCATGTTGCTATGTCGCGTTGTTGTATCCCTCCACCTCGTTCCTGCGTGCCGCCTAAGTTGTCTAGCTTACCTTCATGCTGTTATAACGCTGGTCTGTAACTGAACTGATGTATGGATCTGTATGTCTTAATTGGCTACTGTTAAGAATCTATTACACTGCTTATTTGTTGTCGTGACCGGCAAGATGACAACGTTCTCCTTACTCTCGATCGACCCTCTTCACAGTTCCACAGGATCGGAACCTGACTCTCCCATACAACATTGATTCCGAAATATTCTTTGCACTTGACTTTGTGTGTTAGCCAAATGTTTCGTGTTCAGCGTCAACATTTTGAGCTCTTCCGAGTTGTTAATTGAATTCATGGGGAGCAATGCCATCCTTGCCTCTCACCGATCTGTGTTATCATCGTCAATCTCTTTGGCTACCTGCCCACGCATTGCTGTTAATCCCGAGTGAGTACAGGCTATTCTTGACTGGACTCCACTGAAGAATGTCAAGCAAGTCAGGAGTTTTCTCGGACTCACTAGTTATTGCCGTCGCTTTGTTGAGAATTTCTCAAAGATTGCCAAGCCCCTGACTAATCTGCTTCACAAAGGCGTTAAGTTTGAGTGGACAGACAAATGTCAGGAAAGTTTCCAGACCCTCAAAGACAAGCTAACTTCTGCCCCAGTACTTGCTCCTCCAGATTCTCGCAAAGATTTTGTGATCTATTGTGACGCCTCCCGTCAAGGATTAGGTTGTGTCCTAATGCAAGAGCGCAAAGTGATTGCTTATGGCTCTCGACAATTGCGTCCTCACGAAGAAAACTATCCAGTGCATGATCTTGAACTTTGTGCGGTTATTTATGCTCTAAAGCTATGGCGACATTACCTTCTCGGTAATCGCTGCGAGATCTTCACCGACCACCAAAGTCTGAAGTACCTGTTTACCCAGCCAAACCTGAACCTCCGTCAGCAGAGATGGATGGAGACCGTAGCAGACTTTGACTTGGGTATTTCTTATACACCAGGCAAGGCTAATGTAATGGCAGATGCCTTAAGCCGCAAGTCATATTGCAACCACCTCCAGGTTCACAAAGTTCAGCCCTCGCTTGTTGAAGAATTCAAAAAGCCGGACCTCCATATTGTTCCTCCCGGTGCACTCGTTCCCCCTCCTCCCGAGTGCCGCAAAATGAACCTCCACGTTGTTTCACAAGGTTCTCTCAATACCCTGGTTGCTAAACAGATCTCGTGGACACCATCAAATGGATTCAGAAGGCTGACAATGAAGTCGAGAAGTTCAAACGCTATCTAGCAAAAGGAAAGCCCTCATTTTTCACTGTTGCTGATGATGGCACTTTATACTTCAAAGGCCGCCTAGTGGCGCCGTGTAAGGAGAAAAACCTGGACAAGACTAAGGAGGTTATGAAAGAAGCTCATGACACTCCTCTGTCAATTCATCCCGGTAGCACCAAGATGTACCAAGATATTCGTCAGAGATTCTGGTGGTCGAACATGAAGCAAGACATCGCACGCTATGTTGCTGCATGTGACGTTTGCCGTCGTATCAAAGCAGAACATCAAAGGCCTACTGGAACTCTACAACCTATCTCTATTCCTGAATGGAAATGGGACCATGTTGAAATGGACTTCGTCACTGGATTTCCCAAATCACAGAAAGGTAATAATGCTATTCTTGTCGTCATTGACCGGCTTTCCAAGGTTGCCCACTTCCTACCAGTTAAGGAGACAATCACTGCTAGTCAGTTGGCAGACTTGTATGTTTCCCGAATTGTGTCACTCCATAGTGTTCCGTTGGAGATCAGTTCGGATCGGGGCAGTCTCTTTACCTCAACATTCTGGAAAAGTTTCCAAGAACAATGGGAACTCATCTGTCCTTTAGCACCGCTTTCCACCCTCGGTCTCAGGGTCAAGTCGAACGAGTTAATCAAGTGCTCGAAGATATGCTCCGAGCTTGTGTCATCTCCTTCGGTAAGAAATGGGAGGAATCTCTCCCGTATGCCGAATTCTCTTACAACAATAGCTATCAAGCTAGTCTGAAGATGGCACCATTTGAAGTTCTATACGGACGAAAGTGTCGAACCCCTCTGAATTGGTCAGAAACTGGGGAACGCTCACTCTTTGGACCGGACATTATCCAACAAGCTGAAGAAAAAGTCTGCATTGTCCGTGAACATCTGAAAACTGCTCAGTCTCGTCAGAAGAGCAACTATGACCGAAAGCACAAGGTAATGGTCTATCAGCCTGGCGAGCAAGCTTACCTTCGCGTCACTCCATTGAAAGGCACTCATCGGTTCGGAATCAAGGGCAAGTTAGCTCCTCGCTACATTGGCCCGTTCCGTATTCTTACCCGTCGAGGAGAAGTGGCATATCAGTTGCAATTGCCGCCAAATCTTTCTCAAGTGCATGATGTTTTTCATTTATCCCAACTTCGTCGCTGCTTCAAGGATCCTACTCGAGCTGTGAATCATAAAATGCTTGAATTACGGGAAGATGTGTCTTATCCAGAATATCCCATCCGTATTCTTGATCAAGCTGAGCGTCGAACTCGTCAGAAAGCAATCAGATTTCTTAAAGTTCAGTGGTCGAATCATTTTGAAGAGGAAGCCACTTGGAACGCGAGGATCGTCTTCGCGAAGAATACCCCTCTTTCTTTCAGTCTTCCTCTTAATTCTCGGGACGAGAATTCTTGTTAGATGAGGAGAATTGTAACACCCCATGTACTTAGCCACAGTGATCACCTCTAGTTAATTCCATGTTAGCAGAGTTTAACAGTGCCTAATCATCATTTGCATCATACTGCATTTCAACTCCTAATTCAAATTTCAAATTAAATTCAAAGTGGAAAATAAAAGTTGTTCAAACCAGAAACTAAAATGTTCATTAAATAGCAAATAAGTCAGAGGCAATTATAAAATCGTAACCAACCTTATTGAAATCGGATAAGTGACTCAAACAACCTCAAACAGTGGCTAAAAACAATATTCAATAACCTTTTTATTAATCCAAAATTAGTATGAAATAGTATTTACCCCAAACTAGTTTTTGGTGCCAGGATATATTACACTGTGATTTATGGGTTAGGTCTCATATTTTACAAAAATCATTTAGTGCCCAAACAATTTACAAATCAGAAAAGAAAAGAAAACAGAAAAAGGAAAAATGGAAAAGGCCTAATATGCTACTGTGCACTTAAGCCTGCTGCTACAGCACCGGCCCAGCCCACCCCGCACCTCCTCCCACCTCCCACTGTTCATCCCAGCGCGTTGTCGCCGCGCGCGCGCTCGCCGCGCCTGGCCCCCCCTCTCCCGCTACTCGACAGCGCACGCCGCGCCCTCTCGCCGTGGATAAGAGCCCCTCTCCCTCTCCCTGAACCCTAGCGCGCCCCCATTCCCCCTCGCCCCCTCTCTGCGTCGATTCGCTGAGATGCCCGAGGACCAGCCTCGCCGCCGTTCGCCGTAGCCGTGGCCACCGCCAACCGTTCGCCTCGCTGACACGTCCAACAGCACCGCCGTGGTCCTCTGCTTCGCCTACGCTGCCGGATCGAGCCCGGGAGCCCCTTGCGACGCCGCATTCTTCCTCGCCTCCGCCTCGGCCACCGCATCGACCTCGCCGTCGATCTATGCCATCGGTCCACCCCGAGCCCACTGCCCGGTCCCCACGCTCCCCGGTGAGCTCCTACGCGTGACGCGCCCTCTCCTGCCTCCTCTAGCCATCCCTAGCTACTGCTCCGCCGAGGCCGAGCCCCTGCCTCCGCCACTGCTCGTCGCCGGCATCGATCCGGCGACCAAATGGCCTTGCAACCGAGCCCATTGCATTCGCCGCATCGAGTAGACGCAGTAGCCCTCTCGGGCTGCTCGTTTTGCGCCTCCCAGCTCCGATCCCGACGAGTACCGAACTCCGGTGACCGCCTCGTCGCTCGCCGTCGACGATACCGACCACAGTAGCCCCTACCGTCACCCCAGATCGCTCCGCCACCGTCTTGCCATTCGAACGAGCCCGGCCACGCTCGAAATGGCGCGGTGTGGACGACTCCTGAGCTCGCCGGAATTCGATGCCGCGTTCGGTCTTGCCGACGTACTCCGATGGCCAGTGCCGATGTGGCCGCCACTTGGCACCGTGGGTCCCGCCCCTGTGCCACTGAATGTGGGCCCCCGCGGGCCCCTGTTGACCCGTTGACTTGGGTCAACGCTGACGTGGCCGCCCTTGTCTCGCTGACATGCGGGCCCCACTTCATTAAACTATTTAAAATAAAAAGAATAATTAGTTAATTAGTTAATTAAATTGCTAAACACTCACTGACCAGTAGGCCCCACCTGCTAATTAGTTTAATTAGATTAAACTAACTCTGTTTAGTTAGCTCAGTCAATGACATGTGGGTCCCACTGGACCCACCTGTTAGGTTTGACTGGTCAACCGACCAGTTGACCTGCTGATGTCACCTCTGCGTCATGCTGACGTCATCATTTACTATTCTGGATAATGTTGGATTAAATGATTAAATAATTTCAGAAAATGATTAAAACTTTTGAAAATCATATAAAATAATCCGTAGCTCAGATCGAAAAACTTTGTACATGAAAGTTGCTCAGAGCGACGATACGAATCTGAATACGCCATCTGTATTCCTATCAGATACCCCTAGCTAGATGAACATGGAACTTTTTGCCTGATTTCAATAAATGAATAGTGCTCAACTTTAATAAAATAAATCCGAATAAATTCCTAAATTAACTAAATCATTTAGTTAGGCAGTAGAACACCTCTGCATATCATTTAGGCATGTCATGCATATTGTTTGCATCTTTGCCGTGAATTTATTGTTTCTTCCCCCCACCTTCTCTCTCGATAGACGCCGAGACCGACGCCGTTGCAGCAGAGTACGACTATGCTCCAGAGGAGCAGCCCGTTGACGACCCCTCCTTCTTGTCAGAGCAACCAGGCAAGCCCCCCCCCCCCTTGAGCATCCAGATATCGCCCATTCTATTTTCTCCTGCTTGCATTAGATTTTGCTACTATTAATGTTTGCTCCTATTCTAATGCATAGCCTGCTTTTGTAACCTGTTTATTATTACCTTACCTGCCTATGTTGAACTACTTAGAATAGGTTGGTAGTGTAGCATCAGTGACCCCACCACCTTACCCTTGTTGCCCCTGCTTGATCATCGACGACTCGATCAATGTGATCGTCGACCAGAGACCGACACATCACTTCACCCCCTTAGTTGTACGACTCTGCTTAGTTACTATCGAGTGCCAAGGGTGATACCTCGTAACGCACTCCTGATGAATACTCTACAGTGTAGCTGTTAGATCATGGTCATCGAGGGTGATTCCTCCTTCTCCACTTCCGATACGACTCTATCGTGCAACCCCTCAGTGTGAACCTCGAGGGTGATGCCTCATACGTTCACCCTGATGATTTCATCGAGTGGAATCCACCGAGGGTGATTCCTCGGGTTTCCCCCTTGATGTTATGACCACACGGTTACTTTGACCTTTGTCACAGGCGGGTCGACCCTGATGGGTACCCGCAGGGGATCTATGATGTCGGGTGTGCCGGAAGGGCACTCGACTGTGATATTGTGGCGGAGCTTCAAAAACTCTGATCGTCTCCGCGTGTTACTAAATGAGCCTATCGGATTTGGGTATTTGATCTTAGTGGGTCAACGTGCCCTATACGCACTACCACCACGCGGGATAATGGTTTATGGGGCCCTCTACGTTGTACATTTCTCCCGAAAGCTCTTCAGACGTCACGGTTCACCGTGCGGGCTGATTGTCGGGAATGGGCTGGATACTTCACTGACGAGTTCAGTGTCGCGCCTGCACCCCGGCCAGTCTCACAACGCGCAGGGTGCCCAGGGCGATGGCCCAAGACCTCTGGGTGCATAGGTTAGTCCGGCGTGCTGACCTCCCTGCTGAGCCTAGGTAGGGCGCTGCTTCGTGTCGATCTCCCGAGGCCGGGCATTACCCAGCAAGTGTGTCCGGCCAGAGTTGATTGAGTGTGTTGGGTAACAGTAGTGCACCCCTGCAGGGAAGAATTATCTATCGATAGCCGGTCCTACGGTAAAGGACGCTCAGTTTGTGTATCCCGATCTACTACTTGAACTGGATACTTGTTACTTAATTGAAGCTTCGGGATCGCTTTCTCGCAGGGAGTCGAGGAAGGATCTCTAGGCTTTGCTTCAACATGTATGCTTAATAAAATGCTATTCTACTCTCTTCTATTGCTGCAAGATGGTGGCTTCGTGAAGATGTTTGAAGATGCTATTCTTCGATAGGACTAGGCATTCTCTCTATTCTGGCATTTCTGCAGCCCAGTCCAAATATAGCTTTTCCCCCTTTGATAATGTTGCATATGTAGTGTAGATCCTTGCTTGCTGAGTACTTCGGATGAGTACTCATGGTTGCTTGCTTCCTCTTTTCCCCCATATTCCCTTACTTGATGATACAACAGACGATGGAGCCCAGGAGCCAGATGACACTGCAGGAGCGTACTACCAGGAGGGTCCAGACGACACTTACTACTGGATCGAGCCAGCCGACCAGGAGTAGGATCGGAGGCTCCCAGGCAGGAGGCCTTCGCCTTTCGATCTAGAGTCGTTGTTTGTGCTAGCCTTCTTAAGGCAAAACCTTGGCTAACTATGTCTCTACTCAGATATTATTTGTATGACTGACTTATGTATTCGGATCCCCGTGATCCCTGGTCTGTAATATTGTGGATCTCCGTTTATATGTGTTAGAGTTGTGTTGTGATATCTTCCCGTGAGTCCCTGTGCTTGATTGTGCATGTTTGCATGTATGATTAGTGCACGATTGAGTCGGGGGCGTCACAATCAAGATCGTGCCAAATCAAGAACACGAGAGAGAGAGAGAGAGAGAGAGAGAGATCAAACACATAGCTACTGGTACATACCCTCAGTCCCGAGGGTGAACTACTCCCTCCTCATCATGGAGAGCGCTAGGATGATGAAGATGGCCACCGGTGATGGTTTCCCCCTCCGGCAGGGTGCTTGAACAGGGTCCCGAGAGGTTTTTCGTGGCTACAGAGGCTTGCGGCGGCGGAACTCCCGATCTAGGTTTATTTCTGGGGGTTTCTATATTTATAGGAATTTTTGGCGTCAGGAACAAGTCAGGGGGGTCCACGAGGAGCCCACAAGACCGGAGGGCGCGCCCTAGGGGGGCGCATCCTCCACCCTTGTGGAGGCCTCGTGGCTCTTCTGGCCCAACTCTTTTGCTTCGGGGGCTTCTTCTGGTCCATAAAAAAATCGCCGTAAATTTTCAGGTCATTTGGACTCCGTTTGATATTCCTTTTCTGCGAAACTCAAAAACAAGGAAAAAAACAGAAACTGGCACTGGGCTCTAGGTTAATAGGTTAGTCCCAAAAATCATATAAAATAGCATATAAATGCATATAAAACATCCAAGATAGATAATATAATAGCATGGAACAATCAAAAATTATAGATACGTTGGAGACGTATCAAGCATCCCCAAGCTTAATTCCTGCTCGTCCTCGAGTAGGTAAATGATAAAAACAGAATTTTTGATGTGGAATGCTAGCAAGTGCATAAGTTTGATCAATGATAATTTCAATCACTTTTTCTAGCATCATTATAAATCATAAACAGTAGCTCATCTCATAAAACTTCTCATGATCAAGTAGCAAGCTATTCACATGTTAAAGCATAGATCATAAACTTTCTTGAAAATTAACAAACTAGGTTCTCAGTCATCAAACAATTGCAATTCATCTTATTTTCAGGAAGGGTCTATGTAAGTGCTTTGATTTAGCAAATCCCACATAGTAAACTATCATATAGTCTTCCATGATTACTACCACTCAAAGCATATATTTAGAACAAATAGCATCCATTGAACACAGAGAAAGATAGGGGCTTAATGTTTCGCCTCCCAACTTATTTATCAGATAGATAATTATCAACAATAATAATTCATGATCAAATATATTTGAATGGCCATATATGCTTAGATCTTTCCCCATCACAAGATGCTTGCCAACTAAAGAGTAGGTTCGAATGAGAAGGAATACTACTGACTCTTGCATAAAAAAGATAGGCCCTTCGCAGAGGGAAGCAGGGATTTGCAGAGGTGCCAGAGCTCGAAGCTTTTAAAACAGAGATGAAAATAATTTTGAGAGGTATGCTTTCATTGTCAACATAACAACCAAGAGTTCCCAATATCTTCCATGCTAGACACATTATAGGCGGTTCCCAAACAGAATGGTAAAGTTTTTACTCCCCTTCCACCAACAATCACACTCCATGGCTAGCCGAATTCATGGGTGCCGTCCATACCAACAACTTTCCTAGGGGAGTTTTGTTTAATTATTTGAAATTTTGTTTTCGATCTTTTGATCATAAGACTGGGCATCCCAATTACCAGCCACTCTCTCGTGAATGACAAGTGAATAAACACTCATCCTGAGAATAACCCACCTAGCATGGAAGATACTGACAGTCCCTAGTCGCTACATGAGCGATTCGGGCATACAAAACAGATTATTATTTGAAGGTTTAGAGTTTGGCACATGCAAATTTACTTGGAACGGCAGGTAAATACCGCATATAGGTAGATATGGTGGACACTCATGGAAGAAACTTGGTTAAAGGATTTTGGATGCACAAGCAGTATTCCCGCTTAGTACAAAAATTTTGGCTAGCAAAAGATTCTAAATAGCAAGCACCACATGTTGGAGGATCCATAACAATATAACTTCTATACAAATATACCTAAGCATAACTCATTACGTTGTCTTCCTTGTTCAACTTCAACTAATATGCTCAAGTTTGAAAATAATTAATGGGGCTCACAATCATAGAAGATGTCCAAGATAGTATATTTATATGTGAAATCTCTCTTCCTTCAATATTCTTTCATGAATTGTTCAAGTGACCAATACTATGTTTGCTAACTTTCAATAAATTTACCACCTCTACTTCAGGTTTATGATATTCAATTCATTCAACCATTTACTCATAGGATATAAGTGAAGCACGTGAGTAAATGACTAACTACTCCAAAAAGATATAAGTAAAGATCAATGAGTAGTCAAATAATTAAGTAGCTATGTGAAGACACTCTCTCATAAAGAAAATTTAGATCTTAAGTACTTTATTCAAACAGAAAGCAAAACAAAATAAAATGACATTCTAAAAATAGCACACATCATGTGAAGAAGCAAAAAAACTTAGGCTCAACCGATATTAACCGATAATTCTTGATGAAGAAAGGTGGGATGCCTACCGGGGCATCCCCAAGCTTAGATGCTTGAGACTTCTTGAAATATTATATTGGGATGCCTTGTGCATCCCCAAGCTTGAGCTTTTGTGTCTCCTTAATTCCTTTTATATGATGGTTTCCCTAAATCTTAAAAACTTCATCCACACAAAACTCAACAAGAACTCGTGACAAAAGTTAGTATAAATCAAATGCAAAACCTTATCATTCTCTACTGTAGAAAATCACTAAAATTATTATTTAACATTGCATACTAAATGACTCTGCATATTTAATACTCCTATCCTCAAATAGAATCATTAACCAAGCAAACATATGCAAACAATGCAAACATAACAGCAATCTGTCAAAACAGGACAGTCTGTAAAGAGTGCAATTGTACTCATACTTCCCTAACTCTAAAAATTCTGAAAAATTACCACACTGTATAAAATGTGTTATTTCTGAACGTGTAAAAATTTCAAGATTTATAATGTTCAGACTTTACATAAGAATTCAGACAACAATAGAAAACTTTCTGTTTTCAATACAGCAACATGTAGACTTGCAAAATAAGCATGGTAAAGGCTACACTTGACCTTTTTATTGGACTAAAAGATGCAAAAAATCAATCTAAATAACAGCAAGCAAATACTAATAAAATAAAATGATTCTCCAAGCAAAACTCATATCATGTGACGAATAAAAATATAGCTCCAAGTAAGGTTACCGATAATGTTGGAGACGAAAGAGGGGATGCCTTCCGGGGCATCCCCAAGCTTAGTTGCTTGGATCTTCCTTGAATATTACCTTGGGGTGCCTTGAGCATCCCCAAGCTTAGGGTCTTGTCACTCCTTATTCTCCTCATATCGATATCTCACCCAAAACTTGAAAACTTCAATCACACCAAACTTAACAAAACCTTTGTGAGATCCGTTAGTATAATAAAACAAATCATTCACTTTGGTACTGTCAAGACAAGATTCATAACTTTTATCACATGATGCCTACTGTACCCTATCATTTCTACAATTTATATTAAGCAATATAAGCCATAGAAACTAGAAAACAAGCAAACTATGCATCGAAAACAGAATCTGTCAAAAACAGAACAGTCTGTAAAGATCTGAATTAAGGTCATACCTCTGTTGCTCCAAAAATTCTGAAAAATTAGGACAATGTAGACAATTTTTATATCAATCATCTGTAAAACATTCAGAGTTTTCCACGCTCCAGTGAATTTTAACAATTCTGTTACTGGACGCAAAAGTTTCTGTTTTTGCACAGAATCAAGTCAACTATCATCCACACTATACCAAAGGCTTTACTTGGAACTTTATTGAAACAAAAGCTATAAAACATGATTACTACAGTAGCTTAATCATGTGAACACACAAAAACAGTAGGGGTAAATATTGGGTTGTCTCCCAACAAGCGCTTTTCTTTAATGCCTTTTAAGCTAGGCTTGATGATTTCAATGATGCTCACATAAAAGATAAGGATTGAAACACAATGGGAGCATCATGAAGCATATGATTAGCACATTTAAGTCTAACCCACTTCCCATGCATAGGGATTTTGTGAGCAAACAAATTATGGGAACAAGAATCTACTAGCATAGGAAGGTAAAACAAGCAAAACTTCAAGATTTTCAACACATAGGGAGGAAACTTGATATTATTGCAATATGTAGAAGCTTTGTTCCTCTCTCATAATAATTTTCAGTAGCATCATGAATGAATTCAATAATATAACCATCACATAAAGCATTCTTTTCATGATCCATAAGCATATAAATTTTACTACTCTCCACATAAGCAAATTCCTTCTCATGAATAGTAGTGCGAGCAAACTCAACAAAATAACTATCATGTGAGGCATAATCCAATTCAAGATTAAAATCATGATGACAAGTTTCATGGTTATCATTATTCTTTATAGCATACATGTCATCACAATAATCATCATAGATAGGAGGCATGCTTTCATCGTAATAAATTTGCTCATCAAAACTTGGGGGACTAAAAATATCATCTTCATGAAACATAGCATCCCCAAGCTTATGGCTTTGCATATCATTAGCATCATGGATATTCAAGGAATTCATACTAACAACATTGCAATCATGCTCGTCATACAAAGATTTAGTGCCAAACAATTTATAGACTTCTTCTTCTAACACTTGATCACAATTTTCCTTTCCATCATTTTCACGAAAGACATTAAAAAGATGAAGCATATGAGGCAACCTCAATTCCATTTTTTTTGTAGTTTTCTTTTATAGATTAAACTACTGATAAAACAAGAAACTAAAAGATTCAATTACAAGATCTAAAGATATACCTTCAAGCACTCACCTCCCCGGCAACGGCGCCAGAAAAGAGTTTCGTTGACGGGATGTGAGTGCCGCTTACCTAGCCTCCCCGGCAACGGCGCCAGAAAAGAGCTTGATGTCTACTACGCAACATTTCTTCTTGTAGACGTTGTTGGGCCTCCAAGTGCAGAGTTTTGTAGGACAGTAGCAAATTTCCCTCAAGTGGATGACCTAAGGTTTATCAATCCGTGGGAGGCGTAGGATGAAGATGGTCTCTCTCAAACAACCCTGCAACCAAATAACAAAGAGTCTTTTGTGTCCCCAACACACCCAATACAATGGTAAATTGTATAGGTGCACTAGTTCGGCGAAGAGATGGTGATACAAGCGTAATATGGATGGTAGATATGGGTTTTTGTAACCTGAAAATATAAAAACAGCAAGGTAGCAAGTAACAAAAGTGAGCTAAAACGGTATTACAATGCTTGAAAACAAGGCCTAGGGTTCATACTTTCACTAGTGCAAATTCTCTCAACAATGATAACATAATTAGATCATATAACAATCCCTCAACGTGCAACAAAGAATTACTCCAAAGTTTCTATCGGAGAACGTAGGACGAAAACGTGCATCAACCCCTATGCATAGATTACCCTAATGTCACCTCGGGAATCCGCGAGTTGAGTGCCAAAACATACATCAAGTGAATCAATAGAACATCACATTGTCACCACAGATATCCCATCGCAAGACATACATCAAGTGTTCTCAAATCCAATACTCAGTCCAACATAACGAACCCTCAAAGAGCAAGACTCAATTCATCACAAGAAGGTAGAGGAGGAGAAACATCATAAGATCCAACTATAATAGCAAAGCTCGCGGTACATCAAGATCGTGACAAATCAAGAACACGAGAGAGAGAGATCAAACACATAGCTATTGGTACATACCCTCAGCCCCGAGGGTGAACTACTCCATCCTCGTCATGGAGAGCGCCGGGATGATGAAGATGGCCAGCGGTGATGGTTTCCCCCTCCGGCAGGGTGCCGATACAGGGTCCCGAGAGGTTTTTCGTGGCTACAGAGGCTTGCGGCGGCGGAACTCCCGATCTAGGTTTATTTCTGGGGTTTTTTTTATATTTATAGGAATTTTTGGCGTCGGGAACAAGTCAGGGGGGTCCACGAGGAGCCCACAAGACCGGAGGGCGCGCCCTAGGGGGGGCGCCCTCCACCCTTGTGGAGGCCTCGTGGCTCTTCTGGCCCAACTCTTTTGCTTCGGGGGCTTCTTCTGGTCCATAAAAAAATCACCGTAAATTTTCAGGTCATTTGGACTCCGTTTGATATTCCTTTTCTGCGAAACTCAAAAACAAGGAAAAAAACAGAAACTAGCACTGGGCTCTAGGTTAATAGGTTAGTCCCAAAAATCATATAAAATAGCATATAAATGCATATAAAACATCCAAGATGGATAATATAATAGCATGGAACAATAAAAAATTATAGATACGTTGGACACGTATCACGCGCCCACTTGATAGCGGCCTCAGCGGCGGCGGCCATGTCGTCGTGCTCGCTCTTGACGGCGACGAGCCCCGGCTCCGTCTTCGGCTTGACGAGGCGGGAGGAGGGAGCAGAGCGGGAGGAGGGAGCAGAGGAGCCACCACCGCCCTCGTTGATGACGAGGGCGCCGCCGCGGGTGCGCCGCCCGAGCGACGTCTCCACGGGCTCGGCCTTGACATTGGCGAGCACCGGCGAACCGGAGGAGCGGGAGGAGGAGGAGGAAGAAGAAGAGGACCCGCCCGCCATGCGCCTCGGCAGCCAAGGCCGCCGCTCCGGCGGGGGATCGGTGCCGGGGCCACCAGGTACTCGAGCGGCGGCTCGTTGCCGCCCTCGAGGTGCTCGAGGACGAAGTGGAGCGTGCGCCCGAGGATGCCCCACCACAGGCGACGGCCGTCGGTGTTGTGGTGCCCCCTCACCGACGCGTTGTTGGTGGAGACCAGCTGCTCCTCGTGGCGGCGTTGGAAGTACGCCGCCCACTGCGCGTGGTTGTTGGCGGCGTACTCCGGGCGGCCCCGCACCTCCTCCGGCAAGGAGGTCCGAACGCGCGCGATCTCGCCGTGAAAGCGGTCGGTGTCGGGCTGCGGGGGGGACGGGGACACCTCCGGCACTGAGCCTCCACTGTCCCGGCATGCGCATATCAGGCGGCGCCGGGTTGTTGGCCTCGTGGAGGAGGTAGGCCTCCCACTCGTGCAGGTGGCGGCGGCCGAAGCCGTTGGCTGCCGCGCCATCGCCGTGGAATCGCTCTCCCATCGGCGTTTGTAGACGCTGTAGGCGGGGAGAGAAGAGAGAGAGACGAGATGGGGCGTCGGCGGCGAGAGAGGGACTGCGGCGAAGGAGAGTGCATCCACCGGCGAGGAAGGGCGGCTTTTATAGCGGCCGAGGGCGGTAGGCGTGTGTACGCGTGGTGGGAGGGGAGGGGCGCGTCGCCGCGCCATCACTGCGCCGCCCATGAGGAATCAATGGAAGGCTGACTGGCGGCAGCCTTGGCATTGATTCCCCGCGGGAAAACGAGGCGATGAGGAAGACAAGACGCGGCTGGTCGCTTACTCGGCGGGTCCACCGGGCTTTCGCGCCAAAAACGATTCCCCCGGCGCCCCCGGGCGACCCCCAGCGCGCCGGGTTTGGCCTGAATCCGCCGGCGCCAATTTCAGACATAACCGGCGAAAATTAGTCTTCTGGGGATGCGACTGGGCCTTTTTTTAGCGACGGCGTTAAAAAAGGCCCTTGGGGGGCCAAGGGGCGAGTGGAGATGCTCTTAGCTGGGCTCGGCCTGCGCCCGCTTCCCATGGCCGCCTCTCCTCCTCACGAGAAAACAACCGATCATGGCCGGACAGGGGGCCATGTGGCACGCGTGGAGGGAAGGAAGGAGAAGATCCAGCGGCACATCAAGAAGAGGAACAACGGGGAACAGCAGGAACTTCAACAAGAAGATCAAGAAACAAACGGCCAGCGTGTATTGGCCACCGGCGGGATTCCCTTGCCAGAGGTGCGGGGCAGTGGGCTTTCCATTTTCTCAGTCATTGGGGTGGCGGACAGCCGACTGCGTAGGTACGACTACTAGTACGAGCAGGTATGGTCGTACCACACGCCGTCTTCCCCTCTGGACGCTTATGCGCGGTTGGTTTTTGTCCTCGTAGATTGGTGTTTTGTACTAGATTATTAATACTAGCAAATATGACCGTGCGTTGTAATGGGAGAAAAAAAGTTGACGTGCTTCACTGCGAAACAAATGTCAATTGTCACGAATTGGGTTGGCTATCTAGAGAAAAAGTTTGACGATGACAAAATAATGGATCAATTAACAATGGAATTCTCTCGGGCGCCAGTTCGAAACAATGGACATAAATCGTAGTCATCTAATTGGATGAACAAACCTATCTTTAGATTACTATATTGATAATAAAAACATGGATCAATTAACAATTTAGGAAGTAGAAAAGTGTTATAGAAGAGCAAGCACTACTATACGGACCACATTTTTGCTATACAGATCATATTTTTTGTCTGAGTTGGGTATAACATTGCAGATCAGATCGTTGATGCCTGGTGAAAAAGCATATCATATCGGCAGATTAATTATCATACTGGCTTCACTGAGATCAACTAAAGACTATATTGCCATGACATATAAACATCTGTGTTTTGGCGTCGATGGTTTATTTTGCACTTTTATGAACCGGGAAGGAAATTTATATTCATTGGACGTGCAGGCTATATTTCTTTGTTGGTCTATATTTTCGTTTAGTCTTCTGGCTTGCACGTCCTAATAGTCAGTCGCGAGGGAAACAAACATAGCAAAATCTAGCCTAAAAGCACATTCAAACCTAGGAACAAAAATATCTGGCAACGTGCGCAGTCATACGCACTACGCAACCTTGTCTATTTTTTAGTCAATCTTATCTCAGGCCTTATCTTCCAGAACGCAGGCCTCCACACGTTTCTATCCCCTTTCTCCTTCGCAAATTTCATTTTTCCCCAACACTGACTACTCCCTGCCTCCTCCAACCGTGGATAGAGAGGAGCTCGTCTGAGCCCCGAGCAGGCCAGCCAATTGCCGCCCCCACCCCTCTCCCTCGGCTTTTCCCTTCTCTGTGTGTGTGTGTGGTTCGGCCTAGCCGCCCGCGAAGCCGCTGTCCCATCTGGAACTGCATCACCCCGCCTGCCTTGGAGATCGCCGCCACCTACCTCCCCATCGATGGCCTCCGCCTCGATCCGTCTGCGCCGACGCCGAAGCAGCTGGGCTGTAGATGCTTCATCAGGCTGCTGGCTACCTCGGCTCTCTCTCTTCTTTCTGTCAACACTGAGTTTCTTTTTGCTCCCTTCCTCGCTAGTTCTTTGTGTCTCTCTGCTTTCGAGCTGGGTACATATATCATCCTTTTTGGTTGCTGTTATGGCTGTTTGATTCTTGCAAATGAACGTATATAAGATGGTAGGATTTGATTTAAAGGAGCAAGGTGGGACTATTAATTACATGCATAAGGAGCAACTTTTTTACCAGTCCATAACCGAAATTCAAATTCTGGCCTATAACGACGAAGGAAGCCGGACACCGGACGCACGAAACTGGCGGGCGAGATGGAGCGACGAAAACGGACAATTTTTATAGTGCAGGTTGATTCTAAGAAAAGCTGCGAACTCCGCGGCGGTGAACCCGACGGAAGCAATAGCCCTTTTATTATTATTATTATTAGCAAAAGGGCCCGTGCGTTGCAACGGGTATAAAATTAGTTTGAAAGTTCGTGTGTGCAGCTCCCAATCCATCTCCTTCTGCCTTGTATCATCTTCCCTTTTATTTGAAACTGCTGGGCAGTGAATACTACCACGATAAATTGAACATGTTTAATTAGGATTGCTCTTAGCCTCCAACACATTCTCAACATAAAAGCATTGATTATAAAGTGTCAATCCAATGATGGTGACCAAGTGAAAAAAGGAAAAGAACTTCCAAGTAATTCTAGACGGACGGAGTATGTCAATAACAAAGAGATGTCACATCATTTTTGAACCAGTGAAAATATCTCACATCTGTATGAAAATCACATAATGTTATCAAGCAGAACAAATACCATAAGTATTTTTCTTTCCTTTGATCCCAACATATACTACTTAGTAGATTCAGATACACAACCAAGGTTGTGCAAGAGCTATTCCGTTAACGGTGCCAATTAAATGAAATAAAAAGAACCTGAGCCTTTGCTCATATGCATCAAAACAATATGTAAAGGGGTAGTTTCACGAAAAAAAGACCTGACAAACATAGTGTTTCAGGCCTCGAAGAGTTTGATCTGGATGCCCTCGGTCTCCTAGACCTGGCGCAACATAGTGTTACACATTGATCTGCAATTCTGTCGATGACCCTCAATAGTGACTTGCACATGGCACCATGGCTAGGAATTATGTCGAATAGAGGACCAATATTACAAAGAACGAGACATCAAAAATCATGCTGATAAGTGATAAAACGCCTAACCTGCTCTGCCATGATCATGGTGATGGATGCTCTCCCGGCAGTATCATTGAGGGGGTATGGATGGCCGAGCTAGCTGGACAACATCTCAGATGATGCATGGCGGTGGCATTGCCGACCTTGAGCTTCTGCCCAAGCATGTGGAAATTTCAGTCATCATTGGATTATGATCTGGGATGCTTAACCTCTCGGGTAGTGCAAAAGACTTTGATATACAACCTTGGTGTAAGGTTTTAGGCATTATTACCATTATCTAAAAAATCATAGAAATGTAAGTCAGCAGGAATTCCATCTATACTAATACTTATAGGAGCTGCTATATTACAAACTTAAAAAAAATCTATGTAATAAGATTTGGACTGCTTAGCACGTCCATGTTATAACCATAATTCTACACAGTATGTACTCCATTCCCTTGTCTTAATAGTATTTCGGCAGAGCTCCTGCTTGGTTCTTCGGAAAATAGAAAACTCACACATTGCCATTGGCAAAATTTAAGTTGGGAATTTGAGCCTGGTATCATGTAAGTTGTATGCTTGGTTGACTAAAAAAATGTACTAATGTCTGTTTGATGACAGATACCAACATTTTTATGAAGGTATAATATCACTCCACTTAGTCTGATACCAGAATTAGTATAAAAAAGTTTAGTTTGCTTTCTTATTACCAATAGCTTACCAACTTTTCTATCCCAAAAAAAGCACTAACCTAAGTTACAGTATACTGAATTCCAGCCCTAAAACAAATTGCCATGCAGTCCCTTAATTAAACCCACTTAAATTATTTAAGAATATGGAGGCTACCAAGTTAATTCAAAGCTACAGACTATGCAACAAAATTATTTATAGATTGCTCTGGATGAGTACACATTGTAGATGGGCTAAGAGAAGCATGAAACAATCATTTTTGTGACCACGCACCTAATCTTCTCAATTCTCATGGCCATGGGCTCTGTCCCCAGATTCATTGAGGGGCATAACTGAGTGGATCGAGGTGGTAGACATCAGTGGGCGGCATCTCCATGATGCAGCATGTGAGGCATTGCTGACCAGGAGCTTTGCACTGGGATCATGGCTGCGGGTTGTGATCGAGGGAGAAAGCTTGCTTCTCTTCTTCCGGATGTGTAGGTTGGTGGTGGACGCAAGTGTTCAGTGAAGCTCAGAGGCAGAAGGCATCCAACCAAATCATCATACTTGACACTTCAAAATCTGCATCCTTGGACAGAATCCCGTTTGCGACGACGAGGTTTCACAGCGTGTTGCATTGGTGCCTTCTTGCCTCATAGGTGCTCTCCTTCCCCATTGGCAAGACCCTGCGCGAAAGGAAAATACTCACCATAATAAACATATATTTCTTCAGGTGCATCGCGACGATTACTTCTGTCAATGAGACAAAACTGAAATCTGGATATAATATTCAGTCATTTACATGCAAACTTTTTTGGGAGTTTTTTCCGCTGAGTGCAAATTATATATTATTTTAAACGGATCATATGATCCTAAGACACATCAGTGGTTTTCACATCAATTAGATTTTATTTATGCCATAGGAAAAAAATACCCACAAAAATGCAGAAAGTCATCCACTTTGACCGTGTCCACCGTTCTGCTATCAGGAGTGCCGCCCACTACTTCCTCTAGCCGCTTAAGCAAGGCCAATCATACATGTGCGCTAAAGCTATGCATCAGCATCATCACCTGACTCCACTCTATGAATGCCTTCGCTTCCATCGAGTCCGGGGAGTAGAGAAAGATTAGAAAGATAGATAAATTACTTCTTTCGAAAAGGGGATATGTACCAAAATTAGTGAGAGAAAGATATGTACCAAAATGCAGGCAAACACAAAGCAGAAACTCATGGGAAGAAATATGATAGTCATCAGCTGCTGAACCTTTTTTTTCCATTCATCAATTTAGAAACCGGAGATAACGTTGATTTGGTTGGTGATGTAGGTGATGACAATTGCACTTCATTTATCTGATTATCTGATTCTGAACCAATCGATTCAGAACATTCAGAAACCATAGATGATGTGGAGATGGTAGGTGATGACAATGGAACACCCAAAACACTGCCCTGACCGTAGATGATGTGAAGATGGCAGGTGTTGACAGCTGGCCTGAAAGGGATCTTAGATAAAGTAAATAACATTCAGTTTTGTTGATATGCCATTGGAAATAAGCTGGACAGAGAGAAAACAACATATTCTTCTAGTTCCCAGCGGCCTATTCTTGCACTACACCACATATGCACTACAAATCCCCACAAGTAATAGACCCTCATACCCTTCAATGGAAAATACCCACAAGTGATTCATGTTTACAGGCTGGTATTCTCCTGGCTTCAAGTACCACTTGATTTTTTTTAGCTATTTTACCAATTCGGAAGGTCCTACCATGGTTGTATGGTTATTTTGTGCCTAAAGAATTTAAGAGAATCATGTACTGAGTCAAGCACGTTTGGTGGCTATTCCCCTTTACTGAATCTACTGATTTGATGGTTTCAAATCCCGGTTCAGGTTACAGCACAAGTCAGTAAATTAGATATTGTGATCTCAGTCCATCTGAAATTGTAAATAGTGACACAAAACAAACAATGTTTTGCAATCAGCATGGAAACTATAATAAGTATTGTCAACCTCAAGCACAACAGAAAGCAGGAGTTAATCGTATGAAGAAAGTAGGTAGCAATCCACCCAGCAAACAAATTAACAATTTTGAACTTTTGACAAAACAAACAGTACTAAGAACTGCCCTAGCTACTCGACAGCGACACGCCCTGTCGGATGTGGAGACCATCGAGTTGTACGTGCTGATCCAACTAAGAATGCTTCAGTATGTAACACACAACAATGCAAAGAAGATTGCTAGATGGTAATTTTGCGCACAAAGGACAGTGACAATTTGCTCTACTACTGGCTGTAAGTTAACCTAATCGATCTATAGCACACCACAATGCAAAACAGATTGCTAGATATCTATGCTTTTTAACACCACAACCAGAAGGAAATCTTAATTAATGTTTCTTGATATAAGACTGTTATATCAGAGGAAGATGATCAAGACAACAATCCTGTATAAACCAACAGAGATTAACTAAAGAAGTAATTACTCTTCCTTGGAGCACGTATGTATGAGTAATTCGAACGTAGACTTCCGGTCAGCTATGGAGCAGTGTAGAGGTCAACCTAGTCGCTCCTATGAAAAACCAGCTGCAGAGTACCAAAACGAAAAGGCAGTCAGCTAGCCCCAACGGCGGATTAATGGATGCTTGCATTTGTATTGGGTTAATCACAAAGCTTCGGATGGAAACATCGTGTTGCTTGCCTTCTTGCGCACAAGGGTGGTGCAGACATTCTCGACTTCCTGCAGCTCCCGGTGCATCGACGGGCCGACATCCAGTAGTAGAACCAACCCTTCCTAGATGGCAATCGGCAAATCAAATGCGTCAGCGTACCGCAAGAACAATGTACTGCCTGCCTGTCTGCGCCTGTAAAATACGGAGTAGTATTGTATCTACACATGGGCGAGAGGAGCTGTGTGCCCTCCTCCACTCGTGGCCGCCGGCAGCGCCGCCTCTTCCCATCCTCAACCTCCAGCTCGCCGACCCCCGCCCTCTCCATCCCCGGCCTCAATCTTGCAGGCACCCGCCCTCTCCATCCCCGTCCGTGAGCCCGCCGGCGCCACCCTCCAATCCCCTTACTCGAGCCCCCTCGTCTCGAGCGCAGCACACCATCCCATCCTCTGTAGTCGCCGACGTGCAGATCAGCCCGCTCGAGCTCCGGAGCCGGACGCCAGTGCCGCACCCTCCCATTCTCTGCCTTCCGCGAGGTCCCGACCAGTTGGTGGAGGGGAGCGGCGAAGAAAGCCACGGGTGAGGAGGAGATGGGATTGGGAGGAAGAAGGCGGCCGACGGCGCGCGGTGAGGCTGTGTGGGGCGGGGCAGGAGGCGGCCGGCGGCAGGCGGCGCGCAGGGCGTGACAGGAGGTGGGTGGGGTGGGGCAGAGTCAAGATGGCAACGGGGACGAAACCCATCGGGTTTTGCCTTCCCAAACCCATCCCCACGAGAAAATCGTAAACCCGTCCCCGTCCCCATCACCGTGCGCGGGGCTAATTTTCCGTCCGTCCCCTAAACCCATCGGGTTTCGGGGAACCCACGAGAAAATCAAAACATTTAAATAAACATAGTGGCGACAAAGAATAACATTTCAGCAGCAAAACAAGCACATTTCAGCAGCATAACTTGAGCAAATTTCAACAAAAAACAATAGTAGATGGTTCAACAGCTATATAGAGTGTATTTCAGCAGCATGATACCACATTTCAGCAACAAAGATGATCAGATTTCAGCAACAAAGATGATCAGATTTCAGCCATACATGGTTCAACAAGATGTGCTTGGTAGAAAAAATGTATTTTGCCGGGTTACGGGTTAGGGGACTACTGAAACGGGTGCAAACCCACGAAACGTGTCGGGTTGTATAATGTGCCCAACAACAGCCCCGCGGGGATGAAAAGACGCCCATCCCCGTCCCCTAATAGGGTAAAAACCCACGGGGACGCGGGTTTCGAGGCCCCATTGCCATCTTGAGGGCAGAGCGTCGCGAGGCAGAGCGTGGCTGCCTTTTTTTCCCTTCATATACCGGTTCAATCTGTACTGGGGGTTTAATTCCTAAAAATCACAGGGACCTTTTCATAAAAACGCCGCGACGGTGAACCCGACCGAGTCAATCCGTGCTTTATTATTAACTAGCACAAATGCCCGTGCGTTGCAACGGAACATAACACTGACTCTTATGAATCCAAATTGACCAGCTCGAACACGGCTAGCCAGGTGCTAGTGCTCCAAATCTTCTACTTGAAGCTTCCATGTCCAGCGGCATCGATGCTCACACAGCCGCAGGTGTCTGACTCCAACCCTAGGGCTGCTTTGTTATGGGCAAACGGTTAGACATGTACTTGTTTTAACTACAACATTTAAGTAAAAAAAGGACAATCCATAATACCACGTTCTCTAGAAATACTAATTATGCATTAGAGCACAAACTTGAACAATAACGCAATCTCCAAAAAAAATTAGCCATTTCTGTTATGTATACACAGAGAAAATAGCAAAGTAAAACTTCTTCACAGAGAATGCACATTGGTACTTTTGGATTTTTGGATAAACAATGCTTATGATGACACAATCGATAGATGCACATAAGACAATTCTAGACAGCTAATTGTCTATTTTTAATGAACTAAGAGAGATCATTCTGATGTACTATTCTCTACTTATAAGAACTTTTAGGCAAAATTAGAAAGAAAAAAGCTTTCGATAGATGAGAAAAGTAATGGGAGAAGTACGTGCGTATTTAGGCAGCCATGCAGTGCAGCCGGGCGTCTCGTCCTTGCCGTGTCCACCTATGTCTCCGCCGTGCAGTATGTTCGACCAGCCCCGGCCTCTTGTGTCGTCCTTGCCGTGTCCGCCGTACAGTACTGCATCCTCAGTGTCCGAGCAGCCCGGCATCTCTCGTCTCGTTCCTTTCTTTCTGCATCACGGTGAGCAGCAGCCCATCCTCTCAGCGCCTTTCTCTTTCTTTCTGCATCACGGTGAGCAGCAGCCCATCGTCTTTTTTTTTTTTTTGCGGAATAGCAGCCCATCGTCTTCATCATGCGTCAAGCAGGCCTCCACATGCAGTACCAACCATGCTTCTTCTTTTTTTTTTTCCTCTGCTTCCTTTCTCTTTCTCTTTCTGACCACATTGTTTTTTAGGAACTTTCTCGGGTCATTGTTTACATCCTGAGGCCGCTGGTTGATGTTGCAAAGAACTTAAAAACGTATATAAATTGATGAGAATCAACTTAACGGGGCGAGGTGGGACTATTGACAAAATAATATGCAACATCAGACTATTTTTACGGTCTTTGTAAGTCTGAGGCGTAGCTGCCGGCCCATAAGGCCCAGCAGCGCAGCGAGCTGGCCGGCGCTAGTATCTTTAACAAAAATAGCAAGATAACCATTACACACAAATTTGACCTAGCTCAATCGGTTGTGTCACATAGTTTTGGAGGTGAGGTCACGAGTTCGACTCCAGACGTTGGGAATTATTTTTGCTTTTGGTTGGGTCAGCTAAGTGGGCTGGCTTTGCAGGCCACGACGCACACAACCCATATACGAAATTCTTTCCAACTGACGGATTCACACAAATTTAGTACCACCTTAGAAAGTAGAGGGGGTTATCTGCAAAATTGCCGCGACGGTGAACCCACGGAGTCAATCCGTGCTTTATTATTAGGGAAAGACTAGCACAAATGTCCGTGCGTTGCAACGGGTGAAATGAAACACACAAAACCTGCTACACATATCATTACTCATCATTTTTTATATCCATTTTCTGATAAATGTGATAATAAGTTTAAATTGATTGTCGCTTTTCGCAACATGAATTGTGGACATGAAGAAATCACCCTGATGTCCTTCATTTGATGGAAGAGCGGTGGTGCATGGATTAGTCTGATTAATCACTTTTATCTTTTGCTCTTTGGAAAAACTGTGTGTTGCATCATGTGAAGAAAAAATATATCAGATGTTTCTTCCCATGGTAAGCATGGCCCAAGACCTCCACAAGCCCATACCCTCTATTTCAGCACACGTCCATTTGTATTGGCACTTATTATTGCCTTTGCCGTCCATGGCCTTCGAAGCGTTCGGCACGGCTAAGCTTAACCGCTCGCTCGACCTCGTCGAAGCGTCCACATCGTCCGCGGACTGACCCTGCCGGTTTATTAACCCTACGAGCTCTTTCTCAAACCTCCTCGGTTAGTTTCGGCTGCTCTTAATGGTTGTTCCAAATAATAGATAATTATAATCTAAATTATGCTGCATTTATTTTTGATTTTGAGTGCCTCCTATAAATATGGATTTAAAATTATTATTTTAACTTATTTAAAAATTCATAATAATTTCTAAGCAAATAGTTTCTCCACCATAATCTAAAATAAACATTTTAAACGTCCACTTTGAAAGATTAAACTAAATCATTAAGTATATGCATGTCACCTTAAATTCAACCAGAGTCATGGGCGTAGGTAAGTTTCATAGCTTCAGAGATATTTCACTTAGCTAGAAAAATAGTAGGAAACTAAAAAATGAAATTAAATCAATGGTCATGGCTGGCTGTCAAGTAGTGTCAGTGTTGAGAGACAATGATACAACTAACCAACGAGAAACGAACATGCTACTTAAATTGCTTCCTGGTTAAAAGAATAGATCCCTTAGTTCTCAGATATAAAGATGGACATCAACATACACATCATGAGCCAATCTTAACCTCCCTAAGATGTACATATAACACTATTTTCAATTGAATCACATATCACATGCATACTTAGTTACTGTCCCCTTCTAATTCTTTGTTGTAGATTCTCAGGAGTGGAAGTATTTCTCCTGTCTCTTGCTCTATGCGTCTCTTCAGCTCTCTTAAAATTCGCATTGGCCCACTTGTTCTGAAGATTGTTTTTCCCAGCAAATCCCTGCATATACAGATGTTCTTCACACCTAATGGTGGAAGGTTTATTTGCATGTTTACCAAGTGTGAGGAATCAGTCAAACCCGGTGACCTGAGTTGGGGTGCAGATAATATCAACCAATGTATCATGAATTAGCATCTTCTCAACTGGAATGTCATCCACTAATTGCTTTTCATGTACTGTACTCGTAGACAATAGTGGTAGCTAAAACTACTGGATCCGTGATTAGTTAAGGATTATATGAAGAAAAATCTATCAGATAGAAACTAACAAACAGTGTGTTTTTACCAATGCACATTAAGAGCCCATGGCAAGAAGGATCGTATCTTATAAAACACTCTTCACCCTGTATACTCTTCATTGAATTTATCAATTAATCCACATTCTCATCCATGAATGCATGCATCATATGAGAATTTCAGCAAGCACAGAATAGGTAAATAAATTTTGATTTTTTTGAGAAACATAAATCCAACGAACACAGAACGGAGAATCCCTCACCATTCACATAACGAATTAGGTCGAAGGAGAAGACACGACACCTGCGGCCATCGGATTGCGTCTTCTCAAACATGTCAAGTCCCTGACGCAGGTCGACCGACCTGTAATGATTGTTGGCCCACCCCTGTCTCATCTACACCAACCCCACATTGTATTTAATTATTATTTTTCACATGGTGCAATTGTTCAGGTCTAGAGTCATGCAATTGTTGCTGGATAAATTTGAATGAAGTTACTAAAGGTCTTACATGATGAAGCTCACCAGCGACGGATCGAATTCATTGAGAATGTCACGGACGAATTCCTACGCATCTTCCATCCTATCTGAATCATCCGAGCCTAAATCTGATAGGTAGTTCACACGACTTGATACAATAAACAGTAACAACAGAGCATCATATTGTAGCAGCAAAAATAGCAATCCTTTCTCTCTTATTTTTTCTAATAATAGCAGAAAAATCAAAACCCGTCCTAAATCAGGAGAGTATCTTATAGTGGCCGCCGCCTTCTCGTACACATGCCTAAACCAACCGTAGCACACCAGCCCCAAGCACTGATCCAGTTTCTCTGATAAATTAAACTATAAACTGTAATAGGGGTGTGGCAAAGTCAGTAGCACAGTAGCATCAACCTAGGCATTGGCCTCGAGGCCGCGGAGCTTATAGAGCTTGTATTTTTTTTGCTTCACCTGTAATGCATGGAAAATATCAGTTCGTTCACCAAGGCTTGCTCACGTTTCATCATGGGATATTTTCTTTTCATGCTCATATGTGCTCACGAATTATAGAAATAAAAAAGAGCTTACGGGCATCAATTCAGGGATACAGACCAAAAAAGCAGACCAAACAGTACATTAAGCACCATTACAAATTGATTGTGAAAAAACAACGATACATCCACATATATAGGGATACTGGCCAAAAAGCAAGTTAAACAATTTACACTACTTCAACACCACATATTGATTGTGAAATGCAGACCAAACCTTACAAATTCCATTCTAATACATAACTGAAAAATAAAGGATTTCCGAACCACACTACTGCAATAGTACAGTACTCCAGTTCATACTTCATACAAATACTGCAGCACTCATCTTGTGGAACAAATTACCTTGGGCATATCCTTCGAGGAATAGGGGATATCAAAGCTCAGGAATTGATTCTGGTGGAGAAGGATAGGAGTTTGCTGGTGAGGAGCTGTACGGCCATGTCCGAGAAGAACAACCGGCCGACGGAGACACGGAGAGGCGAACCAGACGTGCAATCAGAGGGCTGCTGGCGGCCAACCCAGGTATGGCCAAGTGGGCATGAGATACAGTTCGAGTCCTTCACCTCGTAAATCTTCGGCGGAGGTTCCTTTGAGTTCTACTTGCACAAACACAAATCAGCCTGAACAATCCCTTTTTTGTCTTGAGCAAGAAAGCAAAAACAATAGCCATGTCAATCTTTGAAAGTTGATAGCAAGTGTGCCCGTGCATTGCAACGGGAGAGCAAGAGTAGACACTGCATTATCTAACCGCGCAATTGCATCGATAATTCAATTTATTGATGTGAATTAATTCAGGTCACAGACACAATGTAACTTTCTCAATAATAATCAGAAGCTCAAGCCGGTATATAATTCGGTGCAGCAGGCAAGCAGATAAAAATAAAAAACGATGAATCAGAATATGGCCATTGCTCACATCTCACACAAGCTTCGAGTTCAGCAGAATGAGACAGTCCGTTAGTGCACTGCAAGCTAACACTCACAATTACACAGACATATTATTAATGGTTGTCACCAACAAAGCACATCTTGTACGCCCTGGGCCAACATCATTCATCAAACCACAAAGTAAACCAAGGAGAGGAGAAGCCTGCTGCTAAGTTCAGTAAGGAAAGGGTAGTAAATACTCTTGGTACTGGCAAGAGATTTCGCAACGAGCGGGATTATAGGATGGCTGCCGAGACAGCACTAAACAAAACTCCGGTGTTGCTGCTACTTTAGTAGGCATAAGTACTGACAGTCTACCAGACTATAACTATTAGTGCGTGCATCTTTTACCATTGCCGCCATTACTACTTCATGTATAAGGATGGCACAAGCAGTTTTGTTTTGTTTATGGAGGTGGTTTGTGTCTTTCTACCTCGACTCCACCACTGCATTATCTGTAATGCTCTTATCATCATTTTTATCATAGTTTTAAATAGCCGGCTATAGCCCCGCTATAGCTGTTTGAGCATGTTGCCGCTAAATGATTTCATATAGAATTTGCCGTTGTAGCCTCGCTATAGCCCGCTATAGCTGTTTTTATGGGCTGCCGCTAAATCCCGTAGCCCGCTATTTAAAACACTGATTTTTATCCGCTCTGACATCATTGATGGTTTTGTTCAACTACAATAAACATCCACTGCATTTCCATCACTTGTAAAAATGTTTGGCAAGAAATAAAGTGTCTCACCTTATAACTCTAACTCCACTTCACTATATAACTTCACAGGTGCTAGGATCTAATAACTTCTTGTTGAACCTTAGTCAGCTACTTCGGCAAATCTAGTAATGTTAGAATGGCATTTGCATAAATCCAAAATTTTACCAGATTAAGATGTCGATATAAATCACATGACAATTTAAGGGCTACTACAATTGCTCACAATCCAAATGCTTCCCAACATATTAATGACCATCCCCATGGTGGCAGCACATGAATAAGCATATGCGTCAAACAAATGGATCGGCGCATAGAGCACAAATCCATGCATCAAACAAATGCTCGTTGTAGATGCTAAAAAGATCCATGAGGCAGCTAGAGCTCAGGCGGAGACCAAAATTACATCTAATCCGGTTAAGCAGGACCAGGAAAAAAGATCAAGACTTCGATACATATGGGATCTTAAATCTCTCGGTGTCGAGTGGAGTATCATTCTAGTAGGATTAAATTATTTGAATGAATGGATGTACTGCATCAATCCATTAACACTCACAGTCGATTGGATGAATGGAGTATCTATCTAGTAGGATTAAACAACTGATCCTTTACTGATTGATTAATTAGTGAATTGATCATTTATCTGAACCTTTGCTGACACATAACCAAAGGTATTAGATGTATTCAAATCATTGAACCTTAAATCCGTTAATAACTATGCAAACAGAGAAAGGTCTTGTGGATAGAAAGATAAAGAAAAATGCTTTTATAAACATTTCACATACGAGCCTAAAATTACTGGAAAATCCGTCAATGCTAGTAAACAGGAAGGTTCACTAACGTTAATGTACCATTGGTAAAGGTGTAATCTTAAATATATTCCCTTTTTGTTGGATGTACCTTCCCACAGCCGGGCTCCTGACAAACATATTGCCTCTTGCCGTGTACATGAGCATGCTTACTCAAGGCAAAGTCTTGCCGCAGTTGTCAAGCTGCAGAGGAAGAAGATCTACGTGGACAGTTCAACCTTGCGCAGATGCACCTCCGGCTCTTGCTCCGATTGAAGTTTTCCTGCAGGTTCCTGTACACATCCTCTCCAGACAGGCAATCTGGTCAAATTATCCAATGTGGGCGACTAACTACAGAGGATAAGATAAACTTTGCTCTAGGATCCACGATAACATGAACGACAAATCATAGCCATTGCCAATTTTGCCTCTAGCCATCCACAAACTACCCACCCACTGATCCACGCGGAAAGGGGAGGGGGGGGGGAAGAAAATCCAAGGAGTGTACCATACCCCTAACCCATGTGAAGAGGCCGCACTTGACGCTCCCGCTGATGCTGCAGCGCAACTACACTTCAGCTTGCGGCCGGGGCGCCTCCCTCCCACGCCGAACTGGGCCGCCCCAGCAACTCCATGGCGTCCCTAAGCTCTGCTCGCAGCAGTCGTCGCTTCCTCAAGCACCTGCGTCAAATAGGAGGCAGAGGCGGGTCAGCATCATCCAACGTCGAGGAGGATCGTCCAGCGTCAAGGAGGCCGAGGGCGACGGGGCAAGCGAAGACTTGTGAGGTTACCTTGGCCAGCGGGGTGAGCTGCGGCGGCAGCGGAGAGCGGGGTGAGGTGCGGCGGCGGCAGTGGCAGCGTGCGGGATGCCCCGTTGTGGCGGTGGCTTGAGGGAAAAGCTCGGGATGATTCGCTCGGGTAGGGTTCGCTCTGGCTCGGGTGCGGGTCGGCGATCGCGAAACGTTTTTCTTTTTAGCAAACATTTTGCCAGATCCACTTACGTAGGGACCGCGGGTTTAATTTATAAAAACCACAGGGACCTTTGTGTAAAAACACCGCGACGGTGAACAGTCGTGTGTGGCGGGCCACATGATCACATGAATAGTACCACATCGGATATAGAAAATAATATAGGTGAAAAAAACTGAAAGCGTAAATTCAAGGGAAGAAGCGTATTGTGACGGTGAACCCACGGAGTCAATCCGTGCTTTATTATTAGGGATAGATTAGGGAAAGATTATTATTATTATTATTATTATTTTCATTGATCGCAGCGGCACAGAGTTGAAGGGCTGACCCATGATGGTGTGCGAGACACGGCGGACGATCCAAACGTTATTTTCCTAAACGTAGTTATTAAACATGAAGTGTGGGTTCATTGCATAAAAAGCGTGGGGTTTTATGCAAAACGTCGCGACAGACCAAAAATACCTATTCTCTTTATTAGTAGGTATAGGTATAGATTGTCATGTCAATTAACGTGATTTTCACCCATATATGATGTTTTTCAATAAATGCTCCAAATAACTTTAGGGTCTGTTTATTCAACATCTAAGTGACTCAATCAAACTAAAAAGAAAAAAAAGGGCAAAAGAAAATGCTTGCACAAATCGTAGTGTAAAATCAAGCACATCTAGATGTGCTTTAGCAAAACCGATATCTTTACTTTTGTGAACACAGTAAAACTCCGAAAATCCTATAACTACAATGCAAAACAAAAAATAAGAAAGTGATGTAAAAATAGATTCATCATGTCCTTATGTCAGTTTTTCTAGGTAGGAAGGTGACAACGCTATGGAATAAGTACCCACAGCCTTGTTCCCGGTGTGATGATGCTTGCTCTCGTGTTTTCACGGGTGCGCGCTAGGGTTGGTTTCCCTTGATCCAGTTCTTCATTTTTTTGGGGAGAGTCGTCGACTATGTTGTTTCCTCCTCAGTTCATGATGGTGAGGGTTGTCTCTTTGATAAGATCTCACAGTAGCACTTTTGGCATCGACAAGGGGTTGAGTGTCCTCGTCCAACATGTACAAAGATGTAGCATTCGCTTTGGTTTACTCCAATATCTCAACTACAACCGGGAAAGTTTTCTCCGGGTGATTGGGTTCCCATGGCAAGAAACAGAGGAAAAAACCTTGTGAGATTATATAGAGGGAGCATGCAAGCGTAAAATGCATGACATGCAAACTGCTTCACTTCCCATCTACTCTTGGGTTCATCTTATTATCATGATTAAGCGATGTTCATCTCTTCCATGCTAAACAGCGTGCATTGGTGATTCAGCTGCACACTCATTCTTGAAGCATGAGGGGGAACTATTTTGTGTAATAGACCATGCTTAACTAATGTGGTATCCCTTGCTACACAGGGTGACCAACATCTAAAATCCCGTCAAAAGTTTACTGCATTGATGATAATACATGCTATAAGGTACCCAGCATTATTTGTGGTGTGGTCGTCACCCACACATATTACTGAGATGTGTTGTCTTCAATTTATTTATACCATAGGTTGCAAAACTGTCATGACTGTTTCTTAAAGCACTCGTATTCCATTCAAAGGCGAACAAAAACCATACAAATACGAGTACAGATACACATACGAACGCCACAGATACAACCAGGACAGCTGTCCACCCAAATCACACTGAGCACCCGAAACAACATCGAAATCACACAAAGGTCCCTAGATCCCTGTGCTTCTTCCACCTTCGACGAGCCGCAGCAACCACTTCCATCACCGGAGAAAGGAAGAGACGCCGGCCAAAAAGCAAGGGCAGGAGCACCATCGCCAAATAGGCTTTGTGAGCCGCATATAGGTCCCGTCCCAGAGGACGAGAACCGGGGTCGGGTTCCGGCACATCGGCCGGGGACAGTCCCCGTGCTCCCCTCACCTCGGATCTGCACAACCGTCGACCGTCGCCGGCGAGGAGCAGCATCTCCAACCACCACGCCCACCACAACATCCTAGCCGCTGGTCGTCTGTAGCGAACGGATCTGGAGTCAGCACACCAGATCTTGCTCACTCCTGTACACAACCACTGCGCAGCCGGCGGCGCCGGCCCGGTGGGACTCCGCCTCCCTAGCCCCGTAGCCTTGCCGGAGAAAGCGCCGCTACGACGGGAAACATGCTGGAGGGATTTATTCCATCCCATCAGCTTCGCCCCCGCTCGAACGCCGATGCTTGGAGAAGCAACCACAACAACCTTATCTACACCGGCGGCGCAGTCAACCGCGGTCTCCCTTACCTCCCAGCGCCTAGCGGCCCCGGAGGCGAGGTAGACCGGCGGCGACGGCCCGCCGGAAACCCCCCTCTCGCGACTCCCCTTTTTTCGCCTCTCTGCACTGTAGTCGGGAGAGAATGGTAGAGGATTCTTGATCATCCCATTAAAAAGGATTGATTTAGCAAAATGATAAAATAGACAAAGGCAAATAGGTTTTTTTTTTAGGGGAAGACAAAGGCAAATAGGTGGACACTATTATTAGAACTGAAACAAATAAAAACATAAAAAAAAAATCTCGGTGGCAACATGTGCCAAACTTGTTTTTTTTAGGGAATGCGTCGAGCTTGGGCTCATCGGGTGACATGAGTGTGGGCTGGGCCAACGGAGAAGGTTGGCAGAACACTGTCGTCCGGCTTTTTCGGGGGGAAAAAAAAAAAAAAAAATTTTTTTTTTTGGGGGGGGGGGGGGGGGGGGGGACGATCCCTTTCTCTTCCCCGCTCTCCTCGCGCGATTCGACGCGCTGCTGCCCCGGCGGACCCTGCTCGGCCGGAGCCGGTAAGTGCCCCATTCCCCGACGGTTCCTCTCGTCGGGGAACCGTATCGTGCGCGGGATGCTGCGTGGGGGCTCTGGTTAGCGAGGGGTGCGTTGGAGACGCTCCGCCGATTCGGGCTCAGAATCCTGCGCCGGCGCATGGGTTGTAGCTGTGAGGGGGGCGCCGCGGTTATTAGCTATGGGTTAGGTTTTGGCTTGGCGCTGGGCTCCTGGGCAGCGGCGTCTGGGCGAGTTTCTCTGGAGCACTTTGTGATGATGCTCCGGGGCTGGCTGTTTGGTCGTGGCCAAGCCAGTTTCGATGCTCGGTTCGCGTGCCCCCTTCGCTCCAATTTTTTCAATTTTGGTTTGCAGACCCATATGAATGATATGCTCACTGTCCGACAGTGTTCATTCTTCAGTTATCCATGTTAGCAGTAGTTCCGGCTTCTGATTTCTGAGTCCTCTGTGGCCCCTTCAGCCAATCTTTTTTAGGGCTGCTGCATATAACTATGGGCTATTTGGCGCACTGTCCGATAGTGTTTCATTCATTCTTCAGCTATCGATGTTAACAGTAGTTCCGGGTGGTTGTCCTCCTTTTTAGATCAACAATTTGTTTAGACATATAGCTAAAACAAATAGAAAACACATTTATTTTCTCAATGGCTGCATGGACCGAAAATACAAAAATAAAAATATTGTTACCATCTAAACTATCGATCTATCATCCAAATTATCAATCTCGGGGGTGATGCAATTAACAAGAGTTATTTAACCAAAACCACCACATTATGGGCTAGGGTAACAGATCGGTACCACATTTGAGGCAGGGCACAAAAAACCACCAACAATGGGGCTAATCTGTAACGCGGAGCACTGACGCTGCGTTTTAGCCCAGAAAACAGCGAATCCGACAGGTGGGTCCCGCCTGTCGGGCTGACGTGGCGCGTGTTGACGGACGCCGTTAGACGGCGACAGACGGCCGTTTCCGCGCGCCCGTGTACTAGGTCTAGCCGTTCCCCAGCCCGTCGATTCAGTCCACCCCTCGATTCAGTCCACCCCCGCTCCGATGGCGACTAGCTCCGGCGGCGACGGCGCACACGGAGTCGACGGAAGCGGCGACGGCGGTGGTACTACTTCAGGGCAGAAGCGGCTGCGCTCGCAATGCGGAGTCATCGGCCCCCACACCGATGGCGGCTGCGACCTAGATCCAGAGTCGGCTGCGGCGTCGGTCCTGTCGCCGGAGCCTTGTACCGAGGAAGCAGCTTCACAGATTGGTCCCGAGGATGTGCTCCCGTTCGGCCCATCTTCAACTAGGTAATCTGAATCTTTGAAAATGTGTTATTTCATTCTTTCCTTACTACTGGATCTGTTTTAGACATTGAACAAAGATTCTAGGTCTGAATATTCATTTGTTAGTCATTTAGAATCAACTGTAGTCCTGAATATTTGCAGAAAATCATATTGTAGGGTTCAGTTATGTTAGTAGTAATGTAGGGTTCTGAATATTTGGAGAAAATCACACTGTAGTGTTCAGTTATGTTATTGTAATGTTAGTAGAATTGACTTGGTAATTTTGCTTATACTGCATTGTAATGGTCAGCTATATTAGGCCTAAAGATATTCATTTGTATGTCTATGTTAGTAATGTTAGTACTAATTTTATGGTTGTGAATTTTTAAAATAGTGCATTGTAATGGTCAGCTATAATGGTCAGTTATGTTAGTACAATTGACTTGTTAATATTCATTCGTATGTCTATTTTAGGCCTGAAGATTTATGGTCAATATATTTCCAGTTTCCTGGGAAGAAGTATGCTCTTGTTAAGATGTGTGAAAGAGAAATCACTTATGGTAGTTTGGTCAATGTAATGGTCAGCAATGGATATTGTAAGGATGACAGTCTTTGCTACTTGAAAGAGGAAGATATAGGGCTGCAAGGTGTTTGTGTCATCAAAGACAACATTGAAGTAGTTCACATGCTGAGAAAATTTGAGGGCACCCAGACATTGTCTCTGACAGTTAGAAAGGGAAAGCTAGTTATCAAAGAATCACCAATTGGAGAAGATGAAGAGGCTCAACAAATAGATGGAGAGCCACCTGTTGTTTTTGCTGTTGCTGAATCAGGTGTTGTGCACAAAACAATTGGTACACAGGAAAGTGTCAATTTTTTGCCACTCAAATCAGTTCCTCCTAACTGTTAGTTACATCTTGGGACACAGCTTAACACTGAAGTAAGTGTCAATTATGCTGATTTTCAGTTTGATACAGATGAGGAGGACCATGCAGTCAGTGAGGAAGAAATTCCTGTAGGCATGGACACAGATGATGATGAAGGTTCAAGCAGTGATGAAGATTTTGTAGTTGATGTGGATCTCTTAGATGCAGGAGAAGAAGAAGAAGACTCAGATTCAGTGCAGTATGTAGAAGAACAGAGTGCAAACAGGAGGAAAGAGGAACCTGAGCTAGATGAAACTATTTCTGAAATAAAGAGGAAGAGAGCTGAATACATGTCTAGTACACACTGTGAGGGGGACACGGATCCTGAAGATATATATGACATGGACCAGGAAGAAGATGATGAGGAGGCCCAAGAGATTCCAGTTCCTGAGCCTGTTCTGAAGAAGGCAAAGAGGCCAGGTCCTACAAGTAGGTCCCACTCTAGTACTAGTCCAACCATTAATCCTGATTGGTTTCCATCTTCAGAAGAGGAAGATACAGGCTTTGAAGTAGATGATAATGGCAATGAACCAATGTCCTTTGTTATCAGCTCTGGCAGAAGGAGTAGAGCTAAGAAAAGACCACCTAGGGTCTGGTATGATGAGGAGAGGATGCATCCAGAACAGCAATTCTAGCTAAAGCTTTGTTTCAAAGATGTTTACCAATTCAGAGAGGTTCTTGTCAATTTGCATGTGAAACAACTTAGAAGATACAAATATCACAGAAACTGCAGTGATAGGATAATAGGTTGCTGTGATGGAGATGGTTGTCAGTTCTACATGGTAGCAGCAAAGATAAGCAATGAGCCCACTTTCTGCATTAAGAAGATGAGGTTGGAGCACACATGTCCCACCCAGTCTGAGAAAACTAGGATTAGTTCAAGGTGGCTTGGCAACAAAATGCTTGAAATTATCAGATCAGATCCCAACACTACTGTACCTGCTATTGTTGACAAGGCAAAGAGGCAGTTTGGGCTTGAGATTCCTAGGATGATGGCATGGAGAGCTAAGAAGAAAGCAAAGGATATTGTGCTTGGAGATCACAAGAAGCAATATAGGAGGCTGAGAGATTATTTGCAGACTGTGAAGCTTACAAATCCTGGATCTAGGTGCATTGTCAGTACTGTTAGTGGCAAAACCAGAGAAAATCCTACTGCTGGACCAAGGTTCCATGGTCTATTTTTCAGTTTGAATGCATGTTGTGAGGGCTTCTTGAATGGATGTAGGCCATTCATAGGTCTAGATGGCTGCTTCATCAAATTGACAAGTGGTGCACAGATACTAGCAGCTACTGGAAGGGATGCAAACAACAATATGTACCCCATTGCCTTTGGAGTGGTTGGAGTTGAAGATACAGTGAACTGGTCCTGGTTCTTGACACAACTCAAGTATGATCTAGGAGGAAGTGAAGAGGGGAAATTTGGAAAGTACACATTCATGTCTGATAGACAGAAGGTTAGTTTATTTACTTGTTCATTTACTTCATTTAGTTGTTCATTTAGTTCATTTACTTGTTCATTTAGTTCATTTAGTTGTTCATTTACTTCATTTACTTGTTCATTTACTTCATTTAGTTCATTTACTTGTAGATAGCCTCTTGTTGGTAGGTGTCGAGTCGTAACGCTTCTTGTCGACCCTTTGGTCTAGATAGCCTAGGGTGACCCATGTGGGTACCAAAAACATAGGCATCATCTAAATTCATATTAAATCATTTAAAATCATATTAAATCATTTAAATTCATATTAAATCATTTAAAATCATATTAAATCATTTAAAATCATATTAAATCATTCATAATCAGTTGAATTCATTTTCATGCAGGGTCTACTGAATGCAGTGACAGCAGTATTCCCAAACTGCCATCATAGGTACTGTTTGAGGCACATTTATGCAAACTTCTAGAGAGCAGGATTCAGAGGAGAGGATTTGAAGAGATGCATGGATGCAGCTGCCTATGCTTACACTGAACATGACTTTATTTTGGCAATGGATAGCATGAAGGCTGAGTGCACTGCTACTTGGGAGTGGATGTCAAGAATTCCTCCTAAAGCTTGGTCTAGGCATGCAATGGATACTAATTGCAAAACTGATCTGATGGTCAACAACTTAAGTGAAGTTTTTAATAAGTACATCCTAGATGTAAGGAACAAGCCAATTATCACTATGATCAATGGGATCAAGGACAAGTTTCTAGTGAGGTTCCACCAGAAGAGAGAGGGTGGAAAATGTGCTAGATGGGAGATTGCACCAACCTATGCAGAGAAGTTGGAGATGAACAAGAAGTATGCCAGGGATTGCAAAGCACTGATAGCTGGCCAAGGACTTTTCCAAGTCACTAGTGGAGACAAGACCTATGCTGTTGACACAAGCCTACAAATATGTGGGTGCAAGAAATGGGACATCACTGGAGTTCCTTGCAACCATGCTTGTTCTGCCATCTATAGGTCTAAACAGCTGCCAAAGGACCATATCAATGTGTTCTTCAAAAAACAATGTACTTGGAGTCATATAAGCCTGTAATTTACCCTGTTCCTGGTCCAGATAGTTGGGTGAAAACTCCAACACCTGACATTGACCCACCACAATTCAAAGATGACAAGAAGGGGCCAACAGAAGAGAAAAGGAAAAAAGGAACGTTTGAGCCACCTCAAGCAAAGCAGACATCTAGGATGGCTACTATAACATGTGGGAACTGCAAGCTGCAGGGACACAAGTACACAAGTTGTACAAAGCCATTGAGGCCTGATCTGCAAATCAGGAGGAACAAGCACATGGTATTTTCAATTTGAAATTACTTGAGTGTTCATTTCTATTGAGTGATCATTATAAAGTTGTTTACATTTTTAATTACAGGAAAACAGGAGTGCACCTGAATGGCAGCATGGTGCAGGATCATCAGCTACTGGAAGTGCTAGGGGTGCAACCTCATCATCTACTACAAACTCTTCTCCTGCTGCTAGAAGAGGTGCAAAGACTTCTGGTGCTGCTGGAAGGGGTGCAACCTCATCTCCTGCTGCTGGAAGAGGTGCTAGGTCTTCTGGTGCTGCTGGAAGGGGTGCAACCTCATGTCCTGCTGCTGGAAGAGGAGCAAGGTCTTCTCCTGCTGCTAGAAGGGGTGCAAGTTCTTCTCCTGTTGCTGGAAGAGGTGCAAGATCTTCTACTGCTGCTGGAAGGGGTGCAAGAAGGTTCAACCCTCCAAGAAGTTCTGCATAAGCTTCAAGTAGCCAGCCAGCAGAAAATAGGCCAAAGAGGACAAAATACATGAGCAAGAGGATGGAGGGGTACTTCTATGCCAGTGGGAACTACTGAATGTTCACCTTTGAAGTGTGTATCCAAGTGCATGTGTGCTAAATCAGGCATTACAACACTTTATGTATGACATTATGATGTTGAACCTATGCATGGCACTAAAAACCTATGTATGTTGAACCTATGTTGGTTTATCTATGGCACATCATGAACTATTTATGTTTGTTCACTGTCAAGTTATCTATGTTTATTTCTTGTTGTTAAAATTCTGAGCAAAATATGTTCTGTGCAAATCAGGTTCTGTGCAAATTCTGTGCAAATAAATCCTGTACATATTCTGTGCATATTTATCTCAATTGTCAAACATATTCTGTGCAAAATGGGTTCTAAAGTTAATTCCGTGCAAATTATGTTCTATACATATTCTGTGCATAACTATCTGAATCAGAACAAAATAAATTATGTGCATGGTAAATTCTGTGCAAAAAAGGTTCTTTGCAAAGTAAATTCTGTGGAAAATAGGTTGGCTCTAAGTGATCATCAGGAACTATTATGGCACAACAACCACAACCATTTCATTTGATACAAACATAATACATTAATAAGTTGGACATTGATCCAAAGATGCAATGATAATAACAAAATAAGCCATCAAATCCATGCCATTAAGTAATTAAGTCTTGGGAGTACAAAACACAAGTCTTGGGAGTACACAACATAAGTCTTGGAGATAAAGATAGTTAAAGCATCACAGCTTATTAAGTGCATAAGAGCACAATCATAGCAACTGCAGTGCTACCCTAAACCACACCACAATACGTACTTAAAAATCATCACATATCTCCTTCAACTTCTTGATCTTGTCCTTGTACCCATGTTTCTGTTTGAGCAGATCTGCAATCATATACTCAAGTTTTTTCTTCTCTTGTTTCAGTTGGTCCTTCTCTATCACAACTTGGTCTCTCTCTACCACAAGCTGGTCCCTCTCTTTCTCTGCCTTTGCCCTAAGTAGCTGATGTAGATTGGTACAACCATGGTCTACCAGCTTCTTCTTCTCCATCTCCTCTTTGAGATCACTTAGAGCCAACCTAGCATTGCCCAACTGTGTGATAGCATCCTCCTTGTCAGCAACCATTTTAGCAAAGTCCAGTTTGAAAAACCTCAGATCTTCCTCCATCTTCCTCTTTTCTCCAACTACTTTGAAATTTTGTTCAGCAAGCTGAACATTTTCTCTCAGCCTGTCCTTGATTTCTTTGTCATACATGCTCCACAATTCAGTGAGGCTGAACTGCATAGCCACTGACCACTCTGGGTCTATCCACTCCAGATAGCTGCACTTTAGTTCTGCCTACAATTAAATAAATATGTTCTCAATAAGAAATTGTATGAAATGTGCACAAATTATATAATACTGTATGAAATTGTGGGCACAGGCTAATTAGCTTACATTAGCTTATATTCTATGCATAAATTGGTGGCTAAAACAAATATTACATCATAAATTAATAGAGATATTCTCAAAATTGTATGCATAGATTCTGGGCAGAAACAATTATAACAGCATATATAAATAATTTTTTCCTCAATAAGATTGTATATGCATAGATTCTGGGCAAGCCACAAAGATTTATTACACCAACTGAAGCAAGAGAAGATTGGAGTACTGAAGCAATTCATATTTGAGCAACTATCCAGGAACAAATCTTTCATACACAAAATTGGAGTACTGACAAGTGAATGGAGCATAAGCTAACTAAGCAAATCTATTTACACTACTAACCAACATACCTTTTCCTCAGCACACGCAAGAAAACGTTTGCCCGTGTCCACGGATTCAAATGCAACTAGCCTGACACAAGGTTCTCGATGCAGACAACGAGAAGACAGATCATGAGCAATGCCACTCCATTCATAGCAAGGGATAGTCCTAGGAAGCTAACCAGCACATAAATTGCACAAATCAGCGACCTGGTAAAGAATCCCCAAATGATGAACCCTAACCCTAGCGGGATGAACCCTAATCCATGGGGGAGGCGAACACGCATACCTGGCTAGTGACTTCTTCGCCGACCGAAGAAGAGCTGGAGGACTGGTCGCTCCAATAAACCATGGCGGAGCGGCGAACGGCGGCGAGTCGACAGTGGCGGCGCCGGCGGTGGTCGGGGTCGAGAGAGAGGAGAGCGAGCGGGATGAACTGGCTGGTCTGGTCCGAACACCGACCGGTGCGGGCCGCTCATATGGGCGCGCGGAAACGGCCGTCTGTCGCCGTCTAACGGCGTCCGTCAACAAGCGCCACGTCAGCCTGACAGGCGGGACCCACCTGTCGGATTCGCTGTTTCCTGAGCTAAAACGTAGCGTCGGTGCTCTGCGTTACAGATTAGCCCCATTGTTGGTGGTTTTTTGTGCCCCGCCTCAAATGTGGTACTGATCTGTTACCCTAGCCCCAAGTGTGGTGGTTTTGGGTAAATAACTCCAATTAACAACTGTATGAGGTGTGTTGGAGACACCAGAGACTATTTGTATCTTGATTGCAGGGTTGCTTGAGAGTAGAACACTTTCAACCTACGCCTACACCTCCTACAGATTGATAAATTTTAGGTCATCCGGTTGACGGAAATTGATGTTGTTCTAAATTTTCTGTTCTTGGAGGCCTAAGAAAGTTACAAAAATAGAAGTGCGTAGTAGACATCAATTGTCATGTACATGCATCGTTTTTGGCACATGGGATGACTATTCATGGGGCAACAGAAGGAGATCCTGACGTGTGGGCCGAGCTTTGCCATGCTGGCCCTGCCCTTAGGTTCGCCCTTGGCCCGGTAGCCATGGCCATCTGTTCCGTCGCCGTCGTCCCCCGCGGTGAGATGCTCGGCAACGCAATCATGCAAACACATAGCCCTCACTAATCAGTAGTCACCTACGAGCACTTTGTGGGAATCTAGAGCATTTTTTGTGTATTGGAACACACATGTACAACGATGTAGCATTCACTTTGGTTTACTGCAATATCTCAAATAGAACCGTGGAGTTTTTCTCCTGGAGAAGTGGAGATTGTTTTCCCGTGGCAAGAAATACCTGGTGAGATTATATAGAAGGAGCATGCAAGCGTAAAAGGCATGATATGCAAGCTCCTTCACTTTCCCATCTATTCTTGGGTTCATCTTATTATCATGATTGGTGAATCAGCTGAACACTCATGCTTGAAGCATGAGGGGAACTATTTTGTGTAATAGACTAATGTGTCCACCATTATTTGTGGTGTGCTCGTCACCCACACATAATACTGAGATGATGTGTTGTCTTGGATTTATATATACCATAAGGGCATCTCCGACGCCAACCCGCAAATTCCTCCGGCATATGTCCGTTTTTATGTCCCGACGTGGTCCGCGGACATGCTACGGGAGGGATCTATTCAATGCCAATCATACAGTATCCGGTTGGGAGGAGAAAAAGTAGGTGGAGACCGTGCATGTTGGTCAAGTGCATGTTCGGACTCCAGCAAAGCTCCATGACGTTTGTCTCTTGGATACCGAAATACATACATCCGGACAGCTAAGGGCGTGATTTATGGAGGCTACACCTTGGTGCTGCCCCGGCTGCCAACGATGCAATCATCGGACCACATTTTGTTTCTTGATTCTCTCTCTTACTTTTTCTGGGCCTTCACACATGCATCACAGCTCTCCCTCTGCTTTTGGGCGAGGCAGCGGCCTCTTCTGCAAGAGCTCGCTTCCCTCTACATCATTAGATTTTCTTTCTCTTTCTTCCACATAGGTAGTTTTTTCTGACGTGGACTCATGAGGCACCCGTTCATGCTGGAGCATAATACATGTCCTAAGTGGACATATATAGGTTCCCGTTGGATGGCAAAAGTGGGTCAGACACTGCGGTCCGGACATATAGTGGAGGTTTGAGGGTCCGCCTTGGATATGCCCTAAGGTTGCAAAATTGTCGTGGCTCGGGTTACTGAAATGTGTTATGTTAAATTTTTTTTTAAATCAGATGAGAAAGAACATTTAAAAAGGATCGATTTAGCAAAACGATAAAATAGACAAAGGCAAATACATGGACACTGTTATTAGAACTGAAACAAATAAAAACACTTTTTTTTTCTCGATAGCAACATGGGCCAAACTTGGTTTTTTAGGGAACGCGTCAAGCTTGGGCTCAGCGAGCGGGTGACATGACTGTGGGCTGGGCCAACGGAGAAGATGGAGGAAAAAAAGAAAAAACCAACAGCGATCCCTTCCTCTCTTCTCTTCCCAACTCTCCTCAGGCGCCCGAGCACCTCCCCGCACCCAACCTCGGATTCGTGGCCGCGCGATTCGACGCCCTGCTGCCCCGGCGGACCCTGCTCGGCCGGAGCCGGTAAGCGCCCCGCTCCCCGACGGTTCACGCCGTCGCCGTTCCTCTCGTCGGGCAACCGTATCGCGCGCGGGATGCTGCGTGGGGGCTCCGGTTAGCGGGGCGTGCGACGGAGACGCTCCGCCGGTTCGGGCTCAGACGCGTGGTATAGTAGTGGCTGTGAATGGAGCTCGCGGGGCAGGAAGGGGGCGCCGCGGTTAGCTGTGGGTTAGGTTTTGGCTTGGCGCTGGGCTCCTGGGGAACGGCGTCTGGGCGAGTTTCCCTGGAGCAGCTTGTGATGTTGCTCGGAGGCTGGCTGTTTGGGCGTGGCCAGGCCAGTTTCGACGCTCGGTTCGCGTGCCACCTTCGCTCCATTTTGTCAATTTTGGTTTCGAGACCCATGATAGCTATTGGGCTCACTGACAGACAGTGTTCATTCTTCAGTTATCCATGTTAGCAGTAGTTCCGGCTTCTGATTTCTGAGTCCTCTGTGGCTCCTTCAGCCAATCTTTTTTAGGGCTGTTGCATATACCTATGGGATATTTGGCGCACTGTCCGATAGCGTTCATTCATTCTTCAGCTATCGATGTTAGCAGTAGTTCTGGCTTCTGGGTCGTGTCTCCCTTTTTTGCCAATATGTTTGGACATTGGACTGTTGGTGGATGGTGCATTTGTGTGTTGTCATAAGGCGGAACCGTTAGCATTATCGTGTTTGCTTCCTTGGAACCGATTCAGTCCCCCGGGAGCAAATTATTAGCTTACTGTTTATAATCTATCATTTATCACGTTGTGTTTCTGCATTTATAAGCTGTGGTTAGGCTTATGTTTCTTGCTGTTTCCTAACCAGGACGTGCCTCGTGTGGTTGTATAAACCCGCACTCTGATGGTACGTGTGGCGACCATAGCGACAGTAGAATCGTCCTTCTGGAAATAAGAGATGGTAAGTTACCACATTGCCTGATTGGCTTTTTTTTCTCAACAATGAAAAGTATTTTCATATAAACAGCTTGTCAAGGGATTGGTAGTTACTCACTAACTCGGTAACTCCTCTTCAGTTTGTTCCTAAAACAGATAACCAATCTGATCTTGAGGGGCCACATAGAAATGCTGGGCCGTGGCAGTGCTCCATTTGCTCGCAGCAAAATGATACGAGTTGTATATCCTGTGAGGTATGCGGCGTTCTTCGGGATTTGTCGCTGTATTTCAGTAACGCCAATGAAGCTGAAAGTGGAGGTACGTAATGTAGTTCTCATTACATTGTCTGCCTTCTTGTTTTGTTCCTGTGGTACAGTATAAGTGTTGTTGTTTAGCCTGTTAATTTAGTTGAGTTTCTCTCCTGAAATCTAGCTAAACGCAGAAACAAGCATTCTGGTGTATCTGTACTGGCAAGATCTCTTTTCACACCATCCGGTCCAAAATCAGAAGCCGTTGTTTTCTCCGATGGATTTAAAGGCAACAAAAACGCAACAGGACACATGCAAGCTTCCTTGGGTACTCTGCACAAGACATACATGACACATAAGCAGCGCCATAACATAGGTATGCTAACACCTCTACATCAAGCAAGTATTTACACTGCGCAACTTATCATCCATATTCATGTAGCTTTATGTTTCATCTATACGGAAATCAATGTCTTTATAACCATACATTTCATTAGCTAGTTTATTAAATCCTCGATATGGGCAATATTAACATCCGTTGACTAAACCCACGATGATGGTAACTTTTTGCTTATCATTTATATAAGATATGGTGAATCAAACTAATTGCCCTGTGCTCTGGCTTATAGCTAGCAGCTGAAACCAGACCTTCTTACTTCTTTACACATGAGTTATAGCAAGTGGGTGGTTGCTTATGGGTCTTGAAGTCTTTTGATTTAGATTTGCCAAAACTTCTTCAGAGGGTAAACAGTTACTTGGAAGATAGAACATATGAGCTTTATGTCTAATACATAGCTTCTGAACTATGATTCCTCTAGGCCTTAAGAATATTGTAACATCAATGTGAATCTTCAATTTTGTTGCTTGGAATTTGGGCAAAACATTCATATAATGGACTAGCTTTTCTTTCATGGGAAATCTAAATCTTATAGTTGTATAATGTGTGCTATGATTATACTTAATCATTATCCTGTTTGCTTGATATTGTTCTATTTCCTGGTTAGATTAGTAGAGACACCTGGAACATGACTGCATTGTGTTGATGTTGACAGTGCCTTTCAAGTTTGATATACCATCACCTGATGACATGGTCTCTACAGGCTTAAAATCGTCCAGACATTTGAGAAAAGGTAGTCTTCGTGGCATTTCCTCTTTTTCATTGAACTACTTAGAAGGATGCATCTGAACATTTGGTTCAAGGGGAACTTTATTTTGCATCTTTTTCTTTAGCAAGCTCACATGGAACTTTTTTAGTTAATAAGGATTCGACTAATCTTACATCTTTAAGCATAATCAGCGTTATCGTATGGCGAACAACTGGGTGCCAGTGTGAATAAAGAACCCTGAGCTGATCCATGGACCTCTTGGTACAGATACCATTTGGTCCAGTTTTGCTATCAACATGTCAATGAGAAGTTATGCTACAGTTGCTAATCTGCTTTTAATATTCTAAATTTAAGTTAATTTCCACACTGCAATTTTTTTGGGTTATTTATTACTTGGCAGTGTTGCATATTGACTTGATTCATACCCGCAGCTGGTCCATCTGTAGATATCACCGAGAAAAAGATGATGGGTGATGATGATCTTGTAGATGAAACAGATACAAGTACAGACCCAAGTTCATCAGTTAGGTTGGGTGGAGGTGGTGGCAGTAGTAGCAGAGTTGCTGATGATTTCTGCATCACGGGGAAGAAGGTGATGGACGATGATGATATTTTAATTGAGAGGGACACAAGTACAGACCCAAGTTCTACAATGAAGTTGGATGAACTTGGCAGAAATAGTAGCAGTGTTGGTGCTGATACTCAAAATAAAACTCTTCTTTTGGACAACAAGCTGCAACATTTGAGTTTAGAGAGGAAGACAAAAACCAGTAAAGCCAAGATTAAGAAGCCAATTACTGTTTCACAGTACAAACCAGAACCGTGGATGCTACAGAGTGAAGACCAAGAAATGCCTAAACAACTAAATCTTGCTGTTGTAAGTAACTATGTATGTGTTAAATGTTGTTCCAGTGTTTTTTCCTACAAGTTATTTTATTGCTTTCACCCTGTGCTTATCTTTGTGAATATGTTAAATTGGAATGTTATGCTAGGTTGGTCACGTTGATTCTGGCAAATCAACATTATGTGGTCGGTTGCTGCATGCTCTTGGGAGAATTTCAAAAAAGCAAATGCATAAGAATGAGAAAGAAGCGAAAGAAAAGGTCAGTTTAATGATCAATATTTCCAGCCTTTGTTTTCTAATGCATCTTGACACATGTGTGTTTATTACCTTTCTTTTCCAGGGAAAAGGGTCATTTGCATATGCTTGGGCTATGGATGAGAGTGCTGACGAAAGGGCACGTGGCATTACGATGAATGTTGGCGTAGCATACTTTGACACCAAAAATTACCAAGTTGCCATGCTTGACTCCCCTGGTCACAAAGATTTCGTTCCTAACATGATATCTGGAGTGACGCAAGCTGATGCAGCTGTCCTAGTTGTTGATGCCTCTTTAGGATCATTCGAGTCAGGTATGGGCGTTAATGGGGTTGGTCAGACAAAGGAGCACTCACAGCTTATTCGAAGCTTCGGTGTTGAGAACTTGATAGTTGCTGTTAATAAGATGGATTCAGTGGAATATTCAGTAGATCGCTTCAATTATGTGAAATCACAACTTGGCATTTTTCTCCGATCATGTGGCTATAAAGAGTCAGCGATAAACTGGGTTCCTTTGAGTGCAATGGAAAATGAGAATCTGGTGACAGCAGCTTCAGATACTCGTCTCTCATCATGGTAATAAAATATTCCGCATGGTAGACCTCATCGCGTTTTCTCTATTTCGCCAACTTATGGTCATCATTATAATCAACATATGTTGTCAGGTTTCATGGGACTTGCCTTCTGGAAGCAATTGACTCGTCAGCACCACCTCATCGTGATGTTTCAAAACCACTAAGGCTTCCAATTTGTGATGTTATCTCATCCCATGTGCTGGGGCAAGTGGCGGTTTGTGGTAAAGTAGTGTGTGGAGCAATCCGAAGTGATTCCAAGGTAAAGCTCTGAATTTATGTCCTCACAGTTAGTCATACTAGTTGGTTTCTGAACTATTAATTCCATCGCTTTTGTGTCGGAGCAGAATGCCTGCTAGACAATATCGATATGCACTGCCAAACAAATCTACCCTACTCAATAATTGGAGTTACCTATCTTGCTTTGTCTTCTGGAGCTGTTGTCTGATCTCAAAAAACTCTTTTTTGCAGGTTCTTGTGATGCCTTCGGGGGAGCTAGCTATAGTGAAAATCATCAAGCGGGACTCCTCTCGTCTCAGCCTAGCAAGAGCCGGCGACAACATTGCGATTGGGCTGCAAGGGATCGACCCTATCCATGTGATGTCTGGTGGAGTTCTGTGCCATCCAGATTATCCGGTGTCAGTGGCGTCTTCCCTGGAACTCAAAATCCTGGTACTAGACATCATTGTGCCTATACTGCCCGGCCTTCAGGTTAGTAGAGAGTGAGCATACATTGTGAGAGTTACCAATCCCATCACACAAAACACTGACGACGTATTGGTTGGTACCCAGTTTGAGCTCCACGCACACCACGCGAAGGTGTCGGCGTCCCTGGTGAGGATCATGTCGCTGCTGGACCAGAAGACCGGCAAGGCCTCGGCGAGGAAGCCGCGGATGCTCACCGCTAGACAGGCCGCCATTGTCGAGGTGCGTTGCGTTAGTGTGAGCCCTTCCAGCAGATGAGACTGAATGAGTGGCTAGTGATCATCTGTGGTGTCTGTTTTGTTCAGGTGAAGCTGGAGAGGGAGGTGTGCGTGGAGGAATTCGCGACCCTCAAGGCCCTGGGCCGGGCATTCCTGCGGTCGCAGGGGAGCACCGTCGCGGTCGGCGTCGTGACCCGCGTCGTGCAGGTACAGGGGGAGCGAGCAGAGCAGGCTTAGGGTGCGTCAGTTAGGTCCATCCGGTAGGAGCAGAGTTGTATAGACAGACACACACACACTCGTCGTCAGGGGTGCGTGAACCTGAATGTTTTTGGCGGACCAGACCGGTTTACCTGGTTGGACTTGGAGGATCTGATCGGGCTTGAAGCAGCGGCACCCACTCGCTCACTGTTCGCGCACTGCCGCTCCCCGTGCGCTCGCGTGCGCGTGGACGGTGGATTTATGGGCGCCACGCGCGGGAGGTGAGCCGCGACCCGTGCGGTTTGCTTTTCGGTCGGTGTTTCTGCCGGACGCGGCCGTGCGGTGCGGCTGGGCGCTCGTGCGTGCGTGCGTGCGTGTGCGCGGCCGGCCGAGGTGGTGGTTGGCGCGTCGAAATTGGGGAATCCGATGTGCATCCAGGAACCGGAAGCGTCCGCGTCTCATGTCCCTGTAGACAGACACTGATGAGGTCATCCTGTTGCTGCTGGGCTGGGCATCTCCTGTAGGCAGGCACTCATGAATTCCTCCTGTTGCTATTGGGCGTGGACCGCGTGGCAGCTCGCTGCGCGGTACGGTCCCAGCGATGGATGTATGACACAGCTAGCGGGAGTCCCAGCTGCACCTCATCAGCGCGACGCAGTGCAATGCAAACGATTCTTCCGCCCCTGTAACATGATTCAACGACATTCTTTTTTCACAAGCGTATAGCACTTGTGAGTTGTGACTGCTGAACGATTCAGCGCTGGCCTGAGGTCTGAGGATATTTCCGATTGTCGGAGGGCCATGGCTCACATGGGTTTACACGACACAATCATGGATAACCGTCGCCGGGCATGTGGCGCAGCCACCATTATGCAGCTCGGCTTAGCTGCTAGTACATCCATATATCTATCTCAATCTCTAATCTCTATTTACATTTTATAAAAGGATCGATGAGAGCTGGAGCTCCAAATAATTGAGCCGTACAAACAATGATCGATGTACGTCTCCTCTGAAACTGAACCATTATTCTCCTCGTTACCTTATCTTACTTTATTAATCTGATGATTGGGCCGTGCTCACTGGCTGGTCGACATGTCCACGTTGCGAGCTTCACCTTCCGTCCCGTCCGGCCGTCCCCGTCCGTCGAGGTCGTCGTTGATTTGCTTGCCCATGACTGATGACAAACTTAGGTCACCAGACACGAACGCACCGTTCCAGCTTGCGGCGCGCATAATTAGGCCATCGATTGAACCAACCATTGTAACAGCTTCACCATTTCAGGATTAGTTAACTCGCCTTCTGCATACATACATGTGTTTAACACTTCAAGGCAGCAGCAGAGCTCACTTGTTCACTGCTAGCGACTGCTCGTGATCAGTCACCTTCAAGGAGCTCGTGATGTACCCGTAAAAAAATGATAGAGCTCGTAATCTCACCGAGCTAGGTGTACAATGATCCCCGGGAGCAGTACGATGGTTGCGTCCACGGTGTCAAAAAAACGGAAGGTCGTTGGCTCGCACCAGTTGGAGTGTTGGGGCGTTGGACCCTGGGATCTGGACCATCCAACCGACCGTATGCAGTCGGAATCGAATGGAATGGACGGAGTGGACCTGCGATCCATCTAAGACGGCCTACGCGTATGTAATCATGCCCTTGATGTCGACGTGCACGCGCTTCACCAAGTTCTATCTCAGCCACCAAGAGGTGGGGGAAACATACAGATCAACATTGAAGCTCAACTTCAGTTCTACTGTGCTAGATTTGCGTGTTCTTACCGACAGTGTCTCGACGGTATGAGGGCGGCGTTGCACGGAACAGAAGCCCGCACGGCTGCATCTTCCATCCTTCCGATATATGTTTTGTAAGTGTAGATGGTTACATTTCGATGACTACCGATGTTAGATGTTTTGTCAACTTAGAACTAATTAATGTTTTTTCATGGTGAATAGTTATTATAGTAACATCGCAATCCTTGTTCTTCTTTTCTATTAATAGTTATTATAGCACCAATTTATATATTTTTAGTGCCAATTTATTTACATGGATTGACTTCCATAAATTACTCAACATTTTGTGGGATTGATGGTCCACCGTAATATATAGAAGCATCGGGAGGCATTGTAATCACCGATGAAGAATGATATCCATTCAGACAAGAATGGTGTCCCTCAATTGAAGATCAATAAATTTTACTTATCTTTTCTAGCTGTCTTGTTTTTTAGTTAGACATGAGCAAGTACATTGTTAGTAAGACTAGTCATAGTGGAGAGTAATTTAGACTATTAACGTGCATGTGTTACTAGTCTATGTTACTACCTCCATAGTGGATAGTGTCATATGTATGATCACATAGAGAACTTCATTTATTACTTTGTAGAATCATTTTTTATGGGAAGTGTTATGTGATGGTAACATATTATGTTACTCCATTTCTCACTCTCCTCTTTTAATTATTTGTCACATCACTTTTTATGCGTATATGGTATGCTTGTTACTTCTTATGTTACTCCCACTAGGAGTAGTCTAAGGAGTGCATTTGACTCAAATTTCTTAAATTGGATTTTTAATTCTAGAATTGCATGTCGGAATTTTGTTAATTTATCTGATTTCTCTTAATAAAAGAGGCTATGATACTTTCATTTTAGATTATTTTGTATCTATATTAATGTGGATGTTAATATTGAAATGTCATATGTTGCATAAAGTGATCGTTAACAATTTATAGGTCGTTGACTGAAGAGTTATACTAAATATAAGTGTCCTAAAGGATATCAAAATGGTGAAGGGAGTGGTCGTTAATACCATAAAGTGGTCATTAATAATTCTTCGGTCACCATGAGAACATTATTAACGATGACAAAAGGTGGTCGCTAGTACTACAATTGTGGTCTTTCTTGCCTCGGAATTGACGATGACACACCATCCTGTTGTTCCAATAATAACGACCAGAAAAGGTATGTGACCATTAGTACTTTTAGTGATGAAGCCTATAACGACCACCAGATTGTGGTCGTTAATGACCTTTAATGACCACAATCCGACTTTTAATGACAATATATACCATCATTAAAAACCTTTTTCCTAGTAGTGGATGTTGTGAGCGGTAGCGAGCTACGACATCACAAGTGGTGGAGGCCGGCAGTCGGGACATGGTAGGCTGGGGCATGAGGAATAAGAAAGGGAAGAAGATGAATAGCGTTGATCTTTTTTCGGTCGTTGGATTGAGATCAGATGGTCCTACTGAAAAGTGACTGATGCAAAACATTTTTTCAGGTGCCTGACTAATAGACACTCCGAACATTATTATTGCCAATGTTTTTGGGAGGTTTCTGCAAACCGAAACTCTATTTCATCATGTGTTTTAACGCTATAGTGCTACGCCTACAGGAAAAAAATGCTCAAAAAATTTCTCCGTGGTTCCATGCATGCACGCCACATCATTATGTAGGGAAGGATTATTCCGGTAGATCTAACTTTATTGGAACTTACGATTAATCATTTCTGTTGCATGTACCGACAGGCCAATGTACCATAAGAGTGTGTATCACTTGTTCTACTAGTACAACCTATTGGGCGCGAAGTGGGGCACGAAAAACCTCTCATAGGGTCACTCTATCTCCCGCGACCTCGTCAGCTGGCCCGCCCTTCACACTGCGCTCGACCCCATTGCCCCCCTTCGACACCAATGGCTGTTGGTCACGCTCTGCCACGATTCTCCTGGGCGGCACCTCAACCTCTACACCTGCATCGACACCCACAAAGTGTACGTGCAGAAAGTCACCTTCCCAAAGAACCCTACCGATCCGCTGTTGCGCGAGTGGGTGAAGCCCGCCTACAACCCCGTCATCGCGCACCTAGCCGACATCCTCGGCGGCGAGTTCCTAGATCCTAGACAGCTTGCTGATCCTAGATAAGTTAGCGCGGGGCGCACTACTCTCTCTAATCTATTATCTCACAGAAAAACTTCATTCGCAGATGTGCAAAACTTTGGGGGGGGGGGGGGGGGGGGGTGGGGGGGGGGGGGTGGGGGGGGGGGGGGGGGGGGGGGGGGGGGGGGGGGGGTGGGGGGGGGGGTGGGCCCGGCCGTGGTGGACATGCATGGACATCGAGGAACATATCTCTCAGAACATTGGTAATAAAAAAATCATGGCCAACTCTATCCGATCCTTTGCTTTGTTATGTTCGATGCATGAAGTGAAATCGAGTAGTTACAACCTGTGATTTCCTTCTCTTTTCCCAACTGACAGATTGATCATTCTATGGTGGAAACGTTTGGAGGCGGGGCCAGACGTGCATCACGGCATGGGTGTACCTTGAGCACGCGGAGAAAACAAATAGCCATGTGTTCATGTTCAACAACGGCACCGATGATGTTGTCCAGGCTCGAGGTATGGAGGCTAGCTAGAAATGACGACTGTAAATGTGTGCCTGGCGGGTGACTCCCTTAAATGTAAAGTAAAAAAAGCTGCTCGGTCCTAGGAGGAACTAGGCACCAGTTTAATACTCTATCCATTCACAAATATAAAATGTTTTGAATATTTCAATATGAAGTACATATAGACTGAAATGAGTGAATAAACACATTAAAAATGTCTATATACATATGATTCATAAAAAGTTAGAACATCTTATATTTGTGAACGGAGAAGTAAGGATCGATTCCAGGCTGGCTAGCCCACCACCTCATGGTGCTAACCACTAATATCTAGTGCTTTTCTCCCTTAAACGTTAGGGGTATTGTAGTATTTTCAAAGAGAAAATAATGAATGTCAAACACTTGGGGAGCTAGTAGGTGAGTTTCTATTTTGTAAGTTATACATATCTCACTTATACAAGCTTTTACGCACTTTACTAGGAACGAAGATAATAGGTGTTTAGGGCATCTCCATCTTTGACTCGTAAATTGGACACCGCATCCGTCCACAAACAGTGGGGGACAAATTCATGGACACGAATACGGGAGCCGACCGTCTAAAGCTAGCTGCATACATTTCAAACTGCATTTTAACAAACCAGACAAAATTCATCAAACACGACGAAATTCATCAAAGTTCGGATGAAAAATAGCACAAATCATCCATACGTAGCATGCAAATAAGTCTAGTACAACAACAGTTCAAATTCAACGAGATTAACCGGATGTTCAATAAGTTTTTCATGAACGGATCATGTCGTCCCACTCATACTGCCCCTTGAGCTTCATCCAACAGTGTATGTGTGTAAATGGTCTGCCTCTGTCCTGTGCTACATCGCAGAAGAGCGTACAGGCTACAAATGTGAAGAGCAACATTGAGTGAATCAATCAATCAATCAAAAAGTTGAGCAAGAAGAAGCAAAACTTATGATCTCCACGGTTGCTGCACGCAATGGCCACCTTGCCTCCAGCCGATCGACTGCGCAACAAAACTTCACGACGGTGGTCTGGATGGTGTACCACCGATACGCTAATGACTTCATATTGCGTTCATGGATGATATGCATGTCATAGGGCGCAATGTGCTTTCGCGCATGAAAGGAATCATGCACGCGCTGCCAGAAGAACCCCCTTCTGCTCCTGCCTTCGAAATCACGGATACGGCCAACCACGCATCGCACAGCACTCATCCTCCATGCTCGAGTAACCCGCCATCGTCTCTAAAAAAATGGCATGCAGTTCAAAATTTAGCTCAATGCAGACGCCGAGTTAGAGGTACAATGATCATTGTCGACAAACGTTAGCGTTGCCACCATTGTACCTCACCGACCTAGAGGTACAATGATCAATGTAGGAGGAGAGACGCCTTAGCGTTGCCACCGAGAGGTGGGGGAAACATATATAGCAACATTGAAGTGCAACTTCGGTTCCACTATGCTAGATTTGCGTGTTCTTAGCGACAATGTCTTGACGGTGAGGGCCGCGTTGCACAGAATACAAGTCCGCATGGCTGCATCTTCTGTCCTTGCTAGTGCGGCCGTATGTCGTGGTGGCGGTGATGACGATGATAGTGCTGAGTGAGTTTTTGTCATGGGCTCACCCGTTTCAATGTTATGTGATCACGATCTTCTTCACTGACAAATGTGGCGGCAAATCAGCGGTTTGTCGACTTCCCATGCAAGGGTTGTTTCCCTGGCCACAGTTTGGTCTTCTTCTTTTGAGTCACCGTGGAAAGTCAAAAACTCGACATGTAAAATATGAAACTAGAGACGACGACCTCAAGAACATTGATGTAACTTTTAGTTTTATCGTGGATTTTTATTGTCATCTTCGTTGTAATTTGTCAATCTGGTGTGCTATTTTTGAATCAATCACTAGAAAGTCATGCATGCACTTCAAGCTTACCTTCTTTCGAAGACATAAACATGAGGGTTAGAATCCTCAGATGTTTTTTTATCTTCATGTTCGATCTATGGACTACCGTTAGGAGATTTTATCAGACAGATCGATCAGAACCTGACCGGACAATGTTATCGGATCCCATCACCATTATGCTAACTAAAGCGCTTAATTAGCCACTTATAATCATCAAACCCACCTAGCCGGTTCCCTGTTATCAAGATAATAGTAGTGTAATTTTGAGGGTACTATTTAGTATATTGTCAGTGGGTGGTAAGCCCAGTTAGCTATCTCATTAAACCTAGTAATGTATATGTTAATATACACCATATACAGAGTAAGTGAGAATTTAGCTTTGCAATTAATGCTTGTATTCTCCAGCATTTAGTCCTAGTATGACAAGACAACAAGTGCATTTGCTTGCTTCCTCAAAGAGTGCACGCTCTACCGGACGCAAAGTTTATAATCTCGAGCTCAAATGCTCCTAGATGAACAAGAAAATAGAAACAAAATTCAAAAAGTTATGAATTTTTGTGTGGCAAACTTTAAGGATTGTTTGGAATGCATGCATAAATTCATCACGGAATCACATTAGTGGAAGGCGTGGTAAAAAAACAAAATTGATGCTCTGAAAATGTTACTTTCTAACGTATTTTGGAGCTCCGATTTTGTTTTTTTGCCACAACTTCCACCAATGTGATTTCGTGATGAAACTTTGCATGCACTTCAAACATACCTTAAAGTTTGCCACAAAATAAATTCAGAATTTTTTGAATTTTATTTCTATTCTTTTTTCATTTTACTATTCGCACAAGGAGCATTTAAGCTCGAGATCAAAAAGGTACTTTCACGCTCTACCGCACTTCTCTAGCACGGAAGCGTGAGTAACTGAAAAAGACTTGTTTTAATTAGCCTTGAGTGATCGAGAAAACTAAAAACTTATCTTAAGCAAGAAACTGTACATACACTAGTAGAAAACAGGGTACTAGTCCCGGTTCCAGAGGGCCTTTAGTCCCGGTTCTGAAACCGGGACAAAACTGTCGGGACTACTGCCCAAAACCTTTAGTCCCGGTTTGCTTACGAACCAGGACCAAAGGAGCCCCACGTGGCCGCTGTTAGGCGCCCAGGGAGGAGGACCTTTAGTCCCGGTTGGTAACACCGACCGGGACTAAAAGGCAGCCACGCGTACAGGCACGCCCAGCGCTTGGGGTGTTTTTTTTGAAAGGGGGGGCGGGGGGGGGGGTGGGGGTTTTGGAGGGTTAATTTAGGTGTTTCATATTGTGTTAGCTATGGCTACTACATATAGAGAGAAGTGACCTCTCTTTCTCCGTGCTTGGTCGACGGTAGCTACTACATACAGAGAGAACTCGACGCTAGCTAGTACGCAAATGAAGGAACCATTAATTACACAACATCGTGATCATGAACATATATAGAGAGAAGTGACCTCTCTTTCTCCGTGCTTGGTCGAATAACAAGTTTTCGTATATCTATCCGACGCTACACTAGTAGAAAACAGGATACTAGCCCCGATTCTAGAGGGCGTTTAGTTCCGGTTCTGGAACCGGGACAAATCAAACGGGACTAATGCCCAAAACCTTTAGTCCCGGTTTGCTTACGAACCGGAACCAAAGGAGGGCCACGTGCCCGCTCTGGGGCGCCCAGGGAGGAGGATCTTTAGTCCCGGTTGGTAACACCAATCGGGACTAAAGGGCAGCCACGCGTCAGCAGCTCTCAGGCTCTGGGTTTTTTTTTTTTGAAAGGGGGGTTTATTAGGGGTTTTGGATGGTTTAATTAGGGGTTTCATATTGTGTTAGCTATAGCTACTACATATAGAGAGAAGTGACCTCTATTTCTCCGTGCTTGGTCGACGCTAGCTACTACATATAGAGAGAACTCGACGCTACTAAGCAAATGAAGGAACCATTAATTACACAAGGTCGTCATGAACATATATAGAGAGAAGTGACCTCTCTTTCTTCGAGATTGGTCGAACAACAAGTTTTCGTATTTCTATCCGACGCTACTACATATATACAATATAACATATCTTACGATCCCTGACATCATCTACCGGAAGTCAGCTTCAATTTCCACATGGTATTCTCCGTCTTTATGTATGACGTGGTCAAGAAAGAATCCCGCCAATTCCTCTTGAATTGCTCGTATGCGATCATGTGGTAGGAGTTCATCCCGCATCTGTCATATTTAATTTAAAGAAGGGGGTCAATACATATATATATATATATATATATATATATATATATAATATATATATATATATATATATATATATATATATATATATATGAGTGAAACTCAACACAATTGATGGTAATAAAGTAAAATTGTGAATATTATTGTTTACGTACTTCATATTGTTTGTCAGAGTAGCCCCGCTCAGAGGTCGATCTGCGCATGAACTCGCAAATGTAGTATCCACATAAATGATTCCCGCCTTCCTGCCAGAAGCACTTTACGAGAATAGAGTTCAATCAAACTGATAATCAAGCATGATAAATGGTATTGATGAAACTAGAATCAATGAGAGATGCGCGGAACTTGGTAGTAGTACTTACTTTGGGGTGTGTAATCGCAGCTCCTTCTACAGACCTAGAACCATTCCGGTGAACTTTTTCCAAACCCTGCCAGGCAAAGAAAATGATTACTTGATATCAGAAAATGAACGAAAGTTGCCGATATGGTACGATAATCTTTGAACTTACTTCTGGAGCATTGCAGTCATGCCCGCATACTCCTGGGGATCTTTACGTCTCGAGTCTAAGACAGTTACTACTCCCCCGTCAAGCTTAATCTCTAGCAGAATAAAGTGGAATCTACGCACGCATAACTCATCAATTACATTACTTAACCTCGATTAAGCGAAACCGAATGTGCACAAGACAGTAACACTCACTTGAAGTTGCAAGGAAAGAGTATTTTCCCTTTGTTTTGATGTCGAAGGAATGATTGTAGCAAGTTTTCCTCAGTATCTTTGACTCTCTCTTTTACCGACCATTCATTTACATTATTTGGGCTAATGAACCCAATGTCATAGATTTGTCCTTTTTTGCATTCGACGATCTTCAATCTGCATAATATAGTGAGGATAATTATATATACATGCAATGAACGAGCTGAGCTAGAGACTTAATTATAGAAGTAATACTTACAGACAGTAGCAAGTGATGAGTTGTTTGTCGAGGGCCTATTGATTGAATAACTGAAATAACTCCACAAATTCAACAGGCAACACCTCAACTCCAATGAGGTCATGCTCCTCTTTAATTCTCAGGAATATACTATCGGCCCCACTCTTCCTGCAGGTATCCATGTACCATTCATGCAATCTTCGCATCATCGTTGTTAGAGAAGGATGATCAGGTTTGACGAGAGGCTTCCCGTGCTCGTATCTGAAGATCTCTACTGTCTCTAATGTTTCAAATTGTACATCATCGCCCAGGTAATCACCAAGATTGGTACCGGGCAGTAGCCCCGGATGATTAGCGACGATATCGCTAGACACCTTGAGCGGGGGGCACGATTGCTTCGCCTGTTCGCCGAGCTGGGGAATTGTTTTCCCACTTCTTCGTTTTGGTCTCTTGCAGCACTGCAAATACTTCCCGACCGCTGCGCTTCCTTATATGTCCTTTCAATAATGCGCTCATAGATGGATTGCAGCGGAGACGGTGGTGGTCGCTTAAGGGCATGCAGAGTGCGCTTCACTTTCACCTGATCTATTGTTTCCTTCGGAGGTGGAGGTTTCCGTGCAAAATGGGCCTCCACTTTGGCAGCACTGATTTCCGCGTTTTCCTCGTCGGTCCTCTCATATGGTAACTTTTCCAGAGGCTTGAGGATTGGACCGTATTTGTATTTCTTCCCGCCTCTTGTACTGCTAGCCGCCGGAGCGGTGCCGTCTCTCTTCCGCCGTTGCTGACGCGGCGGAGTCCGCTGACACGTCGGAGGAGGCGGAGGAGGAGGCGGAGTGTTCCGACGCGCCGGAGGAGGCGGAGTGCCCTCACGCGCCGGAGGAGGCGGGGGAGGAGGCGGAGTGCCCTGATCACTCGCCGGAGGAGGAGGAGGAGGACGAGGTGGAGTGCCCTGACTCGCCGGAGGAGGAGGAGGCGTCCAGTTTGGAAGCTTGATGCACTCCTTTCTCCATAGACAGCTACTCCTTAAAGCATTTTCCAGATGAATCTCCCCTTCACCTGTAGGGTAATCAAGCTCCAACTCCTCAAATCCCTCCATTATTTCATCCACTGTCACAACAGCATACCCATGTGGAATCGGACGGCAATGAAAAGTTCCCTCAGCTTGAGGAGGTACAACAGAGCCGACCGCCGCCTTCAAGGTCAGGTTCTGGCATTTTGTCATTAGCTCGCAATGTTCAGCCTCCGTGATACTATCCACGGGGTAGCGAGGAGCCGTGAAATCAGGCTGAACGAGCTCCGTGGAAGCCACGCTGCTTCTCCGCTGAGATGGTGGGGTAGCTTCTGGGGCAGCGTCGAAGCAAGGATCTTCGTGCCGCTGAGATGGTTGGCCGGTAGCTCGCTGGCTCTCAAGTTCCTCTAGCTTTGCTATTCTTGCATTGAGCTTCTGCATTTCACTTGCTTCCTCTTTCCTCTTTCTCTCTCGGCTTCTGTAACCACCGCTGTCGGGAAACCCATGCACCCACGGAATGGAGCCTGGTGTGCCTCGTGTTCGTCCAGGGTGCTTAGGATTCCCGAGGGCCTCTGTTAGCTCGTCCTTCTCTCTTTCGGGAATGAACGTCCCTTCCTGCGCTGCCTTGATTGCTACCTGAAGCTTCTTGATGGGTATTGCAAGTTGCTCGTCCGTCCAACGACACTCCCATGTTTCTGGGTCCAAAGTTCCCCCAACCCCGAAGAACCAAGTCCTTGAACGATCTGACTAGTGCAATGTCGCTGGTTGGACCCTTTAGCAAGCAGGTCTTGCTCAGCTTTGTCCCACAACGGCCTGGCTTTGTAGTAGCCACCTGACCCCGTGTGATGGTGATACAACTTCTTTGCAGCATTTTTCTTGTTTGTCAGTGACCTTTTCGTACCCTTCTCCGATTTCTTGTACGGCACAAATGCGGGCCAGTGATCTCTTATCTTCTCATATCGACCGATGAATTATGGATTCTTTCCTTTGTCGACAAACTTTGAGTTCAGCTCTTTCTTCGAGTTCCTGAATAGTTATGCCATCTTCTTAAGAGCATACGCCTTAACCTTTGGCTCTATAACTGGGTTATTCAGCTCCTCCTCTGGCGGGAGGCTGAAATTTGTCATCAGCGTGGTCCAAAGATCATCTTTCTGCCTATCCTGGACATAAGATACTTCATGGTCGTCCTTACTCTTATTTTATTGCACGATGCTGATCGGGACGCTGTCCCTAACAACAACTCCGCACTGATGTACAAATGCGTCCTTGGTCCGCTTGGGAGCAATCGGTTGGCCATCTTTCGCGATTTCTGTGATCGTGAACCTTTCATCCTGGCGCAACCTTTTCTTCGGGCCTCGTCTCCTTACAGAAGTTTGGCTTGATCCGGAGGGCTATAAAAGAAGAAAGAAGCGTTAATATATGTACATACCAAAACAATTAATGCATCATGTCAGCACAGGCTTAATTAATATATATACCTCGCCGGACTTTGCAACAGCTCCCTCCTCCGTTCGGTCACCGGAGCCGTCATCATGATCTCCTTCCTCCTCCATTGTTGGATCATCGGAGCCGTCATCCTCTCCTTCCTGACCATCGGTGTTGTTGAGAAACGACAAGGGATCACCTCCGCCGAGGATTATATCCCCCAATAACTGTTCTTGTTCTAAGTCTCTTTCCATAGTTTCTGCAAATATTACAACATGGCAATATACAAACATGAGAGATGGATTAATTAGTGGCAAACATAGACCTAGCTAATCACAACAAGGAATCATATGCATATATGAGTAATGGATTAGTTGCAGACCGCCTCTCTCTCATGCATGTCCGATGTCCCCCCTCATGTCGAAGTTATCGGGGGTTATACTTTCAGGAGAGGACACTTTGCAAAAAATAATCGCTATGCAGGGAGGGGGTAGATCGACAATGCTCTTTCTTCTAGGGTTTGGGTGGCCTGGAGAGTTGGTCGGGCGAGTGGACCGGGAGTAAATTAGTAACTTTTAACTTGGTAAATTTGGGTGGCCTCGACAACGCTCTTTTAACTCATTTAACTTGGTGAAAGTGCGTTATATCGACTAGAGGGGGGGTGAATAGGCGATTTTTACAAATTCGTCACTGAGGAATTTCAAGTTGAGGAAATTCCTGAGCGACGAACTACTTAGCAGCGGAATGAGTACTCAGATGCAAGCATAACAGAGCAGTAGCACAGTCATCATGATGAAATGAAAACAAGCACAGAGTACGAGTAGCGTAAACACAGGATAAGCAGGCTGAAGACAAACTGACTGAAGAATTTGAACTGAGGAAATTGAGAAAGTCTTCAGACAAAGTCTTCAAACAGTAATGATCAAATACATAGCAAGTATGCGAGGAAATGAAAGGGTTGAGGAAATAGAACCAGTAGCTCGGTGAAGACACTGATTTGGTAGACCAGTTCCAACTGCTGTGACAGTTGTACGTCTAGTTGGAGCGGCTAGGTATTTAAACCTGAGGACACACAGTCCCGGACACCCAGTCCTGAACACACAGTCCAGGACACCTAGTCCTCACCGTATTCTCCTTGAGCTAAGGTCACACAGACCTCGCCCAACCACTCGTGGTAAGTCTTCAGGTGACTTCCAAACCTTCACATACTCGGTCACTCGGCAATCCACAATTTCCTCTTGGATGCTCTAGACCATGACGCCTAACCGTCTGGAGGATGCACAGTCCTCAAAGGTAACAAGCGTCGGTTCCACACAGGAACAATCTCTTCAGTGATGCTCAATCACTTTGGGTTTGTAGGTGTTTGGGTTTTTGGGTTTTTCCTCACTTGATGATTTTCGCTCAAAGTCCTCGGAGGATGGGATGCTCTAAATGACAAGTGTCAATCTATTTCTTGGAGCAGCCAACCAGCTAGTGGTTGTAGAGGGCGGCTATTTATAGCCTAGGGAGCAGCCCGACATGATAAGACATAAATGCCCTTCAATGATATGACCGTTAGGTGGGTAGATATTTTGGGACAGCTGGCACGTAGCACAGCAACGATCGGAAATTTGAGTATCAAATTCCTCAGGGCTATCATAATCCTCACTTGTAGGCAATCCGCACTGGCGAATTTCTAACTCCTCAGTCAGAACAAATTCCTCAGAGAACAGAAGAACTTCGTCTCTGTCACTGAAGAACTTGACTAAACTGTATGAGATTTCCAATGGCTTCACTCGAAAGGATTGGGTAGGTGTAGGATTTTGAGTTGAGCATCACTTGGAAATTTTTCCTTAGTTTTACCTCGACCCCCTTTAACAGTACGGTGTTTCCTATGACTCAAGAAGAAGAAAATGAAACTACGAAAACAAAAGTCTTCACGCTTCATAATCCTCGCATGAATATCAAGTCTTCAGGGTCACACCAATTTCTTCACTTTCAAAGTCTTCAAGAAAACCAAAGTCTTCAGTTGAAGACATTCATTTTTAGGGGTCGACATTCATCGTAATTAACAAACTCCTCATAGACTTATAGACCTGTGTACACTCACAAACACATTAGACCCTTAACCTATAAGTCTTCAATACACCAAAATCACTAAGGGGCACTAGATGCACTTACAATCTCCCCCGTTTTGGTGATTGATGACAATATAGGTTAAGTTTTCAACGGGGATAAACATATGAAGTGTAAATACTAATATTGAGGAATTTGATTGCAAGATATAGAGGAACTCCCCCTGAAGATGTGCATATTTGAAGAATTTGCTTTGAAATAGCAAATGCACATTGTTGAGTAATATCATGGAGATCTCCTCCTATATCTTGAAATTCATACACGCATTTATCATATGATATGAAGAATTTGAAATGCATGATGAAATATGGTGTCTGACGGAATTCAGCATGCGTGCATTAAGGTACTTGAGGAAATAAGCATGCAGAAAGCAGTTCAAAAGTATCAGACTACCATAGGACTTAAGTTTACAACTCATCAGAGCAAACACCTCAGAAGAGCAAGAGTTGAAACTTAACAGAAATATAGCCCATATATAAGACCCGCTTGAAGACTAAACTCAAATTTCTCCCCCTTTGTCATCGAATGACCAAAAGGGACGAAAAATGAGGACTAACGCCCCTGAAGAATATCATCATCATGTCGATGGAGGAGCGCCAGCATTGTTGGGGTCGACTGTTGAGGTAGGGCCTGCCGCAGTGTCGTTCAAGTCTTCAGCTTCATCCGTCTCGCGCGATGAAGAATATGAACTGGCAACAAGCTGAGGAACTTTGACTTTCTTGAATTTCTTCGAAGGTGGCTGGGACCAGTCAAAGTCCTGTTGGAAGCCCATCTCCTTGAGTTCTTCAGCACTATGAAGATTAGACAGAATTGCCCAAGTGCGGTCAAAGACTTCATGCAAGTAGTAGTGATTCTTCTTCACAGTATATTGAGTGACTGTCATGTTCTGAAGAATTGCACCAAACTGACGCTTGACCCACTTGTGATTTCGATCAACTTTCTGATGAAGACTAAGGAGAAGTTCACGATCAGTCATCACACGCGGAGCTGTGGCTTGAGGATGATGTTCTGAAGCTTTGGCGGCAGAATCTTGAGTTGCAGAGTCATCATTGGTGGAATAGGAAGTAGCTTTGCGAAACTGTCCATCCAATGGACGAGTACCTTCATCAATAACAGCAGCTTTGCCCTTCTCGTCAGCTGAGGAAATAGTCCATTTGAGGACTTCAATAGGGGGCAAATAGCTGAGATGATTTTGAAAGTCAGCCATGTAATGAATTGAAGACCTTGATCTGATGAATCTCATGATCCAGGGAGCATAAGGCTTCAACTCAAAAGGTGACAGTGCAGCATTGGCCAAAGTCCTCATGAAGAAATCATGGTAGTTGATAGGAATACCGTAAATGATATTGAACAGCAGATTCTTCATAATGCCAACAACTTCTTCATCATCAGAGTTGTGGCCCTTGATTGGACTGAGGGTTTTGGTCAATATGCGATAGACTGTCCTTGGCACATAGAGCAATTCCTTGACGAGGAATTTGGTCCTTGGAGCTTGGCCTGGCTTCAAAGGCTTCATCAGCACTTGCATCAGATGATCAGACAGTTCAGGTTCAACATAGAGTAGCCTAGCACCCTCAGTGGGAGGACTGATTGGGACGGCATGAAGCAATTCAGAGGCCGGTGCTTTGAAATGAGTATTATCGGTCATCCAGTCCAATACCCATGAATTGACATCATCAACATTTCCAGTAATGTGCAGCGTGGCGAAGAATTGAAGAATGAGTTCTTCATTCCAATCGCAGATGTCGGTGCAGAAATTGAGTAACCCAGCGTCATGAAGAACACTGAGGACTGGTGTGAAGCAGGGCAGCGATTCCATATCTACATGAGGAATTTGCTCATGTTCAAAGATCTTATCCTTATCAACCAACAATGAGGAGTAGAAGTTCATCTGGCTTGCAGTCCAGAAACGCTTGTGACGAAGACGAGCAGAGTCATAGGGATTGTAGTCAGTGAAGAATATGTGCTCGTTGAAGAAATCCTCAGCATTAAACTTCTGCTTCTTGGAGTGAGGGTTCTGTGGCTTGGGCTGAAGATTAACAGTTGAAGAATTTACAGCCTCTTGAGGTGTAGCCACTGGAGCCACTGGCTGAGGAATTTCAGCAGCAGCCTTGGCCTTCATTTCTTCAGACATATGTACATCAGCGCTAGTGACTGGAACTTCTTCAGGTATAGAGTGAAGTGAAGCTTGACGTTCATCAGAGCCCGTATGAATTTCTTCAGTTTGCACAGGAGACTGAGGAACATGATGTAGAGGGGTTGTCAGAGGTGAATTGGGGTGATGACTTTCCCAAAAGTCATCATTCAGAATAGGTGTTGTAGACCCAATATCCACATCCTCATCTTCTTCAGTTCCTTCGACGCCTGCCTCTTCAGCTGTGAACTGAGGCATGGGCGATGATACCAGTGGGGTTGAAGGGAAAGTATCCACTTCAATTTCTTCAACCATCTGCTCTGTCGAAGCTGCAGAAGGAATTTCTTCATCAGATTTACTTGGAATTTCATATTCCTCACCAAAGGGAATGATCTCCTTTGATGGCATGCTTGATATTGGAATAGCATCAATTGGGTTTTCAGATGAACTCCTCAAAGTCTTCAATTTCTTGGGGGCTGAAGACTCTGAAGATGCAGATGCTTTCCTTTTCTTCACAGCTGCTCGCTCCGCAGCCTTGGTTTTCTTCGCTTCTGATGCAGAAGGAAGGTTGATGCTTGTCATCGGTGCCGGAGGAGCAGAGGAAATTGGTTGAATTTCTTCAGGCACAACTGATGCAGTTGCCCTGGCTTGTTCAGATTCCTCAGGCACAGTAGCAGATGCTTCAACTGGCCTGGATTGCTCTTCAGGCGCAATATTGGAGGTTGCCCTGGCATTTTCTTCAGAGACTGGAATTTCTTCATCAGCTCTGGCGCTTTCATTTTCTTCAGCAGACTAAACAGATGTTCCAGTCTGAGGAAATTTGGGTTGCGATGAAGCTGCAACACTTGGAGTAAATCCTTTTGCCATTCTGACGAATCTGACTTTGGCACCTAGCCAATCTGCATGGAATGCATGAAATTCATCACTGAGTGCTTTGATCTCAGCCTGCATAGTCACAAGTTCTTCAGGAGACATTTTCACAACATTGTTCTTCAGAAAACGCTCCTTCTTGTACTGAGCCTTCTTCACCTGCCTGGCCTTTTCAAATTTCCATTTTTCTTCATTTATGAAGGCCGTCAACATGTGACTTTGACCAGGAGTGAGGTTTAATTCAGGCAAAGGTGTGTTAGGGTTCTTGTGCCATAGATCAATAAAATCAAGGATCTTCCTTGGATCCAGCATGAGGGGCACAGCACTGCCTTTGGCTCTAGCGGCCCTTTGTTGTCGATCTTTGATGAGCTCAGCTAATTCTTCATCATCAGCTTCGTCTTCGCTTGACGGAACCTGAAAGGCGACTTGCTTCTTGTGAGGACTTGGCCTTGTGCCTCGTCCAGCAGTGGCCTTTTTCTTCAGCAAGGTCGGAGTTGTTGAAGACTGAGGTGGAGCTGAAGAACTTGCAGAGACTCCTGAAGCAATTGAGATTCCAGTAGTCCTTTGGCATGTGGCAAGATGCACAGGTGCTGAGGACTTTGCAGGAGCAGCTGAGGATCTTGTCTTAACAGCTGATTTCTTCAGCATAGCCTTCTTAGGCTTGATAGCAGAGGCCTCAGCGGCGGCAGCAACAGAATCTTCATTGAATTTCTTTACTGCCTCTTTAGCCACTTTGGCCAGCTTGGCTTGACGCTTAGCCCACTCCTGAGGAAATTCCTCACCTCTTCTGATGCTAGTGGGATCAGCTTCTTGGCCAGGAGCCAATGGAGGTCTTGGACATGGAGGGTTAACAGCAAATTTCTTCATGTACTTGGGAGTGACATAGCGATATTCCCTCCATTCTCTTGCCCATCTCCTCTCAATCTTTTGAATGCGCACTTTGCGCTGATTTTTGTTCTCCTTGCCATGAGTTGCTTCATCAGGAGTACAATATTCATCATAGATGTCATCAGGGATCTCAAAAGCAGTATTTGTTTCTGGCCTCTTTCCTCCCTTCTGAGGTCTTTTACCATCAGCCATTTTCTTCACTTGAGGATTTTGAACAATCGAATTTTCTGATGAGGTGTGCAATTTTTCTTCAAGGAACGCTGCAAATGAGTTAAGTTGATGAGAACCTAGAGATTCAGCAGCGGACATGTGTACCTGTGAACAGAATATAGGTGCGAAGAGTTTTGGAGAGGTCATATGCGCTCTCAGAAGATTTTCAAAAGTATCAAGTTTGAGGAAGATGACCAGGGGTGTCTTGAGGAATTTCACTAAGCATTTTGACTTAGGTTCCAGAGTTGTGTAGATTGAAAATCCACACAATTGAGGAATCTTGAAGAAAAACGTTGCTTAGAGAAACTGATCAAGGACAGAAGCAAGTTGGTGTTTAAGAACATGAAAGTTGAAGAATAAACACCTTTTGAAGATTTTGTGGAAATCATCAGAATCAACAAGGGCAGTAAAAATAAATTTTATTTACCCTTGACGAAGAACACGACGAACTGAGAGTGGCAGTAGAGATGTTCGTCCGTTCAGATCTTCCACGCCCTAACTTGGCGATGGAAAACAGCTACGACGGCGGCGGAGTGAGGATTTCCGCGGCCGGCGTGAGTACGACGGCGACGAGGTCGAGGCAGTGAAGCTCTTCCTCACCGGCGACGATGGAGTGTAGCGGCGGCGCTAGGTCTGAGAGCTCGAGCGAGGGAGTAAGATCGAGCGGGGTAAATGAGCTCTGAGGAGGGTGAGGGGTATTTATAGCAGAGGTGAAAAACCGCTCGTTCGAAGAAAATGGACAAACGTGCCCCTGACCCTTCTCATCCTAGCGACATGTGTCACCCAGGAACTGTGAAGTGGAGATCGTGTTAGATCGAGGGTGAATAGAAAAATCTTATCGAGGGATAAGGAACGGTTTGAACGGCAAAAGCCGAAAATTCAGATAAGAATATTTTAATGTTTCGTTCGCAAATTCTTCAGCTGTCAAGGACACAGTGAAGACTTTGAACGGGTTTCAAATAGAACGCACATGAAGAATTTGTGAACGGACTGGATTGAGTTTAGCATTGAGGTGGAACGGGTCCGATCACATTCACTTAGAAGAAACACAACTTGAAGAATTAGCAATAAGAGAATGCTGTAGAGGACAGAAAACTCAAATATATATATATATAGTCAATGAAGAACATAGACGGAAAGAGTGAAGATTTTGCAAAGTTGAAGAATTTGAAAATTTGAAGAATTTGCACAATGATGAAAAACTCAAATTTTGAAGATTTTCAACTTTTTGTGGTGGCGTGACCCACCGTGTAAGAATGATGATTTCAGACACCGCGTACAATTGTCGTAGGGCTCTGAGAATCAAATTCTTCATTAATTTCTTCACACTTAGAGGGTTAGTCTTCATTGATTGAAGAAAAACGTTTCTTCGTGTGTTGCACATCTAAGTCATCAATTTGCATAAGTGTTAGGATGTGTGTCCTTTTCAAAGGACATTCGAAGATTCTAAGATATTTAGCTCACACCGCAACTTGCTAAATCTCTTCTCATCCAAGGGCTTTGTGAAGATATCCGCTAGCTGTTCTTCAGACTTCACGGGATCAATAGAGATGTCACCCTTCAACACATGATCTCGAAGAAAATGATGATGAATCTGGATGTGCTTTGTCTTCGAGTGCTGAACTGGGTTATGAGCAATTTTGATGGCACTCTCGTTGTCGCAGTAGAGTGGCACATTCTTCACATTGATGCCGTAGTCCTTGAGGGTTTGCTTCATCCATAGCAATTGAGCACAGCAAGAACCAGCAGCAATATACTCAGCTTCAGCAGTAGAGAGTGATACGCAGTTCTGCTTCTTCGAGGACCAACATACTAAGGATCGTCCGAGGAAATGGCATGTGCCTGAAGTTGACTTGCGGTCCACACGATCACCGGCATAGTCAGAGTCAGAATATCCAATGAGATCAAAAACCGAGCCCTTGGGATACCATAATCCAAGTGTTGGAGTGTGAGCTAGATATCGAAGAATATGTTTCACAGCCTTATAGTGTGATTCCTTCGATGTAGCTTGAAAACGGGCACACATGCAAACACTAAGCATAATATCCGGCCTAGATGCACATAGGTACAATAAAGAACCAATCATGGAGCGGTATACCTTTTGATCGAAGTCTATTCCATTTTCATCAGTGCATAGATGGCCATTTGTGGGCATAGGGATTTTGACGCCTCTGCATTCTTGCATACCGAATTTTCTCAGAACGTCCTTGAGGTATTTCTCTTGAGAAATGAAAATGCCATTATGTTGTTGACGAATTTGAAGACCTAAGAAGAATTTCAATTCTCCCATCATGGACATTTGATATTCCTCACTCATCATGTAAGCAAATTCGTCACTGTAATGTTGGTTAGTACAGCCAAAGATAATATCATCAACATATATTTGGCACACGAATAATTCATCATCATAGGTTTTGGTGAAAAGAGTTGGGTCGAGTGAACCGGGTTTGAAGCCTTTCTTCATGAGGAATTCCTTCAGAGTATCATACCACGCCCGAGGGGCCTGCTTGAGGCCATAGAGGGCCATATTGAGTCTGAAGACTTTGTCAGGATGTTTAGGATCTTCAAAACCTGGGGGTTGAGCAACATATACTTCTTCCTCAAGCTTACCATTGAGGAATGCACTTTTCACATCCATTTGATATAAGATGATATTATGATGGTTAGCATAAGCAAGCAATATGCGAATAGCCTCAAGTCTAGCAACAGGTGCAAAAGTCTCATCGAAATCAATTCCTTCAACCTGTGTGTAGCCTTGAGCTACAAGGCGAGCCTTGTTCCTCACCACTAGGCCATTTTCATCTTGCTTGTTGCGGTAGATCCATTTGGTACCGATGATATTGTGCTTGCATGGGTCCGGTCGCTTGACAAGCTCCCACACATTGTTCAGCTTGAATTGATGTAATTCCTCTTGCATTGCTTGAATCCATTCAGGCTCCAGAAATGCCTCATCAACTTTGGTGGGCTCTGTGATAGAGACGAAAGCAAAATGCCCACAAAAGTTAGATAAATGTGAAGCTTTTGAGCGAGTCAGAGGACCTGGTGCGTTGATGTCGTTGATGATTCTCTCAATCTGTACTTCATTTGCAACGCGGGGATGAGCAGGTTGACGACTTTGATTTGGCTCAGCATTTTCTTTAGAGCCATTTTCTTCAGATGCGCCAGCATGCTGTTCTTCATGTTCTGGAATGATTTCTTCAGCAGATTCTTCGGTAGGAATGACATCCTCAGTAGCTTTGAACTTGATGGTTTCCTCAGGCGTCTTTTCATCTAGCACAGGAGGTAGGTGCTCTCTTTGCGAGCCGTTAGTTTCATCGAACCGCACATCTACAGTTTCAACAACCTTGTTGTGATAGGCATTGAAGACCCTGTAGGTGTGCGAGTCCTTTCCGTAACCAAGCATAAAACCTTCATGTGCTTTCGGTGCAAATTTAGAATTGTGATGTGGATCTCTAATCCAGCATTTAGCACCGAAGACTTTGAAATAACTCACATTGGGTTTCTTGTCAGTGAGGAGTTCATATGAGGTCTTCTTGAAGAATTTGTGAAGATATACCCTGTTGATGATGTGGCATGCAGTATCAATTGCCTTAGGCCAGAAGTGACGAGGTTTCTTGTATTCATCAAGCATGGTGCGAGCCATCTCAACAAGAGTCCTGTTCTTGCGCTCCACAACGCCATTCTGCTGAGGAGTGTATGGGGCAGATAGCTCATGAGTAATACCAAGTTCATCGAGATAGTCATCAAGACCAGTATTCTTGAACTCAATCCCATTGTCACTACGTATATGCTTGATCTTCATGCCGAAATTCGTCGAAGCCCTTGAGGAAAATCGTCTGAAGACTTCCTGAACTTCAGTCTTGTAAGTAATGACATGCACCCATGTGTAACGAGAATAGTCATCAATAATGACAAAGCCATATAGAGATGCTGCATTTGTTAGTGTGGCATAATGAGTAGGGCCAAAGAGATCCATATGAAGCAATTCAAAAGGACGAGAAGTAGTCATGATAGTCTTCGAGGGGTGCTTGGCTCTGGTCATCTTTCCAGCCTCACAAGCCCCACAAAGATGATCTTTGAGGAATTTGACACCCTCGATGCCAATGACGTGCTTTTTCTTCACGAGCGTGTGTAAGTTCCTCATGCCAGCATGACCCAGTCGTCGATGCCATAGCCAGCCTTCTGAAGCTTTAGCAAGTAGACAAGTGGCAGGCTGTGGTCCTGCAGAGAAATCAACAATATACAAGTCTCCTCTCCTAAAGCCTTCGAAGACTTTGGAATTGTCAGATTCCATGAGCACTAAGCAACGATATTTGCCAAAGACAACAACCATATCAAGATCACAAAGCATTGAGACAGACATGAGGTTGAATCCGAGGGACTCGACAAGCATGACTTTATCCATGTGTCGATCTTTTGAGATTGCAACCCTACCTAGACCCAATACCTTGCTTTTGCCTTTGTCAGCGTAGGTGATATGCTTCAAGTGTGATGGAGATAAAGGAGTGTTCATCAGTAAGCTCTTGTCACCGGTCATGTGATTTGTACATCCACTATCGAGGACCCACTCAGTAGCTTTGGGTAAATCATCCTGCAGATGAATTAGTGCATCTTACGAACTCATATACTTCAGAGTGAAGAATATGACATCAAATTCATCAGACATATTTCATCAATTAAAGCAACATATGTATATATAGCAATGTGAGGACGTGAGAAATGAATAAATCATTTCTTCATGATTAGCTTGCGTCCTTTCAAGCATTTCAGGTCTCCAGCAAATTCTTCAGACGATTTAGTTCGTCTGGAGACCTGACCCTGCATAAGAGATTAGTTCCTTTTCTTCACCACCCACATCTGGAGGGGTGGCAAAGAGTTCATCATTCTGCGAGCTCCATAAGAGAAAGGTGGCATAGACGCCAGACCACTTCGTTTCACATAAGAGGGGTTAGGGTAAGCATATGAATAAGCAAAGAAATTCTTCGAGGACTTATGAACATAATGATTTGAAGAATAATGCATATATTCATAGCCCTTAGGCTTTCCCTGCGAAATAGAAGTGTTAGCACGATGATGTTCATGTGAGGACTTTGATCCATGTGAGGAATTTGATTCATATGAAGAATTTGATCTGGGGTTCTTATTCTTCACAGGTGGTGTCATGAGGACATTCACCTGAAGACTTTCAAGGCACTTTTTGGGAACCCAGATTTTCTTCATAGGGGGACCATTCCTGCAGTTAGATCCAACATATCTAGCAAATACCTCACCATTCTGATTTTTGAACAGTTTATAGTTGGAGTCAAATGACTCATCAGATGAATATGAGGATTCACAAGTAAAGCCAGATAAAGTGGATGGATCTATGGGAGGTCCCTTCGCAGCAACCCATGAGGTTTTGGGATACTGCTCCGGTTTCCAGTAGGTTCCATCAGCATTGAGTTTCCTCTCAAAGGCAATACCCTCTTTCCTAGGGTTCCTGTTCAAGATCTGCTTTTTGAGCACATCACAAAGAGTCTGATGCCCTTTGAGGCTTTTGTACATGCCTGTCACATACAACTCCTTCAACCCTGCATTTTCGTCAGTGATACTAGTGGTATCCTCAGATGAGGAATTTGTGACCACAGAGATAGTTGAAGAATTTGCAGCAATGGAAGCATTTGAACATTCAGGTGAAGAATTAGTAGTTTCATGTTCAATGCATTTCAAGCATGGTGGAATAAATTCTTCCTGAGCGGAACTGATCTGTTGAGCAAGCAAAGAATCATTTTCCTTCTGAAGATCTTCATGACTCACCCTTATCTTCTCAAGATCTTGCTTTCTTTGAAGAAATTCATAAGAAAGCTTCTCATGATCGGCTAGGAGAGTTTCATGACGACCTTGAAGGTTGTCAAACTTAGACTGTAGTTGCTGAAGATTATCAGTCAGTGTTTGAGTTCGATCCATTTCCTCACCTAACAGATCATCGCTTTTGTCTAGCATATTTTGAACCTTTTCCAAAGCCTTTTGTTGTTTAACAGCAATATTAGCAAGTTTGGAATAGCTGGGTTTGAGGTTATCATCAGATTCATCCTCACTTGATTCAGAGGAGGGATATTTGAGTACCTTGGCACCTTTTGCCATGAAGCAATAGGTTGGAGCATAGTCATCGTTGCCGTCATCAGCAGTGTTGGGGAAGCCATTTTCCTCAGTGTTGAAGATGGACTTGCTAACGTAAGCAGTAGCGAGGGCTAGGCTCGCCACACCAGAGTCTGACTCCTCAGATGCCTCCTCTTCCTCATGTTCCTCAGATTCAGCTTCAGAGTCCATTTCCTTGCCAATGAATGCCCGAGCTTTCTTGGAGCTGCTCTTCTTGTGAGATGAAGACTTTGAAGATCTTGACGATGAGGACTTTGAAGATTTCTTCTTCCTCTTAGAGTCATCTGAACTATCATCCTTGTATTTCTTCTTCTTTGATTCCTTCTCCCACTGAGGACAATCAGTAATGTAGTGACCAGGTTTCTTGCATTTATGGCAAGTTCTCTTCTTGTAATCACGGCGTTGAGGAATCTGATTTCATGTCATCACCTCTGAGGATTTTTCAAATCGGCCACGTCTAGAGAACTTTGGAATTTCCTCACGAGCATTGCTAGCTCCTGACTCAGTTCTTCAGGTCACCAAGGTGTACCAGAATCTTCTCTTCAGATTCAGAGACTGCCTTGGCTTTCAGTGCACGAGATCTACATAGTCGGTCCGTAGAGTCTCTCTTCTCAGCTAATTGGAATCATGAGTATTTAGCCTCTCGAGGATATCAGCAGGATCAAGTGACTTGTAGTCACCACGTTCTGAATCATCAAGTAACAGTGTATCGAATGAAGAATCGAGTGACCTAGCAATTTCTTCACCACCTCATGGTCGGTGATGTCAGTGGCACCCAGTGTTGAAGCTCGTTTGAAATGTCAGTGAGGCGATCAAAGGTTTGCTGAACATTTTCGTGTCGAGTCTTTTGAAGCGGTTGAAGAGATTGCGAGAACGTCAACTCGAGAGTCACGTTGAGTTGAGACTCCTTCGTTGACCTTGGACAGCCTATCCCAGATAAGCTTAGCTGTCTCCAAAGCACTCACTTGCCATACTGCCCTTTGTCAGATGGCCACATATGATATTCTTCGCTTGAGAGTCGAGTTGCTTGAATCTCTTCACATCAGCAGCGTTTACGGAAGGAGTGACGAGGGAACACCCTTTTCCAACATAAGAGGTCGTTGTCAATTGCCTCAGATGCATGCGCATCTTGTTCTTCCAGTAGGGGTAGTCCGTCCCACGAAGGTAGGACACCCAGCTGAGACCTTGATCATGCCTGCAGTCGACATAACTAAAACTCCAGGTGGTTAAACCAAAATCACACAGAACAAGGGAGTACCTTGCTCTGATACCAATTGAAAGTGCGTTATATCGACTAGAGGGGGGGTGAATAGGCATTTTACAAATTCGTCACTGAGGAATTTCAAGTGAGGAAATTCCTGAGCGACGAACTACTTAGCAGCGGAATGAGTACTCAGATGCAAGCATAACAGAGCAGTAGCACAGTCATCATGATGAAATGAAAAAAGCACAGAGTACGAGTAGCGTAAACACAGGATAAGCAGGCTGAAGACAAACTGACTGAAGATTTGAACTGAGGAAATTGAGAAAGTCTTCAGACAAAGTCTTCAAACAGTAATGATCAAATACATAGCAAGTATGCGAGGAAATGAAAGGGTTGAGGAAATAGAACCAGTAGCTCGGTGAAGACACTGATTTGGTAGACCAGTTCCAACTGCTGTGACAGTTGTACGTCTGGTTGGAGCGGCTAGGTATTTAAACCTGAGGACACACAGTCCCGGACACCCCGTCCTGAACAACAGTCTAGGACACCTAGTCCTCACCGTATTCTCCTGATCTAAGGTCACACAGACCTCGCCCAACCACTCGTGGTAAGTCTTCAGTGACTTCCAAACCTTCACATACTCGGTCACTCGGCAATCCACAATTTCCTCTTGGATGCCTAGACATGACGCCTAACGTCTGGAGGATGCACAGTCCTCAAAAGTAACAAGCGTCGGTTCCACACAGGAACAATCTCTTCAGTGATGCTCAATCACTTGGGTTTGTAGTGGTTTGGGTTTTTGGGTTTTCCTCACTTGATGATTTTCGCTCAAAGTCTCGGAGGATGGGATGCTCTAAATGACAAGTGTCAATCTATCTCTCGGAGCAGCCAACCAGCTAGTGGTTGTAGGGGCGGCTATTTATAGCCTAGGGAGCAGCTCGACATGATAGAAATAAATGCCTTCAATGATATGACCGTTAGGTGGGTAGATATTTTGGGACAGCTGGCACGTAGCACAGCAACGGTCGGAAATTTGAGTATCAAATTCCTCAGGGCTATCATAATCCTCACTTGTAGGCAATCCGCACTGGCGAATTTCTAATCCTCAGTCCGAACAAATTCCTCAGAGAACAGAAGAACTTCGTCTCTGTCACTGAAGAACTTGACTAAACTGTATGAGATTTCCAATGGCTCACTCGAAAGGATGGGTAGGTGTGTAGGATTTTGAGTTGAGCATCACTTGGAAATTTTTCCTTAGTTTTACCTCGACCCCCTTAACAGTACGGTGTTTCCTATGACTCAAGAAGAAAGAAATGAAACTAAGAAAACAAAAGTCTTCACGCTTCATAATCCTCGCATGAATATCAAGTCTTCAGGGTCACACCAATTTCTTCACTTTCAGTCTTCAAGAAAACCAAAGTCTTCAGTTGAAGACATTCATTTTTAGGGGTCGACATTCATCGTAATTAACAAACTCCTCATAGACTTATAGACCTGTGTACACTCACAAACACATTAGACCCTTAACCTATAAGTCTTCAATACACCAAAATCACTAAGGGGCACTAGATGCACTTACATTTGGTAAATTTGGGTGGCCTCGACAACGCTTCTAGGGTTTGGGATGGCCTCGACAACGCTCTTTTAACTTGGTAAATTTGGGTGGCCTCGACAACGCTTCTAGGGTTTGGGGTGGCCTCGACAACGCTCTTTTAACTTGGTATATTTGGGTGGCCTCGACAACTCTTCTAGGGTTTGGGGTCGCCTCGACAACGCTCTTTTAACTCATTTAACTTGGTAAATTTGGGTGGCCTCGACAACTCTTCTAGGGTTTGGGGTGGCCTCGACAACACTTTTTCAGTCCCAGTTTGGGTGGACTCGAGAGTTGGTCGGGCGAGAGGGGGTTGATCGATGTCCCCCCTCATGTCGAAGTTACCGGAGTTTTCTATGAACAAAAAAAATGCCACATGACAACATCTCATCTCATCTCCACAAAACATCTCATACATCTCATCTCCACAAAAAATTCACACTAATTCACACTAACTCATTTAACTTGGTAAATATTCTATGAACAAAAAAATATTCAAAAAATACTACCTATATTCAAAAAATATTCAAAAATATATCATCATCATCATATCATCAATCCATCCATCCATATATACATCAATCCATCCATCTATATATATGAAAAAAAATTAAGAAAAAATTTCTATGAACATAGAAAAAAAATCTATACACATCAATCCATCCATATATATACATACATCAATCCGTCCATCTATATATATGAAAAAAATTAAAGAAAAAAATTCTATGAACCTAAAAATTCTATGAGCAGGGGCAGGGGCGGCGTCGGCGGCAGCGCGCAGGGGCAGGGGCGGCGGCGGCGCGTAGGGCAGGGGCGGCGACGGCGGCAGCGCCCAGGGCAGGGGCGGCGGCGCACAGCGGCAGCGCAGGGGAAGGGGGGCGGAGCTCACTGGGGGGCGGCGATGACGAGCGTGCGGGCTCAGGGCAGGGCGTCGACGTCGGGAGGGCGGCGCAGTAGCCTGGCGGCGTCGGCGTCGGGGCAGGGCGGCGCAGCAGCAGCCTGGCGGCGTCGGCGTCGGCGTTGGGGCAGGGTGTCGGCGTCGATCGAGAGGAGAATGGGAGGTGGGGGAAAATTTCCTAAGTGTTGGCTTATATAGCCAGCCCTCTAGTCCCAGTTTGTGGCACCAACCGGGACGAAAGGTTAGTATTGGTCCCGGTTGGTGCCACCAACCGGGACGAAAGGGCTGTGGCTGGCACGGCGTCGGGCGGGTGGATGTTTAGTCCCACCTCGCTAGCTGAGAGGCGACAATAGTTGTTTATAAGCGTTGTTGCGCCATCCATTTCGAGTTCTACAAAACTAGAAAACTTTTAGAGCTAAATGACCCTGAAATTGAAAAGCACTACAAATGAACTCTAAAAAGGTTGAAAGTTGGCATGGTAACATCATTTCACCCACATAGCATGTGCTAAAAAGTTGAGAGGGTTACGGCAAAAACTGGATGCACTTCATATACGAAATGGACAATCTCTTTCGAAGTATCAGGGTTTCGGACGAAAACTCATCTGTTACAAAGATATTTCATTTTTTTGAACTTATTTGAACTCCAGACTTTTTGTGTGTTCAAAATGCACCATTCGAAGCCACATCATAATTTTTCAACCCTTTCTGACTTCATTTGGTATTTTTCATGCATTTACTGATTTTTTTTAGCTAAATGCCCCTGAAATTGAAAAGCACTACAAATGAACTCTGAAAAGGTTGAAAGTTGGCATGGTATCATTATTTCACCCACATAGCATGTGCTAAAAAGTTGAGAGGGTTACGGCAAAAACTGGATGCACTTCGTGTACAAAATGGACAATCTCTTTTGAAGTATGAGGGTTTTGGACGAAAACTCATATGTTACAAAAGAGATTTCATTTTTTTGAAGTTATTTGAACTCCAGACTTTTTATGTGTTCAAAATGCACCATTCAAAGCCACAGCATAAATTTTCAACCTTTCTGACTTCATTTGGTATTTTTCATGCATTTACTTTTTTTTGAGCTAAATGACCCTGAAATTGAAAAGCACTGCAAATGAACTCTTAAAAGGTTGAAAGTTGGCATGGCATCATCATTTCACCCACATAGCATGTGCTAAAAAGTTAAGCGGGTTACGACAAAAACTGGATGCACTTCGTGTACAAAATGGACAATCTCTTTCGAAGTATCAGGGTTTTGGACGAAAACTCATCTGTTAAAAAAGGCATTTCATTTCTTGACATGTAACTGCAGTGATATTCTAGATCAAAGGAATCATCAGAATAGTTGTGGAGAGAAAGTCTTCACTTTTTCTTCGCGTGTGTCCCTTGCTTATTGCGCCGTAACCATGGATAATCTTCATCGTTTAACAGGTTGCTTGGGTCAGCCTTGACTTTGAAGGGAGGAATTTTATGAAACTTTTCATAATCTTCAGACATGTCTGTCTTGCCCTCCACTCCCATGATGTCTCTTTACCCTGAAAGAACTATGTGGCGCTTTGGCTCATCGTATGATGTATTCGCTTCCTTATCTTTTCTTTTTCTCGGTTTGGTAGACATGTCCTTCACATAGAAAACCTGCGCCACATCATTGGCTAGGACAAATGGTTCTTCTGTGTACCAAAGATTGTTCAGATCCACTATTGTCATTCCGTACTGCGGGTCTACCTGTACCCCGCCTCCTGACAGATTGACCCATTTGCACCAAAACAAAGGGACCTTAAAATCATGTCCATAGTCAAGTTCTCATATGTCCACTATGTAACCATAATATGTGTCCTTTCCCTTGTTGGTTGCTGCATCAAAGCGGACACCACTGTTTGGTTGGTGCTCTTTTGATCTTGGGCGATTGTGTAAAATGTATTCCCATTTATCTCATACCCTTTGTAAGTCAATACAGTCGAAGATGGAGCCCTGGCCAACGAGTACAGCTCATCTGCAACAGTGTTGTCACCCATGAGATGTGTTTGCAACCAACTGCCGAAAGTCCTGATGTGTTCACATGTAATCCAGTCGTCACACTGCTCCGGGTGTTTGGAGCGCAGCATATTCTTGTGTTCATTGATATACGGGGTCACCAAGGTAGAATTCTGTAGAACTGTGTAGTGTGCTTGAGACCAAGAATGCCCGTCCCTACATATTATTGAGTCCGCTCCTAGCGTGCCTTTTCCAGTCAGTCTCCCCTCATACCACGATTGAGGGAGACCAATCTTCTTAAGGTCAGGAATGAAGTCAACACAAAACCCAATGACCTCCTCTGTTTGATGTCCTGTGGAGATGCTTCCTTCTGGCCTAGAACGATTACGAACATATTTCTTTAAGACTCCCATGAACCTCTCAAAGGAGAACATATTGTGTAGAAATACAGGGCCAAGAATGGCAATCTCGTCGACTAGATGAACCAGGACATGCGTCATGATATTGAAGAAGGATGGTGGGAACACCAGCTCGAAACTGACAAGACATTGCACCAAATCATTCTTTAACCTTGGTAGGATTTTTGGATCGATTACCTTCGGAGAGATTGCATTGAGGAATGCACATAGCTTCACAATGGCTAATCGAATGTTTTCCGGTAGAAGCCCCCTCAATGCAACCAGAAGCAGTTGCGTCATAATCACGTGGCAGTCATGAGACTTTAGGTTCTGGAACTTTTTCTCTGCCATATTTATTATTCCTTTTATATTCGACGAGAAGCCAGACGGGACCTTCATACTGAGCAGGCATTCAAAGAAGATTTCCTTCTCTTCTTTGGTAAGAGCGTAGCTGGCAGGACCTTCATACTGCTTTGGAGGCATGCCGTCTTTTCCGTGCACACGTTGCTGGTCCTCCCATGCCTCCGGTGTATCTTTTGTCTTCCCATACACGCCCAAGAAGCCTAGCAGGTTGATGCAAAGATTCTTCGTCACGTGCATCACGTCGATTGCAGAGCGGACCTCTAGGTCTTTCCAATAGGGTAGGTCCCAAAATATAGATTTCTTCTTCCACATGGGTGCGCGTCCCTCAGCGTCATTCGGAACAGATAGTCCGCCGGGACCCTTTCCAAAGATTACTTGTAAATCATTGACCATAGCAAGTATGTGATCACCAGTATGGAGGGCGGGCTTCTTCCCGTGATCTGCCTCGCCTTTGAAATGCTTGCCTTTCTTTCGACATTGATGGTTGGTCGGAAGAAATCGATGATGTCCCAGGTACACATTGTTCCTGCATTTGTCCAAATATATACTTTCGGTGTCTTCTAAATAGTGCGTGCATGCGTGGTATCCTTTGTTTGTCTGTCCTGAAAGGTTACTGAGAGCAGGCCAATCATTGATGGTCACAAACAGCAACGCATGTAGGTCAAATTCCTCCTGGTCGTGCTCATCCCACACACGTACACCTTTTCCATTCCACGGCTGTAAAAGTTCTTCAACTAATGGCCTTAGGTACACATCAATGTCGTTATCGGGTTGCTTAGGGCCTTGGATGAGCACTGGCATCATAATGAACTTCCGCGTCATGCACAACCAAGGAGGAAGGTTATAGATACATAGAGTCATGGGCCAGGTGCTATGACTGCTGCTCTGCTCCCCAAAAGGATTAATGCCATCCACGCTTAAACCAAACCATACGTTCCTTGCGTCACCTGCAAAGTCCCCCCATGTTCTCTCAATTTTTCTTCACTGCGACCCATCAGCAGGTGCTCTCAACTTCCCGTCTTTCTTATGGGTCTCTTTGTGCCATCGCATCAACTTGGCATGCTCTTTGTTTCTAACAGACGTTTCAACCGTGGTATTATAGGAGCATACCACATCACCTTGGCAGGAACCCTCTTCCTGGTGTGCTCGCCCTCAACATCACCAGGGTCATCTCGTCTGATCTTATACCGCAATGCACCGCATACCGGGCATGCGTTCAATTCCTCGTACTCACCGCGGTAGATGATGCAGTCATTAGGGCATGCATGTATCTTTTGCACCTCTAATCCTAGAGGGCAGACAACCTTGTTTGCTTCGTACGTACTGTCAGGCAATTCGTTATCCTTTGGAAGCTTCTTCTTCAATATTTTCAGTAGCTTCCCAAATCCCTTGTCAGTTACACCATTCTCTGCCTTCCATTGCAGCAATTCCAGTGCGGTACCGAGCTTTGTGTTGCCGTCTTCGCAATCTGGGTACAACCCTTTTTTATGATCCTCTAACATGCGATCGAACTTCAACTTCTCCCTTTCACTTTCGCATTCTCTCTGTGCATCAACAATGGCCCGGCGAAGATCATCATCGGGCACATCGTCTGGTTCCTCTTGATCTTCAGCTTCCCCCATTGCAGCATCACCGTATTCAGGGGGCGGATAGTTGTCATCATCCTCTTCTTCATCGTTGTCTTCCATCATAACCCCTCTTTCTCCGTGCTTGGTCCAAACATTATAGTGTGGCATGAAACCCTTCTCAAGCAGGTGGACGTGAAGGGTTTTCGAGTCAGAGTAAGCCTTTGTATTCCCACAGATAGGGCATGGATAATACATAAAACCATTCTGCTTGTTTGCCTCAGCCACTTCGAGAAAATTATGCAGGCACTTAATGTACTCGGAGGTGCGTCTGTCACCGTACATCCATTGCCGGTTCATCTGCGTGCATTATATATAATTAAGTGTGCCAAAAACCATTACAGAACATCATGAATAGAGAAGTGACCAAATTAATAGAAGTTCATCATCACATTAAAACCAAAGTACAGTAGTGATCAAATGTTATTACTGAAAAAATAAATACATAAAGTTCATACATAGTTCTCATTGAACAACATATAGCTCTCTAGAGCATCTAATTAAAAAATACATTGAAACTATGTAAACCATTTCAATGCAACAACAAATGCGATCATAATCGCAACTAAGGTAACAATTGATCCAACGGCATAATGATACCAAGCCTCAGTATGAATGGCATATTTTTTAATCTTTCTAATCTTCAAGCGCATTTTATCCATCTTGATCTTGTGATCATCGACGACATCCGCAACATGCAACTCCAATTCCATATTCTCCTCCTCAATTCTTTTCAATTTTTTCTTCAAGTAATCATTTTCTTTGCAACTAAATTTAACCTCTCGACAAGAGGGTCGGTTGGAATTTCCGGTTCACATACCTCCTAGATAAAAACATCTATGTCACGTTGGTCGGCATAATTATCATAAACACTAAATGAAACAAATAGTTGTAAAAGATAATATACCACATCCGAATCATAGACAGGACGAGGGCCGACGGGGGCGGATACCAAAACCATCGCACTATATAATAACAAACAATAATAAAATTAAGAAAATTATACAAGTATCTATCTAAATCATACAAGTAAGAATTTTTTTTCTTTTAGAAAGAAGATAAGAAGAAGAGGCACACCACGGTGGTGCCGGCGACGAGATCGGCGCGGGCGATCGACGGCGGTGAGGACGGGGACGGGACAGGACGGACCGGCAAACCTAGACAAATCTTGAGGAAAATGGAGCTTGGACAAGGAGCTTCGAGAGGAGAAAGCTTAAGTGTGGCTCGGGCATTTTATCGAACACCTCATGTGCATAGGAGGTGAGCTAGAGCAACACACACCTCTCCCACGGCCGGCCAAAAAAACAGAGCAGTGGCTCTGTTCGCGGGCAGGGGCGGGGGTATATATAGGGATCTCTTTAGTCCCGGTTGGTGGCTAAAACCAGGACTAAAGGACAACATTTGGTCCCGGTTCCAGCCACCAACCGGGACTAAGGTTGCTTGGCCAGGTGCGAGGCCCATTGGTCCCGGTTCGTGTTTGGAACCGGGACCAAAGGGGTCAGACAAACCGGGACCAATGGCCCCCGAGGCCCGGCCGGCGCCCTGGCCTCACGAACCGGGACTGATGCACCCTTTGGTCCCGGTTCGTGAGTGAACCAGGATTAATGCCCTTACCTAGGCCTCAACCAAAGCCCTGTTTTCTACTAGTGCTACTACATATATACAATATAACATCTCTTACGATCCCTGACATCATCTACCGAAAATTAGCTTGAATTTACACATGGTATTCTCTGTCTTTATGTATGACGTGGTCAAGAAAGAATCCCGCCAATTCCTCTTGAATTCCTCGTATGCGATCATGTGGTAGGAGTTCATCCCGCATCTTCCACATCTAATTTAAAGAAGGGGGTCAATACATATATATGAATGAAACTCAACACAATTGATGGTAATAAAATAAAATTGTGAATATTGTTTACGTACTTCAAATTGTTTGTCAGAGTAGCCCCGCTCAGAGGTCGAGTGGCGCATGAACTCGCAAACGTAGTATCCACATAAATCAGTCCTGGGTGCCTGCAACAAGCCAATAATAGAGTTCAATCAAACTAATAATCAAGCATGACAATGGTATTGATGAAACTAGAATCAATGAGAGATGCGCGGAACTAGCTAGTACTACTTACTTTGGGGTGTGTAAATCGCAGCTCGTTCCTCAGACCCTGGAACCATTCCGGTGAACTTTTTCCAAACCCTACCAAGCAAAGAAAATGATTACTTGATATCAGGAAATGAACGAAAGTTGCCGATATGGTGCGATAATGATTGAAGTTACTTCTGGAGCATTGCAATCATGTCCTCATAATCCTTGGGATCTTTACATCTCGAGTCTAAGACAGTTACTACTGCCCCGTCAAGCTTAATGGATAGCAGAATAAAGTGGAATCTGCGTACGCATAACTCATCAATTACATTACTTAACCTCGAGTAAGCGAAACCGAATATGCACAAGATAGTAACACTCACTTGAAGTTGTAAGGAAAGAGTATTTTCCCTTTGTTTTGATGTCGAAGGAACGATTGTAGCAAGTTTTCCTCAGTATCTTCGACTCTGTTTTTTACCGATCATTCATTTACGGTATTTGGGCTAATGAACCCAATGTCATAGATTTGTGTTTTCTTGCATTCGACGATCTTCAATCTGCATAATATAGTGAGGATAATTATATATACATGCAATGAATGAGCTGAGCTAGAGACTTAATTACAGAAGTAATACTTACAGACAGTAGCAAGTCATGAGTTGTTTGTCGAGGGCTTGTTGATTGAATAACTGAAATAATTCCACAAATTCAACAGGCATCACCTCAACTCCAATGAAGTCGTGCTCATCTTTAATTCTCAGCATCAAACTATCGGTCCCATTCTTCCTGCAGCTTTCCAAGTACCACTCACGCAATCTTCGCATCATCGTTGTTAGAGGAGGATGATCAGGTTTGACGAGAGGCTTCCCGTGCTCGTATCTAAAGATCTCTACTACCTCTAACGTTTCAAACTGTATATCATCGCCCACGTAATCACCAAGATTGGTACCGGGCAGTAGCCCTGGATGATTAGCGATATTGCTAGACACCTTGAGCGGGGGGCACGATTGCTTCTCCTGTTCACCGAGCTGGGGAATTGTTTTCCCACTTCTTCGTTTTGCTTCCCTTGCAGCACTGGTAGTACTTCCAGACCGCCGCTTTTCATTATATGTCTTTTCAATACAGCGTTCATAGTTGGATTGCGGCGGAGGCGGTGGTGGTCGCTTAAGGGCATCCAGAGTGCGCTTCGCTTTCGATGGATGTATAGTTTCCTTCGGAGGTGGAGGTTTCCATTCAAAATGGGCATGCACTTCGGCTGCCACGATGTCATCGGTTTCCTCGTCGGTCCTCTCATATGGTAACTTTTCCGGAGCCTTGAGGCTTGGACCAGCTTTGAATTTCTTCTCGCCTCTTGTACTACTAGCCGCCGGAGCAGCGGCGTGTCTCTTTCGCCGTTGCTTAGGCGGCGGAGTCCGCTGACGCACTGGAGGAGGCAGAGTGCGCTGACACACCGGAGGAGGCGGAGGAGGAGGAGGTGGAGTCCGCTGACGCACCGGAGACAGGTGATGCGGAAGAGGACTCTGCTGAGGGGCCTCATCCGGCTGATCAGTCTGCTGAGGGGCCTCATCCGGCTGAGTCTGCTCAGGCGTCCAGTTTGGAAGCTTGATGTACTCCTTTCTCCATAGACAGGTACTCTTTAAAGCATTTTCCAGATGAATCTCCCCTTCACCTATAGGGTAGTCAAGCTCCAGCTCCTCAAATCCCTCCATTATTTCATCCACCGTCACAATAGCATAGCCATGTGGAATCGGACGGCAATGGAAAGTTCCCTCAGCTCAAGGAGGTACAACAGAGCTGAGCGCCGCCTTCAAGGTCAGGTTCTGGCATTTCGCCATTAACACACAATGTTCAGCCTCCGTGATACTATCCACGGGGTAGCTAGGAGCCGTGAAATCAGGCTGAACGAGCTCCGTGGAAGCCACGCTGCTTCTCCGCTGAGATGGTGGGGTAGCTTCTGGGGCAGCGTCGAACGAAGGATCTTCGTGCCGCTGAGATGGTTGGTCGGTAGCTCGCTGGCTCTCAAGTTCCTCTAGTTTCGCTAATCTTGCACTGAGCTTCTGCATTTCGCTTGCGTCCTCTTTCTTCTTTCTCTCTCGGCTTCTATAACCACCGTTGTCGGGAAACCCATGCACCCATGGAACGGAGCCTGATATGCCTCGTGTTCGTCCAGGGTGTTCAGGATTCCCGAGGGCCTCTGTCAGCTTGTCCTTCTCTCTATCGGGAATGAACGTCCCTTCCTGCGCTGCCTTGATTGCTGTCTCAAGCTTCTTGATGGGTATTGCAAGTTGATCGTTCGTCCAACGACACTTCCCTGATTCTGGGTCCAAAGTTCTCCCAACCCCGAAGAACCAAGTCCTTGCCCGATCTGGCCAGTGCAATGTCGCTGGTTGGACCCCTTTAGCAAGCAGGTCTTGCTCAGCTTTGTCCCACAATGGCCGGGCTTTGCTGTAGCCACCTGACCCCGTGGTATGGTGATACAGCTTCTTTGCAGCACTTTGCTTGTTTGTCACTGACCTTTGCATACCCTTGACCGATTTCTTGTAGGCCACAAATGCAGGCCAGTGATCTCTTATCTTCTCATATCGACCGATGAATTCTGGAGTCTCGTTTTTCTCGACAAACTTTTTGTTCAACTCTTTCTTCCAGTTGTTGAATAGTGCTGCCATCTTCTTAAGAGCAAATGCCTTGACCTTTTGCTCTATAACTGGGTTATTCGGATCCTCCTCTGGCAGTAGGCTGAAATTTGTCATCAGCGAGCTCCAAAGATCATCTTTCAGTCTATCCTGGACATAAGAAACTTCAGGGTCCTTCTTCTTATTCCATTGTTGGATGCTGATCGGGACGATGTCCCTAACAACAACTCCGCACTGATGTACAAATGCGTCCTTGGTCCGCTTGGGAGCAATCGGTTGGCCATCTTTCGCGACTTCTGTGATCGTGAACCTTTCATCCTAGCGCAACCTTTTCTTCGGGCCTCGTCTCCTTACGGAAGTTTGGCTCGATCCGGAGGGCTAAAAGAAGAAAGAAGCATTAATATATGTACATACCAAAACAATTAATGCATCAAGTCAGCACAGGCTTAATTAATATATATATACCTCGCCAGAATTTGCAGCAGTTAAGGCTTCCTCCTCCGTTCGGTCACCGGAGCCGTGATCGTGATCTCCTTCCTCCGCAGTTCGGTCACCGGAGCCGTCGTAATCTCCTTCCTCCTCCATTGTTGGATCACCGGAGCCGTCATCCTCTCCTTCCTGACCATCGGTGTCGTTGAGAAACGACAAGGGATCACCTCCGTCCTGGATTATATCCCCCAACAACTCTTCTTGTTCCAAGTCTCTGTCCATAGTTTCTGCAAATATTACAACATGGCAATATACAAACATGAGAGATGGATTAGTGGCAAACATGGACTTAATATCACAACAAGGAATCATATGCATATGAGCAATGGATTCGTGGCAAACATCGTCGAGGACTCCTCCCCCTCATGTCTGATGAGTCATCTTATATATCTTTCGAGAGAGGATACTTTGCGGACCGCCTCTCTCATGCCTGTCCGACGTCCCCCCTCATGTCGAAGTTATCAGGGTTATGTTTTAACGACCCCCCCCCCCCTCATGTCAAAGTTATCGGGGTTATGTCTTAATGGAACAGAATTTGTTAACTTGACATTAGACGTCAATAGTATTATACATAACAATAGTATTATACATAACGACCCCCACCCGCCACCTTCGTCAAACGGGTAGGGCGGGAGGGGGTAGGAGATCGGCAACGCTCTTTATTCTAGGGTTTGGGTGGCCTCCAATTTTGAATATATGAGTTGTTACTCCCTCTCTCCCATTTAGTAAAGTTGCCTCTCCCCGATTTACGCAAAGTAAAACTTAGTAAGATCATCCATAGACATCATTGCTCATATATTCAAACTTAATATGAGTTTTAGCAAAAAACTTTCTATGAACAAAAAACTTTCTATGAACATCATTGCTCATATATCAATGCATACATCCATGGATTATCATTGCTCATATTCCATGGATCATATATAAAAATTTTCTATGAACAAAAAAAAGCATACATCAATGGACAAAAAGAATCTATGAACAAAAAAAAATCATAGATCAATGCATACATCCATGGATCATCCATACATCTGCATATACATACATACAGCATCCATACATACATAAATGGACAAAAAAATGTATAAACAAAAAAAGCAGAGCAGGCCGGGGCGGCGCGGCAAGCAGAGCAGGGGCAGCGGCGCGGGGGAAGGGGGGCTCACTGGGGGTGGCGTCGGGGCAGGGGCAGGGGCAGGGGCAGGGGCATGGCGATGTCGGGGCAGGGCAGGGGCGCGGGGAGCGGTGCCGGCATCGGGGCAGGGCGAGCGTCGGGGCAGAGGGCGTCGACGGCGAGGTGGAGCAGCCTGACGGCATCGACGGGGCAGAGGGCGGCGAGGGCGTCGACGGCGAGCTCGAGCAGCCTGGCAGCGTCAATGTGCTTCGCGTCGTCGGGGGCAACTGCAGATGAACTCTGAAAAAATCCTAAGTCCCTGCTTATATACCCAACCCTTTCGTCCCGGTTGGTGGCTCCAATCGGGACCAATGCTACCCTTTCGTCCCGGTTCGAACCACCAACCGGGACTAAAGGTGTATTTTCAACAACCCAAAGGGCGGGAAGCAGAGACCTTTAGTCCCGGTTGGTGGCTCAAACCGGGACTAAAGGGGGACATTGGTCCCGGTTGGTGGCTCCAACTGGGACCAAAGGCACCCTTTCGTCCCGGTTCTAGCCACCAACCGGGACCAATAGCCTAGCACAGCGGTGTGATGGGAGTTTAGTCCCACCTCGCTAGCTGAGAGAGCGCAGCACCGGTTTATAAGACGCGATGCGGCTGAGCTTTCGAGCTCCTCTCTTATGCAGGCAGTACTTGCCTACCCTTGTCACTGCCATGTTGGGCCTATTGGGCCCACGGGCCTGCATCCTGGCCCATGTACAGATGGGTTTCTAGTCGTATGCAGGCCGTGGTTACCCAGTAGGCGGCATTTTTTTATTTTTTATGTCATTTTAGTTTCCTATTAAAGTTTTTAACATAAAATACTTTATGAAAATACTTTTTGCTATTAAAGTTTTTAACAAAAAATACTTTGATAATTTTAGTTGCATAAATTTTATATCATTTTAAGTTAATATTATTTTGATAATGTTTTTTTTATTTTTTATGACATTCTAGTTTGCTATTAAAGTTTTTAACATAAAATACTTTATGAAAATTCTTTTTGCTATTAAAGTTTTTAACAAAAAATACTTTGATAATTTTAGTTGCATAAATTTTATATCATTTTAAGTTAATATTATTTTGATAATAAGTAGAGGTTTATAAAAGCTTTTTAGTTGATTCTTTTTGCTATTGAAGAATATTATAGTTTTGTTTTAGTTGATCATAACAAAATATTTTAATTGATTCTTTCTAGTTCATTCTTTTTGCTATTAGAGTTTTATAAAAGCTTTTTAGTTCATTCTTTTTGCTATTAGAGTTTTATAAAAGCTTTTTAGTTCATTTTTTTGAAAAGCACTACAAATGAACTCTGAAAAGGTTGAAAGTTGGCATGGTATCATCATTTCACCCACATAGCATATGCTAAAAAGTAGAGAGGGTTACGGCAAAAGCTGGATGCACTTCGTGTACAAAATGGACAATCTCTTTCGAAGTATCAGGGTTTCGGATGAAAACTCATCTGTTACAAAGGGATTTCATTTGTTTGAACTTATTTTAACTCCAGACTTTGTGTGTGTTCAAAATGCACCATTCAAAGCCACATCATCAATTTTCAACCCTTTCTGACTTCATTTGGTAGTTTTCATGCATTTACTAATTTTTTTAGCTAAATGACCCTAAAATTGAAAAGCACTACAAATGAACTCTGAAAAAGTTGAAAGTTGGCATGGTATCATCATTTCACCCACATAGCATGTGCTAAAAAGTTGAGAGGGTTACGACAAAAACTGGATGCACTTCATGCACAAAATGGACAATCTCTTTCGAAGTATTGGGGTTTCGGATGAAAACTCATCTGTTACAAAGGGATTTCATTTGTTTGAACTTATTTTAAAACCAGAATTTTTGTGTGTTCAAAATGCACCATTCAAAGCTTCATCATCAATTTTCAACCCTTTCTGACTTCATTTGGTATTTTTCATGCATTTACTGATTTTTTTAGCTAAATGACCTTGAAATTGAAAAGCACTACAAATGAACTCTAAAAGGTTGAAAGTTGGCACGGTATCATCATTTCACCCACATAGCATGTGCTAAAAAGTTGAGAGGGTTACGGCAAAAACTGGATGCAGTTCGTGTACAAAATGGACAATCTCTTTCGAAGTATCAGGGTTTCGGATGAAAACTCATCTGTTACAAAGGGATTTCATTTGTTTGAACTTATTTTAACTCCAGACTTTTTGTGTGTTCAAAATGTACCATTCAAAGCCACATCATCAATTTTCAAACCTTTCTGACTTCATTTCATATTTTTCATGCATTTACTGATTTTGTAGCTAAATGACCCTGAAATTGAAAAGTACTACAAATGAACTTTGAAAAGGTTGAAAGTTGGCATGGTATCATCATTTCACCCACATAGCATGTGCTAAAAAGTTGAGAGGGTTACGGCAAAAACTGGATGCACTTCATGTACAAAATGGACAATCTCTTTCGAAGTATCAGGGTTTCGGACGAAAACTCATCTGTTACAAAAGGGATTTCATTTCTTGACATGTAACTGCAGTGATATTCTAGATAAAAGCCATCATCAGAATAGTTCTGGAGAGAAAGTCTTCACTTTTTCTTCGCGTGTGTCCCTTGCTTATTGCGCCGTAACCATGGATAATCTTCATCGTTTAACAAGGAGCTTGGGTCAGCCTTCACTTTGAATGGAGGAATTTCATGAAACTTTTCATAATCTTTAGACATGTCTGTCTTGCCCTCCACTCCCACGATGTCACTTTTCCCTGAAAGAACTATGTGGCGCTTTGGCTCATCGTATGATGTATTCGCTTCCTTATCTTTTCTTTTTCTCGGTTTGGTAGACATGTCCTTCACATAGAAAACCTATGCCACATCATTGGCTAGGACGAATGGTTCATCTGTGTATTCAAGATTGTTCAGATCCGCTGTTGTCATTCCGTACTGCGGGTCTACCTGTACCGCGCCTCCTGAAAGATTACCCATTTGCACCGAAACAAAGGGACCTTAAAATCATGTCCATAATCAAAGTTCCCATATGTCCACTATGTAACCATAATATGTGTCCTTTCCCCTGTTGGTTGCTGCATCAAAGCGAACACCACTGTTTTGGTTGGTGCTCTTTTTATCTTGGGCGATCGTGTAAAATGTATTCCCATTTATCTCGTACCCTTTGTAAGTCAATACAGTAGAAGATGGTCCCCTGGCCAACGAGTACAGCTCATCTCCAACAATCTTGCCACCCATGAGATGTGTTTGCAACCAACTGCCGAAAGTCCTGATGTGTTCACATGTAATCCAATCATCACACTGCTCCGGGTATTTGGAGCGCAGAATATTCTTGTGTTCATTGACATACGGGGTCACCAAGGTAGAATTCTGTAGAACTGTGTAGTGTGCTTGACCCCAAGAATGCCCGTCTATACATATTATTGAGTCCGCTCCTAGCGTGCCTTTTCCAGTCAGTCTCCCCTCATACCGCGATTGAGGGAGACCAATCGGCTTAAGGTCAGGAATGAAGTCAACACAAAACCCAATGACCTCCTCTGCTTGATGGCCCGTGGAGATGCTTCCTTCTGGCATAGCACGGTTACGAACATATTTCTTTAAGACTCCCATGAACCTCTCAAAGGGGAACATATTTTGTAGAAATACAGGGCCCAGAATGGCAATCTCGTCGACTAGATGAACCAGGACGTGCATCATGATATTGAAGAAGGATGGTGGGAGCACCAGCTCGAAACTGACAAGACATTGCACCAAATCATTCTTTAACCTTGGTAGGATTTCTGGATCGATTACCTTTGGAGAGATTGCATTGAGGAATGCACATAGCTTCACAATGGCTAATCGAACATTTTCCGGTAGAAGCCCCCTCAATGCAACCGGAAGCAGTTGCGTCATAATCACGTGGAAATCATGAGACTTTAGGTTCTGGAACTTTTTCTCTGCCATATTTATTATTCCCTTTATATTCGACGAGAAGCCAGACGGGACCTTCATACTGAGCAGGCATTCAAAGAAGATTTCCTTCTCTTCTTTGGTAAGAGCGTAGCTGGCAGGACCTTCATACTTCTTTGGATGCATGCCGTCTTTTTCGTGCACACGTTTCTGGTCCTCCCGTGCCTCCGGTGTATCTTTTGTCTTCCCATACACGCCCAAGAAGTCTAGCAGGTTCATGCAAAGATTCTTTGTCATGTGCATCACGTTGATTGCAGAGCGGACCTCTAGGTCTTTCCAATAGGGTAGGTCCCAAAATATAGATTTCTTCTTCCACATGGGTGCACGTCCCTCAGCGTCATTCGGAACAGATAGTCCGCCAGGACCCTTTCCAAAGATTACTTGTAAATCATTGACCATCTCAAGTATGTGATCACCAGTACGGAGGGCAGGCTTCTTCCGGTGATCTGCCTCACCTTTGAAATGCTTGCTTTTCTTTCGACATTGATGGTTGGTCGGAAGAAATCGATGATGTCCCAGGTACACATTCTTCCTGCATTTGTCCAAATATATACTTTCGGTGTCATCTAAATAGTGCATGCATGCGTGGTATTCCTTGTTTGTCTGTCCTAAAAGGTTACTGAGAGCAAGCCAATCATTGGTGGTAACAAACAGCAACGCATGTAGGTCAAATTCCTGCTGTTTTTGCTCATCCCACACACGTATACCTTTTCCATTCCACAGCTATAAAAGTTCTTCAACTAATGGCCTTAGGTACACATCAATGTCGTTGCCGGGTTGCTTAGGGCCTTGGATGAGCACTGGCATCATAATGAACTTCCACTTCATGCACAACCAAGGAGGAAGGTTATAGATACATAGAGTCACGGGCCAGGTGCTATGATTGCTGCTCTGCTCCCCAAAAGGATTAATGCTATCTGCGCTTAAACCAAACCATACGTTCCTTGCTTCACCTACAAAGTCCCCCCACCTTCTCTCGATTTTTCTCCACTGCGACCCGTCAGCGGGTGCTCTCAACTTCCCGTCTTTCTTACGGTCCTCTTTGTGCCATCGCATCAACTTGGCATGCTCTTTGTTTTTTAATAGACATTTCAACCGTGGTATTATAGGAGCATACCACATCACCTTGGCAGGAACCCTCTTCCTGGGGCGCTCGCCCTCAACATCACCAGGGTCATCTCGTCTGATCTTATATTGCAATACACCGCATACTGGGCATGCGTTCAATTGCTTGTACTCATCGCGGTAGAAGATGCAGTCATTAGGGCATGCATGTATCTTCTGCACCTCCAATCCTAGAGGGCATAGAACCTTCTTTGCTTCGTACGTACTGTCGGGCAATTCATTATCCTTTGGAAGCTTCTTCTTCAATATTTTCAGTAGCTTCCCAAATCCGTTGTCAGATACACCATTGTCTGCCTTCCATTGCAGCAATTCCAGTGTGGTACCAAGCTTTGTGTTGTCATCTTCGCAATTTGGGTACAACCCTTTTTTGTGATCCTCTAACATGCAATCGAACTTCAACTTCTCCCTTTCACTTTGGCATTGTCTCTTTGCATCAACAATGACCCGGCAAAGATCATCATCGGGCACATCGTCTGGTTCCTCTTGATCTTCAGCTTCCCCCATTGCAGTATAACCGTATTCAGGGGGCGGATAGTTTTCATCATCCTCTTCTTCTTTGTTGTCTTCCATCATAACCCCTCTTTCTCCGTGCTTGGTCCAAACATTATAGTGTGGCATGAAACCCTTCTCAAGCAGGTGGACGTGAAGGGTTTTTGAGTCAGAGTAATCCTTCGTATTCCCACAGATAGGGCATGGATAATACATAAAACCATTATGCTTGTTTGCCTCAGCCACTTCGAGAAAATTATGAAGGCCCTCAATGTACTCGGAGGTGCGTCTGTCACCGTACATCCATTGCCAGTTCATCTGCGTGCATTATATAATTAAGTGTATCAAAACCATTACAGAACATCATGAATAGAGAAGTGACCAAATTAATACAAGTTCATCATCACATTAAAACCAAAGTACAGTAGTGATCAAATGTTATTACTGAAAAAATAAATACATAAAGTTCATACATAGTTCTCATTGAATAACATATAGCTCTCTAGAGCATCTAATTAAAACATACATTGAAACTATGTAAAACATTTCAATGCAACAACAAATGCGATCATAATCGCAACTAAGGTAACAATTGATCCAACGGCATAATGATACCAAGCCTCAGTATCAATGGCATATTTTTTAATCTTTCTAATCTTCAAGCGCATTTCATCCATCTTGATCTTGTGATCATCGACGACATCCGCAACATGCAACTCTAATTCCATCTTCTCCTCCTCAATTCTTTTTACTTTTTTCTTCAAGTAATTGTTTTCTTTTTCAACTAAATTTAACCTCTCCGCAAGAGGGTCGGTTGGAATTTCCGGTTCACATACCTCCTAGATAAAAACATCTATGTCACGTTGGTCGGCATAATTGTCATAAACACTAAATGAAACAAATAGTTATAAAAGATAATATACCACATCCGAATCATTGACAGGATGAGTGTCGATGGGGGCGGATACCAAAACCATGGCACTACATAATAACAAACAATAATAAAAGTAGGAAAATTATACAAGTATCTATCTAAATCATACAAGTAAGAATTTTTTTTCTTTTAGAAAGAAGATAAGAACAAGAGGCTCACCACGGTGGTGCCGGCGACGAGATCGGCGCGGGCGATCGACGGCGGTGAGGACGGGGACGGGACGGGACGGACCGTCAAACCTAGACAAATCTTGAGGAAGATGGAGCTTGGAGAGGAGAAAGCTTAAGTGTGGCTCGGGCATTTCATCGAACACCTCATGTGCATGCATAGAAGGGAGACAGAGCAGCGCATGCACACACCTCCCACACGGCCAAAAAACAGAGGAGTGAGCGGGTAGGGGCGAGGGTATATATAGGCATCTCTTTAGTCCCGGTTGGTGGCTAGAACCGGGACAGAAGCTTGCTCTTTAGTCCCGGTTCCAGCCACCAACCGGGACTAAAGGGCAGCGCCAGGAGCGTGGCCCTTTGGTCCCGGTTCGTGTCTGGAACCGGGATCAAAGGGGTTAGACAAACCGGGACCAATGGCCCCCGAGGCCCGGCCGGCGCCCTGGCCTCACGAACCGGGACTGATGCACCCATTGGTCCCGGTTCGTAGGAGAACCAGGATTAATGCACTTTTCTGGCCTGAACCAAAGCCATGTTTTCTACTAGTGATACAACAATTTTGGGATAGAGAGAGAGAGAGAGAGAGAGAGAAATACATGTTCTTAATTAGATGGCACATCGGCTCCAATAACAAACGTGATATGTTTTCCCCACCAAAACAAACAAACATGTCTTGTATGTTCATGGTTTGTGAACCGAGTTTATCTTTTTTCGTTGATATTTGTTTTCTTAGAGGATCATTCTTGATTTCGTTATGTTTGGGTGTTTATCGAATAGAGGGGATTGATGTTGAATCACATTGTGGTGTGCCGGTGTTCTCGGCATGGCGATGGATCATCATGTTAATTTTGTTATTGGTCGTGTGTCTCCACTCGTGCTCCTGACACCATTCTGTGTTGTACTTCCTTGCAACCCTCAAAGTTCTTTGATATTGGCTGGTTTTCGTCAAGCTATGAGTCGTGAAGTTTGAACCTCCTCAATTAACCATGGTTTGGTAACCTTTCTGGCACATAGGTATCCATGACCTGTAGATAGAGGCCCACTTTCGTCATAACTGAATATTTTCTCACCCATCGCCAAAAGTCGTCGGCGAGGGCCTCCATCCCATCGAAGTAGAATAGGGGAATTAGGTCGGGTAGCTGGTGGTTTTGGGATCCCATAAAAAAATGCATCTTTTGTGTCTCGGGTACACTAGTAGAAAACAGGGCTTTGGTCCAGGCCGGGCCAGCCCATTAGTCCCGGTTCAGTCACGAACCGGGACCCACGGGGGCATAGGTCCCGGTTCGTGAGGCCAGGGGGCCGGCCGGGCCTCGTGGGGCATTGGTCCTGGTTCGTCTGGCCCCTTTGGTCCCGGTTCCAGCCACGAACAGGGACCAATGGGCCTCGCTCCTGGCCCACAACCATTGGTCCCGGTTCATGGCTGGAACCGGGACCAAAGGGGGTCCTTTAGTCCCGGTTCCAGCCACGAACCAGGACCTATGAGATGCCTATATATACCCCCTTGCCCGCGAGCAGAGCAGTGGAGTGCTCTGTTTTTTGGGCCGGCCGTGGGAGAGCTTTGTGGTGCTCTAGCTCACCTCCTATGCACATGAGGTGTTCGATGAAATGCCCGAGCCACACTTAAGCTTTCACCTCTCGAAGCTCCTTGTCCAAGCTCCATTTTCCTCAAGATTTGTCTAGGTTTGGCGGTCCGTCCTGTCCCGTCCCCGTCCTCACCGCCATCGATCGCCCGTGCCGATCTCGTCGCCGGCACCACCGTGGTGAGCCTCTTGGTCTTATCTTCTTTTTAAAAGAAAAAAGTTCTTACTTGTATGATTAAGATAGATACTTGTGTAATTTTCTTACTTTTATTATTGTTTGTTATTATATAGTGCGATGGTTTTGGTATCCGCCTCCGTCCGCCCCCGTCCTGTCTATGATTCGAATGTGGTATATATTATCTTTTATAACTATTTGGTTCATTTAGTGTTTATGACAATTATGCTGACCAACGTGACATAGATTTTTTTATCTAGGAGGTATGTGAACCGGAAATTCCAACCGACCCTATTGTCGAGAGGTTAAATTTAGTTAAAGAAGAAAACAATTACTTGAAGGAAAAATTGAAAAAAAATTGAGGAGGAGAAGATGATATTGGAGTTGCATGTTGCGGATGTCGTCGATGATCACAAGATCAAGATGGATAAAATGCGCTTGAAGATTAGAAAGATGAAAAAATATGCCATTCATACCGAGGCTTGGTATCATTATGCCGTTGGATCAATTGTTACCTTAGTTGCGATTATGATCACATTTGTTGTTGCATTGAAATGTTTTACATAGTTTCAATGTATGGTTTAATTAGATGCTCTGGAGAGCTATATGTTGTTCAATGAGAACTATGTATGTACTTTGGTTTTAATGTGATGATGAACTTCTATTAATTAATTTGGTCACTTCTGTATTCATGATGTTCTGAAATGGTTTTTGACACACTTAATTATATATAATGCACGCAGATGAACCGGCAATGGATGTACGGTGACAGACGCACCTTCGAGTAAATTAAGGGCGTGCATAATTTTCTCGAAGTGGCTGAGGCAAACAAGCAGAATGGTTTTATGTGTTGTCCATGCCCTATATGTGGGAATACGAAGTCTTACTCTGACTCGAAAACCCTTCACACCCACCTGCTTTATAAGGGTTTCATGCCACACTATAATGTTTGGACCAAGCACGGAGAAAGAGGGGTTATGATGGAAGACAGCGAAGAAGAAGAGGATGATGACAGCTATGTGCCCCCTGAATACGGTGATGCTGCAACGGGGGAAGCTGAAGATCAAGAGGAACCAGATGATGTGCCCGATGATGATCTTCGCCTGGTCATTGTTGATGCAAAGAGACAATGCGAAAGTGAAAAGGAGAAGCTGAAGTTCGATCGCATGTTAGAGGATCACAAAAAAGGGTTGTACCCCAATTGCGAAGATGGCAACACAAAGCTCGATACCACACTGGAGTTGCTGCAGTGGAAGGCAGAGAATGGTGTACCTGACAAAGGATTTGAGAAGCTACTGAAAATATTGAAGAAGAAGCTTCCAAAGGATAACGAATTGCCCGATAGTACGTATGCAACAAAGAAGGTTGTATGCCCTCAAGGATTGGAGGTGCAGAAGATACATGCATGCCCTAATGACTGCATCCTCTACCGCGGTGCGTACGAGGATTTGAACGCATGCCCGGTATGCGGTGCATTGCGGTATAAGATCAGACGAGATGACCCTGGTGATGTTGACGGCGAGTGCCCCAGGAAGAGGGTTCCTGCCAAGGTGATGTGGTATGCTCCTATAATACCACGGTTGAAATGTCTGTTCAAAAACAAAGCGCATGCCAAGTTGATGCGATGGCACAGAGAGGACCGTAAGAAAGACGGGAAGTTGAGAGCACCCGCTGATGGGTCGCAGTGGAGAAAAATCGAGAGAAAGTATTGGGATGACTTTGCAGGTGATGCAAGGAACGTATGGTTTGGTTTAAGCGCGGATGGCATTAATCCTTTTGGGGAGCAGAGCAGCAATCACAGCACCTGGCCCGTGACTCTATGTATCTATAACCTTCCTTCTTGGCTGTGCATGAAGCGGAAGTTCATTATGACGCCAGTTCTCATCCAAGGCCCTAAGCAACCCGGCAACGACATTGATGTGTACCTAAGGCCATTAGTTGAAGAACTTTTATAGCTGTGGAATGGAAACGGTGTACGTGTGTGGGATGAGCACAAACAACAGGAATTTAACCTGCATGCGTTGCTGTTTGTAACCATCAATGATTGGCCTGCTCTCAGTAACCTTTCAGGGCAGACAAACAATGGATACCACGCATGAACGCACTGTTTAGATGACACCAAAAGTATATACCTAGACAAATGCAGGAAGAATGTGTACCTGGGGCATCGTAGATTTCTTCTGACCAACCATCAATGTCGAAAAAAGGCAAGCATTTCAAAGGCGAGGCAGATCACCGGAAGAAGCCCGCCATCCGTACCGGTGATCACATACTTGCAATGGTCAATTATTTACAAGTAATCTTTGAAAAGGGTCCCGGCGGAATATCTGTTCCGAATGTTGCTGAGGGACGCACACCCATGTGGAAGAAGAAATCTATATTTTGGGACCTACCCTACCGGAGAGACCTAGAGGTCCGCTCTTCAATCGACGTGATGCACGTGACGAAGAATCTTTGCGTGAACCTGCTAGGATTCTTGGGCGTGTATGGGAAGACAAAAGATACACCGGAGGCACGGGAGGACAAGCAACATGTGCACGAAAAAGACGGCATGCCTCCAAAGCAGTATGAAGGTCCTGCCAGCTACGCTCTTACCAAAGAAGAGAAGGAAATCTTCTTTGAATGCCTGCTCAGTATGAAGGTCCCGTCTGGCTTCTTGTCGAATATAAAGGGAATAATAAATATGCCATAGAAAAAGTTCCAGAACCTAAAGTCTCATGACTGCCACGTGATTATGACGCAACTGCTTCCGGTTGCATTGAGGGGGCTTCTACCGAAAAACATTCGATTAGCCATTGTGAAGCTATGTTCATTCCTCAATGCAATCTCTCAGAAGGTGATCGATCCAGAAATCCTACCAAGGTTAAGGAGTGATGTGGCGCAATGTCTTGTCAGTTTCGAGCTGGTGTTCCCACCATCCTTCTTCAATATCATGACGCACGTCCTAGTTCATCTAGTCGATGAGATTGTCGTTCTGGGCCCTGTATTTCTACACAATATGTTCCCCTTTGAGAGGTTCATGGGAGTCCTAAAGAAATATGTCCGTAACCGCGCTAGGCCAGAAGGAAGCATCTCCATGGGCCATCAAATAGAGGATGTCATTGGGTTTTGTGTTGACTTCATTCCTGACCTTAAGAAGATTGGTCTCCCTCAATCGCGGTATGAGGGGAGACTGACTGGAAAAGGCACGCTAGGAGGGGACTCAATAATATGTAGGGACGGGCATTCTTGGTCTCAAGCACACTACACAGTTCTACAGAACTCTACCTTGGTGACCCCGTATGTCGATGAACACAAGAACATTCTGCGCTCCAAACACCCGGAGCAGTGTGACGACTGGATTACATGTGAACACATCAGGAGTTTCGGCAGTTGGTTGCAAACACGTCTCGGGGGTGACAACACTATTTCTGATGAGCTGTACTCGTTGGCCAGGGGACCATCTTCGACTTTATTGACTTACAAAGGGTACGAGATAAATGGGAATACATTTTACACGATCGCCCAAGATCAAAAGAGCACCAACCAAAACAACGGTGTCCGCTTTGATGCAGCAACCAAGAGGGGAATAGACACATATTATGGTTACATAGTGGACACATGGGAACTTGACTACGGACATGATTTTAAGGTCCCTTTGTTTCAGTGCAAATGGGTCAATCTGTCAGGAAGCGGGGTACAGGTAGACCCACAGTACAGAATGACAACAGTGGATCTGAACAATCTTGGGTACACAGACGAACCATTCGTCCTAGCCAATGATGTGGCGCAGGTTTTCTATGTGAAGGACATGTCTACCAAACCGAGAAAAAGAAAAGATAAGGAAGCGAATACATCATACGATGAGCCAAAGCGCCACATAGTTCTTTCAGGAAAAAGAGACATCGTGGGATTGGAGGGCCAGACAGACATGTCTGAAGATTATGAAAAGTTTCATGAAATTCCTCCCTTCAAAGTCAAGGCTGACCCAAGCACCCTGTTAAACGATGAAGATTATCCATGGTTACGGCGCAATAAGCAAAGGACACAAGCGAAGAAAAAGTGAAGACTTTCTTTCCACAACTATTATGATGATGCCTTTGATCTAGAATATCACTGCAATTACATGTGAATAAACGAAATGCCTTTTGCAACAGATGAGTTTCCGTATGAAACCCTGATACTTCGAAAGAGATTGTCCATTTTGTACACGAAGTGCATCCAGTTTTTGCCGTAACCCTCTCAACTTTTTAGCACATGCTATGTGGGTGAAATGATGATACCATGCCAATTTTTAACCTTTTCAGAGTTCATTTGTAGTGCTTTTCAATTTCAGGGTCATATAGCTCAAAAAAATCAGTAAATGCATGAAAAATAACAAATGAAGTCAGAAAGGGTTGAAAATTGATGATGTGGCTTTGAATGGTGCATTTTGAACACACAAAAAGTCTGGAGTTCAAATAAGTTTAGAAAAATGAAATCCCTTTGTAACAGATGAGTTTCCGTATGAAACCCTGATACTTCGAAAGAGATTGTCCATTTTGTACACGAAGTGCATCCATTTTTTGTCGTAACCCTCTCAAATTTTTAGCACATGCTATGTGGGTGAAATGATGATACCATGCCAACTTTCAACCTTTTCAGAGTTCATTTGTAGTGCTTTTCAATTTCAGGGTCATATAGCTAAAAAAAATTAGTAAATGCATGAAAAATAACAAATGAAGTCAGAAAGGGTTGAAAATTGATGATGTGGCTTTGAATGGTGCATTTTGAACACACAAAAAGTCTGGAGTTCAAATAAGTTCAAAAAAATGAAATCCCTTTGTAACAGATGAGTTTCCGTATGAAACCCTGATACTTCGAAAGAGATTGTCCATTTTGTACACGAAGTGCATCCAGTTTTTGTCGTAACCCTCTCAACTTTTTAGCACATGCTATGTGGGTGAAATGATGATACCATGCCAACTTTCAACCTTTTCAGAGTTCATTTGTAGTGCTTTTCAATTTCAGGGTCATATAGCTCAAAAAAATCAGTAAATGCATGAAAAATAACAAATGAAGTCAGAAAGGGTTGAAAATTGATGATGTGGCTTTGAATGGTGCATTTTGAACACACAAAAAGTCTGGAGTTCAAATAAGTTCAAAAAAATGAAATCCCTTTGTAACAGATGAGTTTTGAACACACAGATCTGTTTTTGATTAAAACATACATTTCAAATAACCTAAAAATTACCAAATTGAATTTAATGATAAAACATAGTAATATTAAATAGCAGGAAAAACAATCACTCAAAAATCTATTTTTATAGTAAAGTTATTCACAAACTAGTGATTCACACAAATTTCAAAAAAATCAAATTTAAACTATTCAAATTGGAAAACGAATGGCACTAACAGAAAGTTTATAATTTTTATTACCTAAAAGCAAAAAGAATCACTGAAAAACAGTAAGTATTTTCCTGTAAGTAGAAACAAAATAAAATAAATAAAGCAAAAAAGAAAACAAAAAAACTGGAAAAAAATAAAAAAAATGCCACCTACTGGGCCACCACGGCCTGAATACGACTAGAAACCCAACCATGGGCAAGGATTCAGGCCCACAACCGGCCCACAGGCAAGGAGTGACAGATTAGGCCCGAAAGCCTGCAGTTGAGAGGAGCTCGAGAGGGTGGGCGCAGCAGCGCTTATAAACCACTCTCGAGCTCTCTCAACTAGCGAGGTGGGACTAAACATCCCACCGCACCGCGCCAGCGCAAGGCCTTTGGTCCCGGTTGGTAGCACCAATCGGGACGAAAGGGGTGCATTGGTACCGGTTCGTGGCACCAACCGGGACCAATGCCCCCCTTTAGTCCCGGTTGGTTCCACCAACCGGGACCAAAGGTCTCTGTTTCCCGCCCTTTGGGCTGCTGAAAACTGACATTTGGTCCCGGTTCATGGCACCAACCAGGACTAAAGGGGGGCATTGGTCCCGGTTGGTGCCACGAACCGGGACCAATGCTTCGTCTATATAAGCAGCACTTGTCAAAATTTTCATCAATCGTCTTCGATCCCTCCGACGACGCCGCCAGGCTGCCCCTCTGCCCCGCCGTCGCCGCGCCGCCCCTGCCCCGAGCCCTCCTCCTCGCCGTGCCGCCCTGCCCCGAGCCCTCGTCGCCGCGCCGCCCCTGCCCTGCGCTGTCACCGGCCCCCTTGTTCATATACATTTTTTTCATATGATTTTGTTAGATGATGTTGATGATAGATATGATGATGTTGATGATAGATGATGTATGCTTTTTTTTGTTCATATAATTTTTTTTGTTCATATGATGATTTTTTTTCATATATGTATTAATTTTTTTATTTAGGTTGTTAGTAGATATCGATTTTAGGTTAGTTTATTTTAGGTTAGTTGATTTAGTGCATTTTAGGTTAGTTGTACTGTTAGTGCATTTTAGGTTAGTAGATTTTAGGTTAGTGGATAGGAAAAAGGAAAATAAAGAAAAAGAAGAAAAGAGGAAGAAGGAAGAAGGAAGAAGAAGAAAAAGAAGGAGAGGAAGAAGGAAAATAAGAATAAGAAGAGGAAGAAGGAGAAGAAGAGGAGAGGAAGAAGAGGAGAAAAAAATAAGAAGAGGAAGAAGAAGAAAAAAATAACTTTGTCGAGGACACCCTCTCGCTCGACCAACTTTCAAGGACACCCAAACCCTAGAAAAAAAACGTTGTCGATCTCCTACCCCCTCCCGCCCCTACCCGACAAACTCTCTCGAGATTTATAAGAGATTTATCAAGAATGCCCCCATTATGGATGCGCATAATTAAGTTGATCCATATTTTTCCTGATCTCATCTACGCTTCTATATGTGCACATTCTCTTGTGTCAAAGTATTGAAGAAATCCATGGTTTCATAATTAGCCGGAAGTAACAGGCGCATGATGGTATGAAGCTCTCCAAAGTTATTTTGGAAAGGAGTCATGCGCCTATTACTTCCGGCTAATGATGAAGCCATGGTTTTCTTGAATCCTTTGACACTAGACAACGTGACATATAGAAGGGTAGATGAGATCAGGAAAAATAGGGACCATTTTCTGCACATCCAGAATGGCGCCATTTTGTTAAATCCCTTGTTTGACATTCATGAGAGAGGCGGTCCGGACGTCGGACATTCATGAGAGAGGCGGTCCGGGCCAAACCCTAGAATCGTTGCCGAGGCCACCCCAAACCCTAGAAGCGTCGAGGCCACCCAAATTTACCAAGTTAAAAGAGCGTTGGCGAGGCCACCCCAAACCCTATAAGCATTGTCGAGGCCACCCCAAACCCGAGAAGCGTTGTCGAGGCCACCCCAAACCATAGAAGCGTTGTCGAGGCCACCCCAAACCATAGAAGCGTTGTCGAGGCCACCCCAAACCATAGAAGCGTCGAGGCCACTACTTAATATTCCTTGTTGTGATTAGCTAGCTAGGCCTATGTTTGCCACTATTATATCCATCTCTCATGTTTGTATATTAATTGCCATGTTGTAATATTTGCAGAAACTATGGAGCAAAGAGACTTGGAAACAGAACAGTTGTTGGGGGACATAATCCTCGGTGGAGGTGATGTCTTGTCGTATCTCAACGACACCGATGGTCTAGAAGGAGAGGGTGAAGGCTCCGGTGATCGAACAATGGAGGAGGAAGGACATGATCATGATGGCTCCGGTGACCGAACGGAGGAGGGAGCTGTTGCAAAGTCTGGCGAGGTATATATATTAATTAAGCCTGTGCTGACTAGCTAATTGATGCATTAATTGTTTTGGTATGTACATATATTAACTCTTCTTTCTTCTTTTATAGCCATCCGGATCGAGCCAAACTTCGGTAACGAGACGAGGCCCGAAGAAAAGGTTGCGCCAGGATGAAAGGTTCACGATCACAGCAATCGCGGACGATGGCCAACCGATTGAACCCAGGCGGACCAAGGAAGCATTTTCTGCTCAGTGCGGAGCTATTGTTAGGGACAGTATCCCGATCAGCATCCAGCTATGGAATAAGCCTAAGAACGAAGACCCTCAAGTTTCTTATGTCACCGATAGACAGAAAGATGATCTTTGGACCTCGCTGAAGGAAAATTTCACCCTACCGCCAGAGGAGGATCCGAATAAGCCTGTTATAGAGCCACTGGTCAAGGCGTGTGCTCTTAAGAAGATGGCAGATCTATTCAGGAGGTGGAAGAATGAGTTGAAATCAACGTTTGTCGATAAAGGGAAGACTCCAGAATTCACCGGCCGATTTGGGAAGATAAGAGATCACTGGCCCGCATTTGTGGCCTACAAGACATCGGACTAGAGTAAGAAAATGTCAGAGATAAACAAGATAAATGCTGCAAAGAAGCTGTATCACCATCGCACAGGGTCAGGCGGCTACCTCAAAGCCCGGCCGTTGTGGGACAAAGCTGAGAATGACCTGATTGCTAAAGGGGTCGAACCAGAGACATTGAACTGACCAGACCGTTCAAGGACTTGGTTCTTCGGGGTTGGGGGAACTTTGGACCCTGAAATAGGGAAGTGCTTTTGGACGGACGAGCAACTTGCAATACCCGTCAAGAAGCTTCAGAAGTATATCGCCGCAGCGCAGGCAGGGACATTCATTCCCGACAGAGAGAAGGACGAGCTGATTGAGGCCCTCGGGAATCCTGAGCACCCTGGACGAACACGAGGCACGCCAGGCTCCATTGCGTGGAAGGTTGCGTTTCCCGGCGTAGGCGGTTACAAAACCCGGGAGAGGAAGAGGAAACAGGAGCTGAGCGAAATGCAGAAGCTCAATGCAAGAGTACTAAAGCTAGAGGAACAAGTTGAGAGCCAGCGAGCTGCCGACCAACCATCTCAGCGGCACGAATCTACCCCAGAAGCTACCCGCCATCTCAGCGGAGAAGCAGCGTGGCTTCCACGGAGCTCGTTCAGCAGCCTGACTTCATGGCTCCTAGCTACCCCGTGGATGCTATCACGGAGGCTCAACATTGCCAGCTTATGACGAAATGTCGAAACCTCACCTTGAAGGCGGCTGTCGGCTCTGTTGCACCTCCTCAACCTGACGAACTTTTCACTGCTGTTCGATTCCACATGGCTATGCTGTTGTGACGGTGGATGAAGTAATGGAGGGATTTGACGAGCTCAAGCTTGACCACCCTACAGGTGAAGGGGAGACTCAGCTGGTTTATGCTCTGAGGACTACATGTCTATGGCGGAAGGAGTACATCAAGCTTCCGAACTGGACGCCTCCGCCTCCTCCTCCTCCTCCGGCGAGTCAGACCACTCCTCCTCCTCCGGTGCGTGAGGGCACTCCTTCTCCGCCTCCTCCGGCACGTGAGGGCACTCCGCCTCCTCCTCCGCCTCCTCCGGCGCATCGGAGCACTCCGCCTCCTCCGCCGCCTCGTCAGCAACGGCGAAAGAGAGCCGCCGCCGCTCCGGTGGCTAGCAGTACAAGCAGAGGCGGGAAGCAATTCAGATGCGGTCCATCTCTCAAGCCTCTGGAAAAGTTACCATATGAGAGGACCGACGAGGAAACCGCGAAAATCAGTGCTGCCGAAGTGCATGAACATTTTGCACGGAAACCTCCACCTCCGAAGGAGACGATAGATCCGGTGAAACGGAAGTGCACTATCGATGCCCTGAAGCGACCACCACCGTCTCCGCCGCAATCCAACTATGAGCGCATTATTGAAAGGACATATAAGGAAGCGGAGCGGTCGGGAAGTACTTGCATGCATGCAAGGTTAGCAGAACGAAGAAGTGGGGAAAAAATTCCCCAGCTCGGCGAACAGGCAAACCAATCGTGCCCCCCGCTCAAGGTGTCTAGCGATATCGTTGCTAATCAGCCGGGGATGGTGCCCGGTACCAATCCTGCTGATTACCTGAGCGATGATGTAGAGTTTGAAATAATGGAGTGGATGAATTCAGATACCAGTACGGGCAGCCTCTCGTCAAACCTGATCATCCTCCTCTAACAACGATGATGCGAAGATTACATGAATGGTACATGAAAACCTGCAGCGAGTCTGGGAAGGATACTTTGACGCTGAGAATTAAAGAGGAGCACGACCTCGTTGGAATGAATCAGTTGTCTGTTGAATTTGACGAGTTATTCCAATTATACAATCAAAAGGCCCTCGACAAAACAATCGTGACTTGCTACTGTCTGTAAGTACTACTTCTGTAATTAAGTCTCTATATATAGCTCAGCTCTTTCATTGCATGTATATATAATTATCCTCACTATATTATGTAGATTGAAGATCGTCGAATGCAGAAAAGCACAAATCTATGACATTGGGTTCATTAACCCAAATATCATACATGAATGGACGGTTCAAAAGAATGTCACAGAAACCGAGGACAACTTGTTACAATCGTTGCTTAAAAATCAAAACAAAGAGAAAATACTCTTTCCTTACAACTTCAAGTGAGTGTTACTGTCTTGTGCATATTCAGTTTCCCTTATTACTCGAGGTTATAGTAATGTAATTGATGAGTTATGCATGCGTGCGCAGCTTCCACTTTATTCTGCTAGAGATTAAGCTTGAGCGGGGAGTAGTAACCGTCTTAGATTCGAGACGAAAAGGTCCCCAGGAGTATGCGGACATGACTGAAATGCTGCAGAAGTAAGTTCAATCGATCATTATCGCACCATATCGGCAACTTTGTTCATTTCCTGATATCAAGTAATTATTTTCTTTGTCTGGTAGGGTTTGGAAAGAGTTCACCGGAATTGTTCCGGCACTGCCGAGGGAGCTGCGATTTACACACCCGAAAGTAAGTACTACTAGCTAGTTCCGCGCATCTCCCATTGATTCTAGTTTCATCAATACCATTTATAATGATTGATTATCAGTTTGATTGAACTCTATTTCTCGTAAAGTGCTTGTGGCAGGAAGCCGGGAATGATTTTTGTGGATACTACATTTGCGAGTTCATCTACAACGCGATGACCTCTAAGCCGGGCTACTCTGAAAAACAATATAAAGTGCGTAAGCAATAATATTCACAATTTTATTTTATTACCATCATTTGTGTTGAGTTTCATTCATATATATGTATTGACCCCCTTCTTCAAATTAGATGTGGCAGATGCGGGATGAACTCCTACCACATGATCGCATACGAGCAATTCAAGAGGAATTGGCGGGTTTCTTTCTTGACCACGTCATAAATCCAACCGGAGAATACCATGTGGAACTTGACATTAGATGTTAGGGATTGTAAGAGATCTTATATTGTATATATGTAGCTAGTAGCGTCGGATAGATATACGAAAACTTGTTGTTCGACCAATCTCTCGGAGAAAGAGAGGTCGATCACTTCTCTCTGTATATGTTCATGACGATCGTGTGTTCTTAATGGTTCCTTCATCTGCTTACTAGCTAGCGTGTCGAGTTCTCTCTATACGTATAGTAACTAGCATCGACCAAGCACGGAGAAAGAGAGGACACTTCTCTCTATTAGCTAGCTAACACAATATGAAAACCCTAAATTAACCCTCCAAAATCCCCTAACCCCCCCCCCCCTCCCCCCCCCCCCTCAAAAAAAACAAAAACCCCAGCTACTGCCAAATGCTGACGCATGGAGCCTTTTGGTCCGGTTGGTGTTACCAACCGGGACTAAAGGCCCTCCTGCCTGGGCTCCCCGCAGCGGCCACGTGGAGACCCGTCTGTCCTGGTTCGTAAGCGAACCGGGACTAAAGGTTTTGGGCTTTAGTCCCGACCCTTTAGTCCCGGTTCCAGAACCGGGGCTAATGGGCCTCTGGAACCGGGACAAATGGGCCTTTTTCTACTAGTGGTATTAGCCATAACCTGTATTTCATTCACTTAAAATCACTCTAATGCATTAGTGAAGTGTCATCTTCGAAAAAATAGTCCACCTTGTCTTGTATCTAGATTTCACTCGCTTACATGTCTTGGAAGAACCCAAGAAGCAGCAAGCCATTAGAGCATCTTTAGCACATCGACAAAAGTTATATTAGGGGGGGGGGGGGGGGGGGATTTGGTGGGTGGGGATGAAGCCCCATAGCAGATTCCCCAAAACAATAATCCCCAAAAAAGAGCGCAAACCAAAAAACAACAAAATAGAAAAAAAAAAAAAAAAAAAAAAAAAAAAAAACCACCCCCCCCCCCACCCCCCCCCACCCCCAACCCCCACGCAAACCCCCACACCCCCCCCCCCCCCCCCCCCCCCCCCCCCCCCCCCCCCCCCCCCCAACAAAAAGAACTCGTCCCTCTAGCCTATGTTTGTTCTAGAAACACCACTTCTCCGTAAATATAGGAGGGCATCCGGCCTTCCTCTCGTTGTCGACCTGCCTCGTCCCGCCTCTCATCGCTAATGCCCCCGTCAACCCCCTGGCGGTGGAACCATTCCACGTTGCCACCCCGCAGCTCCGCCGCCCTCTCCCGCTCCTTTTCCTCACTCGGGTACGGAATCGGCATCTTCCATATCACCGAGTTCGATGTCGCATAGCTTCAACCTGTTGCTGCTGAGGTCTGTTTTTGTCAGGAATCTAACTACACAACCTTGGAGATGGCGTAGGAGGCTCATGTGCAAGCCCTAGCCGGCCTACGCTGCCGGAACCGGCCAAGTTGACCGTCGCCGCCCCTGCATCATATCTGTTTTCATCGCCTCCCCACCCGGAACCGCCTCTGTGGCTTGCTAGGCAGCGACGTTGGCATCCTCTGCCACCATTTGGCCCTAGTCGGAGGTTCGTCACCACTTGGCCATGTCAGCATACGGATCGATGGATCGATGGAGTTGTCCGAGCTGAAACTATCAAGCTAGATACAGAAGTTATGCTGGAGTAGGAGGGAGCAGGTGATGAGAGGCTTAGGTCACCCGACACCGTTCCAGCGCGCATAATATGACCATCGATGGAATCAGCCTGCACATTGTTTTTTTTAGAACTGCACATTGTATGTTTGGAACGAGGCACAAGAAGATCTCGGCTTTGAATTAACAAAACGGGAGGCCGGTGGCGGGGAGGAGAATCCTGGTGTCTCGACTCCCGCTAGTAAATAGGTAGGGTTTTAGTCCTCATAAGGACGCGGCGTTTGGACGGATAACGGCGCTCCTTCTTTGAGTCGGTCTTCTTGGCTCCGATCCTCCTCAAGTTTGTACGTTGGGACGGATTAGACGGAGCTCCGGTGTAGATTCCTGCCAGCTCCTTGGGGCGGCGAGGTTAGGGTTTCTCGCCGTGCGTACGCAATGGCGATATTTGGTGTCAGGTTCTTCAGATCGATTCAAGGATTCAAAGGCGACGACTGCGGCTCCAGGGCGCTGGTCCTTAGGGGCACGTACATGAAGACTTTTCGGCTATCATCGACAAGGTAAGGCCAGCTCAGTATGAGAGCGGCGACAGTGACGCGTCGGCGGCTCGTTCTGACGGCCGCAATGATCGTTTGGTGTCCATGGATCTCGATGTAATTTTTATTATGCTTGAAGTGTTTTGTACTTCCGGCGAATTTTTATAATAGTTCTGATACTTTTCGAGAGAAAAAAACCGTCAACCGGGCACATCAGGGTTATAACCCGGCCGGCTTCAGCGTAGTTTATAACTTGAAGGCAGCAGCTAGCAGATGAGGCTCGTGTGTCTCGTTTAATTTATTACTACTGCTCGTGAGTGACCACTGACCAACAGGTAGCTTGTGATCGAGAGCGGAGCGATTTCCTGTGATGAAATGCAAAGAGAAGGAAAGGTAAACTACGGGCTAATTTTTTTTAAATAATACATTTTTTTATTAATTTTTAAAAATATTACGTTAGATGAAAAAATTTCAAAAATAATACACCGTCGGCCCGCTGCAGGCCGATCGGCCCACAGCAGGCCGACTGGGCTGCCACAGACCAAGAGCAGGCCAGCCTGTTTCCTGTCGGCCCGCTGCGGGGCTGTCAGCGCGGCCTGGTTCCTGTCGGCCCGCTGCGGGGCTGTCGGCGCGGCCTGGTTCCTGGCGGCCCGCAGTGGGCCGTCGGCCGCTGCCACCGACAGGGTGGCGCCCCCCCCCCCCCCCCCCCCCGCCGGCCGCCTCCTCTCCTCCTCTCTCTCTCTCCTTCTCTTTCTCTCTTTCTCCTTTCTCCTTCATTTCCCCCATTCCTCTACAGCTCCATTTTTTCTCCTCGAAATGCCTCAAATTAATACACCAAAATGAGGCGTTTTTTTACAGATTGAGCACCGTGAATGGGTTCTACGTAGTTAGGGGAGCCAGGGGAGACCTCGATCTACTGATGGGGTAGCTCGTGGTTGTCGTGGTGAGCATTTTTTTGAAGCTTTTTTTAGCACATTGGAGGAGGTTGTGGCGGCGGTGGAGGTGGTGCTGTTGAAGCTGGGGCAGTGTGGTGGAGGTGGTGGAGGTGAAGCTCCGGCAGTTTGGTGGAGTTTCCGGCTCCGGTGATTGAAGGCCGCCGTTCGTCGTTCGTCGTTCGTCGTTCGCTCGCACGCTTCAAGGGTATATTTCAACACACATTTTATTTTTCGTAGTTGCTCCAGTAGTATTCGGTAATATGTTTTGATGTGAAATAAATTAGGTGTGCGATTATAGTTATTTGCTCCGGCAGTATCCGTAAATATATTTAGATGTCAACTATTTAGTTGTGTGAATATTTGAAGTTGCACCGGTAATATTCCGTACTATATGTGGATGTCAAATATTTAGGTGTGTCAGTAGTTGGAGTTGCTCCGGTAAATATTTGTAATATATTTGTAGGTGTGTGAATTTTTTTAATTGCTCCGTTAATATTCCGTAATATATATACATGTCAAATATTTAGTAGCGCGGATATTTAAAGTTGCTGCTTAATACTTGTCTGTCATTGTTGAAAAAAAATAGGTGAGCCGAGATGTCTGATGTAGTGACGTTCAAATTTTACTATGGTTCTGGTACTGTCCAAACAACTGACATGGGAGCTGATCTGAGTGAATTTACTCACATAGAGGTGCCAATGAGCGCACCTCAAACATGGTCTGTCAGTCAGTTGAAAGAATGGATTACAGGAAGTTTAGGGCTTGATACAGAAACACACACCATCGGTGTTCATGCATTGTGGACACGGTCAAGTTCAATAATTTACTTTTATTTGAGGCCAATAGAGCGAGACTCCGAGTGGGTGCGGTGGTTACAAGGTTGCGAACGCAGGGGATGCAATCGTAGTGCCTTAGTGCTTCCCGTCGTGAAGGAGGTCACTCCACAAGAAGGCGAGGGTGGCTACGATCCTGGGCAGAGCAGTGGAGGGAGGCAGTTATCTATGTCAAATGCTGGAGATGATGGTTACGAACCAGGGCAGAGTAGTCAGGTAGAAGGAGGAAATGCCGATGGTTATTACAGTGGCGAGGTGGACGCTGACGAGGTAGATGGGCACATGCAGGACCTGATGGAAGAAGAAGACACCAATGTTGATAGGGGTCATGCCGATGATTCTGACGAGTCGGATGAAGAAGAAAATGCAGAGGAGGTCCCGAATCCTGCATCATGGAATCATCACTTCTCATCTGCAATGATGTTGAACGATGGACATGATTCTGCCTGGCAATATCACCAGAACAATATTGCGACGGGTGCTATGTATCCCAACAAGGAAGCTCTTAAGGATGCAATAATAAATTGGGCAATGTCCACGCAAAGGGTTTTCACAGCTCAGGTGTCAAGTCAGAAATACCTGACAATGGTATGCAAGAACACAGATTGTCCCGCCAGGGTGCACGGCTATCTCCCTAAGTATGGCACAAGTTGGGTGATCAGCGACTTAGTGAATCACACTTGTCTTATTCCCTGCATCCCTCAAGATCATGCCAACCTTTCATCGACGCTTATTGCTCGGTTGTTTTACGATGAGATAGTGGAGGGCAAAGCTATGGAAGTGAAGGCAATCCAGACAAAAGTCTTCGCCAGGTTGAAGTACAGAATTTCTTATGGCAAGGCTTGGAGGGCTAAGCATGCGGCTCTTGAGAGGAGATTTGGTTCTTATTTTGATGCATATGACTCTGTTATCCAGCTCCTCCACACAATGCAGCAGCGGAATCCAGGCACCTATATCGATATCCAAGACCACTTCATGCCAGAGTTCCCACCTGTGAGGGTGCTGCATCGTCTCTTCTTCTCTTTCGGTGTATGCATTGAAGCTTTCAGGCATTGCCGATCGGTGATATGTGTAGATGGTACTTTTCTCACTGGCAAGTACAAGGGTCAGATCCTAACAGCCATAGGTCAAGACGGCCAAAATCAAGTTGTCCCACTCGCATTTGCTTTTGTGGAGAGTGAGAACATTGAAAGTTGGACATGGTTCTTCAGGCAGTTGAAAATATCAGTTGTGAAGGAGATGCCCAATGTGTGCATCCTTCATGATAGGCATGCAGGTATACTCAGTGCGATAAGGACACTAACAAACCCAGGCCCTGAGGAACAAACTCCATGGCAGGACTTGCAGAGCCGTTGGTGCATGCGCCATCTGGGGGCTAATTTCTTCTCGCAGTTCAGAAATAAGAGCCTGATGAATCTGTTCAAAAAACTCTGCAAGCAGAACCAGTCATGGAAGTACAATTTGATACGTGACAGACTTAATATGTGCACGCAGAGACACGTTAGGGACAGGAAAGCTGCAAGAGATGCAGCGGTGAGGGCACATGTTGAAGCAGTAGCTGCACAGTTGGCAACAGGATCAGCGGCCGTGGAGGAGGAGCCTGTTGGGTTATGTGACCTGCCAGGCTTTGACCCACCTGGTACTAGGAGAAGGCTCGGAAGGTCGATTAAAACCTTCCAGCAGTGGATAGAGCATGAGCATCTGGAGAGGTGGTCTTTGCTACATGACACACATGGAGCAAGGTACGGTGTCATGACAACCAACCTCGCGGAAACATACAACTTTGTCCTCAGAAGAAATCGGGCATTGCCACTTACAGCCATCGTTGAGGGTATTTTCTATGGCACCGTGAAGTATTTCAGAGATAGACGTCAAAAAGCAGAGCAGCATATGTTGAACAACCCGAATACACGTTACTGTGAAAGAGTGACGAAGTACATGGACAACAAGATGCAAAAAGCTAGGTCACACACTGTAGTCGCCATCGGTAATCAAGAGAGAAGGTTTGAGGTCCGCTTAGTCAACAACAAATTCGGATGTGCAAATGAGTTGAGGACGCATGAGGTGAAAATTGGAAATGAAGCCTGGCCAACTTGTGAGTGCACATGCAACAAACCGAAATTGTTTCACCTACCTTGCTCACATGTACTTGCTGCTTGCGGACAACTTGGAATGGACGCAATATCGTTTGTGTCTCCATTTTTTCTGAAAGAGTCTGTCCTCAATACCTGGACAGGTGAGCTGATGGGTTTTCGATCAATGGGTAACTTCAACAACGTCAACCCCGCTGAAAGGCGTTACATTCCAAACCCAGAGCATATGCGTACAAGTAGAGGCAGACGGCAGTGTCAGCGCATCCGGAATGATATGGATGAATCTGAAGCAGGAGGTCCGACTAGGCAATGCATTCTATGCAATGAATTTGGCCATAGGGACACTAATTGTCCCACTTTCGTCACTTCCAGTGGTACTGGTCGTGGACGAGGCAACCGGGGACGAAGAGGAGGTAGAGGAGTAAGAGGAAGAGGAAGAAGCTAAGCTAGCAGTACTATGTTCTGAATTTGTATTAAGTGTGGCACCATGTTCTAAATTTGTATTAAGTGTGGCACTATGTTCTGAATTTGTATTAAGTGTGGCACTATGTTCTGAATTTGTATTAAGTGTGGCACTATGTTTGAAATTTGTATTAAGTGTGACACTATGTTCTGAATTTGTATTAAGTGTGGCACTATGTTCTGAATTTGTATTAAGTGTGGCAACTATGTTTGAAATTGGTTTGTGCAGGAATGGCGGGAATGTGGTTGCTGAATGCGGAAATTGATGAGGGTCATCGTGGTGCGATATGGTATGAGCGAAGGCTCAAGCCTCTGGTCACTCGCACTCCTCTGGAGAACTGGATGATACACCCAGGATGGGTTCAGCGGTACGTGATTTATTAATTTGCACACTGACATGAATATTAATGGGAGACACTAACTAAAATGTTCTATCATGAAGGTTGAAATGGGCCGGCCTTTTACCTTTCGCGCATCTGGTTGAGTCTATCCCGGGCTGCAAACGCCTCGCCATCGACTCCTCCTTGTTGAGCTGCTTAGTGGGCCGTTGGAGGCCAGAGACCCACACGTTTCACTTCCGGTGGGGAGAGATGGCTCCTACTCTAGAGGATGTGTCACTTTTGCTGGGACTACCGTTGGCAGGTCATGCCATAGGACCGTTGGACGCACCGGCTGGTTGGGAGGTCGGTCTTACACAACGTTTTCATGGTGTTTTTCCGGATGCTCCGGATCCGGTATGGGAGCATCACGGACCTAAGTCTGAATGGTTGCTCAAATTCCAGGTTAGTTCCCCTACCTATTATCTTCAAGTTATCATGCAAATGGTTTTACAGAAGTTACCTGTGGCTTACTAAATATTTGTCTTTGCTTAATGCAGATCCAGAAGTTCCCGGCGCCGTTGAGTGCGGAACAGATCACTCGGAGCCTGGAGGCCTACTTAATGTGGCTTTTCGGCAAGGTGATGTTCACAGAGAACCATGTCAGCACTATTAGCACACTCTACATCCCTATGGCACTTGAGATAGCTAGCGCGGAGACGGCGGATCAGATCAGACAGAGGAGTTGGGGTTCGGCGGTCTTAGCGGCTACATACCGAGGTATGTGCAACGGCTGCCAGCTTTCATCGACAAAGCCAACCCTTCTTGGATGCCCTCTATTCCTACAACTGTGGTCGTGGGAGAGGTTCTCTATAGGGCGACCAGATATACGTGTTCATCAGCCTATAGACGCCATGTTCGATGCTGACGGCATCGACATGCCTACTTTCGGTCTGTGTTGGACACGTCGCGAGGTATGCATCGTGTTATAGTTTAATGCAACTTTTTTGTGCACAAGAGATAGTTCAATGCTTAAGAGCAGTTCGACGTGGCAGCACCCACAGCACTATGGTCCCACGTCAAGCTTCGTGTTTTCTCCACAGCAGCAGGGTCCCTCGTCGAGCTTCGTGTTTCAGCCAGAGCAGCCGTCACAGCCAGCAGGTATGTCTCTTCATATTTATTGTTTTCAATATTAGTTGAGGCGACCTCATTCTTCATGACTTAACGTTCATCGTGCAGGAGCCTACGGATATGATGCGTCTATGTCGGCATCACATGATACGTGGGGGAGTGATCAACATCCTGAGGACAACATACAGGCTCAGATGTCGCAGCACACCGAGTGGATGAACATGTTCTCGACTCCTCCACCAGATCCCACACAGCCCACACAGCCCACGCAAGACACACAGTATGGCGAGGACAGGTCTTGGATTCCTCTTCGTAACGTTCGGCCACCGAACAGGTATGAGTGGTCGACGCCCCCTCCACCACAGCCACGCCACGGATGAGCACGACGTGGCTGATACTTATGTATGCGAGGGACGTATTTCTATGTGAGAGACATATTTCTACCTATGTATGCGAGAGACATATTTCGACCTATGTATGCGAGACACATATTTCGACCTATGTATGGTGGCTGGTTCGATGATGATAGATCGCGGCGGTTGGGCCAGGCCGGAAGTAGTAGTCTAGATGAATATGAAGTGGACCCATCGACCTAGGACAGCCTACTTGTTGATACCATGTACTAATACAAGTACGTACATCTTGCTGGATGTGCTATATAGTACATCGTCGTGCAACCTTCTAGTGCATGAGATATTTTCGAGTAAATAGCATAAAACTACTACAATTCAAATTAGGGTTTAAAGGGAAAGTCTTCGGTTCAACCGGCTGAAACAACGGCTGAGTCGGCCGGTCTTGCTGCCATCCGATCTAACTTGATCGCTCGGTGTAGAAGTGCTCTCTAGATTCCTCTACAACCACCCACTCCTTATCCTCTCGTTAAGCTTTGCATCCTCAGTCTCCATGGCGTGTCGGCTTCGGTAAGTAGCCAACCTCTGTCACTTCACTTTCCTGCAACTTGACCCCTGTTTCAGAAGCGTATCCACAACTCCGCCCCTGTTGCAAACCGCATTGTCGCTGGGATTTTTTGAAGGAGATGCTACAAGGCTGTCAGGGTGGTGTAGCTAGCCGCTGGATTTCGTGGGAGGCACCGCCGCTCCGTGCACGGGTGTTCCAGGGTGGATCTTCAAAGTTTCTGCACACTAGTAGAAAACAGGGCTTTGGTTCGGGCAAGCCCAGCCCATTAGTCCCGGGTCAGTCACGAACCGGGACCCATGGGGGGCATACGTCCCGGTTCATGCGCCCAGGGGGCCGGCCGGGGCCTCGTGGGCATTGGTCCCGGTTTGTCTGGACCCATTTGTCCCGGTTCCTGGCACGAACCGGGACCAATGGGCCTCGCTCCTGGCCCACATCCATTGGTCCCGGTTCGTGGCTTGAACCGGGACAGAAGGGGGGCCTTTAGTCCCGGTTCCACGCACGAACCGGGACCAATGAGGTGGCTATATATACCCCATCGCCGGCGAGCAGAGCACTCCACATTGCTCTGTTTTTTCTGGCCGGCGAGGGGAGAGCTTTGTGGTGCTCTAGCTCACCTCCTATGCACATGAGGTGTTTGATGAAATGCCCGAGCCACACTAGTTAAGCTTTCTCCTCTCGAAGCTCGACCTTCAAGCTCCATTTTCCTCAAGATTTGTCTAGGTTTAGCGGTCCGTCACGTCCCGTCCCCGTCTTCACCGCCGTCGATCGCCCGCGCCGATCTCGTCGCCGGCATAACCGTGGTGAGCCTCTTGTTCTTATCTTCTTTCTAAAAGAAAAAAATTCTTACTTGTATGATTTAGATAGATACTTGTCTAATTTTCTTACTTTTATTATTGTATGTTATTATATAGTGCGATGTTTTGTAAGGGTTTTTTACACACTTAATTATATATAATGCACACAGATGAACCGGCAATTGATGTACGGTGACAGACGCACCTCCGAGTACATTAAGGGCGTGCATAATTTTCTCGAAGTGGCTGAGGCAAACAAGCAGAATGGTTTTATATGTTGTCCATGCCCTATATGTGGGAATACGAAGTCTTACTCTGACCGGAAAATCCTTCACACCCACCTGCTTGAGAAGGGTTTCATGCCACACTATAATGTTTGGACCAGGCACGGAGAAATAGGGGTTATGATGGAAGACGGCGAAGAAGAAGAAGAGGACGATGACAACTATGTGCCCCCTGAATACGGTGATGCTGCAACGGGGGAAGCTGAAGATCAAGAGGAACCAGACGATGTGCCCGATGATGATCTCCGCCGGGTCATTGTTGATGCAAGGAGATAGTGCGAAAGTGAAAAGGAGAAGCTGAAATTCGATCGCATGTTAGAGGATCACCAAAATGGGTTGTACCCCAATTGCGAAGATGGCAACACAAAGCTCGGTACCTTACTGGAATTGCTGAAGTGGAAGGCAGAGAATGCTGTGCCTGACAAAGGATTTGAGAAGCTACTGAAAATATTGAAGAAGAAGCTTCCAAAGGATAACGAATTGCCCGACAGTACGTACGCAGCAAAGAAGGTCGTATGCCCTCTAGGATTGGAGGTGCAGAAGATACATGCATGCCCTAATGACTGCATCCTCTACCGTGGTGCGTACGAGGATTTGAACGCATGCCCGGTATGTGGTGCATTGCGGTATAAGATCAGACGAGATGACCCTGGTGATATTGACGACGAGCCCCCCAGGAAGAGGGTTCCTGCGAAGGTGATGTGGTATGCTCCTATAATACCACGGTTGAAACGTCTGTTCAGAAGCAAAGAGCACGCCAAGTTGATGCGATGGCACAGAGAGGACCGTAAGAAAGACGGGAAGTTGAGAGCACCCGCTGACGGGTCGCAGTGGAGAAAAATCGAGAGAAAGTACTGGGAGGAGTTTGCAGGTGACGCAAGGAACGTATGGTTTGGTTTAAGCGCAGATGGCATTAATCCTTTCGGGGAGCAGATCAGCAATCACAGCACCTGGCCCGTGACTCTATGTATCTATAACCTTCCTTCTTGGCTGTGCATGAAGCGGAAGTTCATTATGATGCCAGTACTCATCCAAGGCCCTAAGCAACCCGGCAACGACATTGATGTGTACCTAAGGCCATTAGTTGAAGAACTTTTACAGCTGTGGAATGGAAACGGTGTACGTGTGTGGGATGAGCACAGACAGGAGGAATTTGACCTGCATGCGTTGCTGTTTGTAACCATCAATGATTGGCCTGCTCTCAGTAACCTTTCAGGACAGACAAACAAGGGATACCACGCATGCACGCACTGTTTAGCTGACACCGAAAGTATATACCTGGACAAATGCAGGAAGAATGTGTACCTGGGGCATCATCGATTTCTTCCGACCAACTATCAATGTCGAAAGAAAGGCAAGCATTTCAAAGGCGAGGCAGATCACCGGAAGAAGCCCGCCATGCGTACCGGTGATCACATACTTGCTATGGTCAATGATTTACACGTAATCTTTGGAAAGGGTCCCGGCGGACTATCTGTTCCGAATGACGCTGAGGGACGCGCTCCCATGTGGAAGAAGAAATCTATATTTTGGGACCTACCCTACTGGAAAGACCTAGAGGTCCGCTCTTCAATTGACATGATGCACGTGACAAAGAACCTTTGCGTGAACCTGCTAGGCTTCTAGGGCATGTATGGAAAGACAAAAGATACACCGGAGGCACGGGAGGACCAGCAACGTTGGCACGAAAAAGACGGCATGCCTCCAAAGCAGTATGAAGGTCCTGCCAGCTATGCTCTTACCAAAGAAGAGAAGGAAATCTTCTTTGAATGCCTGCTCCGTATGAAGGTCCCGTCTGGCTTCTCGTCGAATATAAAGGGAATAATAAATATGGCAGAGAAAAAGTTCCAGAACCTAAAGTCTCATGACTGCCACGTGATTATGACGCAACTGCTTCCGGTTGCATTGAGGGGGCTTCTACCGAAAAACGTTCGATTAGCCACTGTGAAGCTATGTGCATTCCTCAATGCAATCTCTCAGAAGGTGATCGATCCAGAAATCATACCAAGGCTAAGGAGTGATGTGGCGCAATGTCTTGTCAGTTTCGAGCTGGTGTTCCCACCATCCTTCTTCAATATCATGACGCACGTCCTAGTTCATCTAGTCGACGAGATTGTCGTTCTGGGCCCCGTATTTCTACACAATATGTTCCCCTTTGAGAGGTTCATGGGAGTCCTAAAGAAATATGTCCGTAACCGCGCTAGGCCAGAAGGAAGCATCTCCATGGGCCATTAAACAGAGGATGTCATTGGGTTTTGTGTTGATTTCATTCCTGACCTTAAGAAGATTGGTCTCCCTCAATCGTGGTATGAGGGGAGACTGACTGAAAAAGGCACGCTAGGAGGGGACTCAATAATATGCAGGGACGGGCATTCTTGGTCTGAAGCACACTACACAGTTCTACAGAACTCTACCTTGGTGACCCCGTATGTCGATGAACACAAGAACATTCTGCGCTCCAAACACCCGGAGCAGTGTGACGACTAGATTACATGTGAACACATCAGGACTTTCGGCAGTTGGTTGGAAACACGTCTTAGAGGTGAAAACACTGTTTCTGATGAGCTGTACTCGTTCTCCAGGGGACCATCTTCGACTGTATTGACTTACAAAGGATACAAGATAAATGGAAATACATTTTACACGATCGCCCAAGATCAAAAGAGCACCAACCAAAACAGCGGTGTCCGCTTTGATGCAGCAACCAAGAGGGGAAAGGACACATATTATGGTTACATAGTGGACATATGGGAACTTGACTACGGACATGATTTTAAGGTCCCTTTGTTTAAGTGCAAATGGGTCAATCTATCAGGAGGCGGGGTATAGGTAGAGCCACATTACGGAATGACAACAGTGGATCTGAACAATCTTGGGTACACAGACGAACCATTCGTCCTAGCCAATGATGTGGCGCAGGTTTTCTATGTGAAGGACATGTCTATCAAACCGAGAAAAAGAAAAGATAAGGAAGCGAATACATCATACGATGAGCCAAAGCGCCACATAGTTCTTTCAGGGAAAAGAGACATCGTGGGAGTGGAGGGTAAGACAGCCATGTCTGAAGATTATGAAAAGTTTCATGAAATTCCTCCCTTCAAAGTCAAGGCTGACCCAAGCACCCTGTTAAGCGATGAAGAATATCCATGGTTACGGCGCAATAAGCAAAGGACACAAGCGAAGAAAAAGTGAAGACAGATGAAGTCAGAAAGGGTTGAAAATTGATGATGTTGCTTTGAATGGTTCATTTTGAGCACAGAAAAAGTGTGGAGTTCAAATAAGTTCAAAAAAATGAAATCCCTTTGTAACAGATGAGTTTTCGTCCGAAACCCTGATACTTCGAAAGAGATTGTCCATTTTGTACACGAAGTGCATCCAGTTTTTGCCGTAACCCTCTCAACTTTTTATCACATGCTATGAGGGTGAAATGATGATATCCATGCCAGTTTTCAAACCTCTTCAGAGTTCATTTGAAGTGCTTTTCAATTTCAGGGTCATTTAGCTCAAAAAATCAGTAAATGCAGAAAAATAACAGATGAAGTCAGAAAGGGTTGAAAATTGATGATGTGTTGCTTAATGGTTCATTTTGAGCACAGAAAAAGTTGTGGAGTTCAAATAAGTTCAAAAAAATGAAATCCCTTTGTAACAGATGAGTTTTTTTTCGTCCGAAACCCTGATACTCTTCGAAAGAGATTGTCCATTGTGTACACGAAGTGCATCCAGTTTTTGCCGTAACCCTCTCAACTTTTATCACATGCTATGAGGGTGTGAAAGATGATATCATGCCAATTTTCAAAACTTTCAAAGTTCATTTGAAGTGCTTTTCAATTTCAGGGTCATTTAGCTCAAAAAAATCAGTAAATGCAAGAAAAATAACAGATGAAGTCAGAAAGGGTTGAAAATTGATGATGTTGCTTTGAATGGTTCATTTTGAGCACAGAAAAAGTTTGGAGTTCAAATAAGTTCAAAAAAATGAAATCCCTTTGTAACAGATGAGTTTTCGTCCGAAACCCTGATACTTCGAAAGAGATTGTCCATTTTGTACACGAAGTGTATTCAGTTTTTGCCGTAACCCTCTAAACTTTTATGAAACTCTAATAGCAAAAATAATAAACTAAAAGAATGAACTAGAAAACTTTAATGAAACTCTAATAGAAAAAAGAATGAACAAGAAAACTTTAATCGAAAAAAGAATGAACTAGAAAACTCTAATAGAAAAAAGAATGAACTAAAATTAGCAAAGTATTTTCTGTTCAAACCATTAAAAGCAAAAAGAACTTTCAAAAAGAACTTTTTTTGTTAGAAACTTTAATAGCAAAAAGAATTATCATAAAGATTTTTTTGTTAGAAACTACAATACCAAAAACTGTTTTTGAATATAATGATAAAACACAGTAATATTAAAAATAGCAGTAAAAGAATCACATCAAAATCTGTTTTATAGTAAGTTAATCACGAACTAGTGATTCACCAAATTTTAAAGAATTCAATTTAACTATCGAATGAGAAAACTAAGGCACTAACAGAAAGTTTATAATATTATTACCTAGAAGCAAAAAGAATAAAATAAAAGCAAAAAACAAAACAGAAAACTGGAAAAAAAATAGAAAAAATGTGTGTGAACACTCAAAAATAACAAAAAGCAAAAGATTTTTTTTGTTAGAAACTAAATAACAAAAACTGTTTTGAATATAATGATAACACAGATCTTTAAATGAGCATAAAAAATCAAAAATCTATTTTTATAGTAAAGTTAATCACAAACTAGTGATTCACACATATTTCAAAGAATTCAAATTTAAACTATTCGAATTGGAAAACTAATGGCACTAACAGAAAGTTTATAATATTTATTACCTAAAAGCAAAAAGAATTAATAAATAAAGCAAAAAACAAAACAGAAAAACTGGAAAAAAAATAGAAAAAAATTGCCACCTACTGGGCCACCACGGCCTGAATACGACTAGAAACCCAACACCGGCCAGGATTCAGGCCCGCAGAAGGCCCAGTAGGCCCACAGGCAGAGGAGAGTGAGGTTAGGCCCGTAAGCCTGCATTTGAGAGGAGCTCGAGAGGACAGCGGCAGTGGGGTTTATAAACCACTCCGCGCCCCTCTCAACTAGCGAGGTGGGACTAAACTTTTGGCCGCGGGCAGCACAAGGCCTTTGGTCCCAGTTGGTGCCACCAAACCGGGACTAAAGGTGGGCTTTGGTCCCGGTTGGTGGCACCAACCGGGACCAAAGGTCTCTGTTTCCCGCCCTTTGGCGGGAAACAGAGACCTTTGGTCCCGGTTGGTGGCACCAACCGGGACTAAAGGGGGCATTGGTCCCGGTTGGTGTCACGAACCGGGACCAAAGGCTTTCCTATATAAGTGGCACTTAGGAATTTTTCAGCAAGTTCTCACATTCTCCCCGACGCCGACGCCCTGCTTCTCGTAGCTATCGCCGTCGCCACGCCCTGCCCCGTCGCCGCCCGCTCCTCGTCGCCGTCGCCGGCCCTACCTCCTCGTCGCCGTCGCCGTGCCCTGCACCGACATCATTGCTGCGCCCTGCCCCGTCGCCGCGTCCTGCCTCGAGCCCGTCCTTGTCATCGCCGCCACCGAGCCCGCTCCTCGTCGCCGACGCGTCCTCGCTGTGAGCGCCACCCCGATCCCCTCCTCCTCCTCCTATTCCTCCCTGTACTGGCCGCCGTCGCCATGCCCTGCCGCCGATTCCCCCCTCTGTCCAAATTTTTGTGGTGCACATCAAGTGTATGATGAAATGCAAAAGGGCTCTAGGAATTTTAAGAATTTTTGTGGTGAGGTGTTGATGCACAAAAGAGAGTCTGGCAAAGTTTGAGAATTTTTTGTCCAATTTAAATTGCGCTTTGACCATGGAGTTTGAATCTGGTCCAAATTTGAACTGAATGGTATATGAAAATTTTGAACTATAGAACCAAATGTTTTTGGCGGAATGGGTTGTGGGTACTGTCAAATAGATGGAGTAATTTTTGTGTGTGCAAAAGAATTGGGGAGAATATAGCTCCTTTGCAAATCAAAGGAAATATGAATAATTGAAATTCCAACTTTGGAATTTATTAAATATAAGAAAAATATTTACATAGTTAGAGATATTTGCACAGTTAGAGATATTCATGATCAAAGTCAGTTTTTTAGAGAAATTTGCATAGAGAATTTTTTTAGAGAAATGGTGGAGTTCACATATAATGTATATATGTTGATATTTTTTATATGATGAAAATTGTTTTGTTCATATATAATGTATATATCATTATATATATATATATTATATATATATATTATATATTATGTATGTATGTGCTATGTATGTATGGATGTTCATAAAATTGTTTTGTTCATATATGTATTAATTGTTTTGTTCATACATTTTTTTAATATGATGAAATTTTTTTTCATAGCCATATATATGTATGTGGCTATATGTATGTATGGATGTTCATAGAATTTTTTATATGTATGTGGCTATATGTATAGTCATTGTCGATATAGCCCCTCCCCGATAACTTCGACATGAGGGGGGGGGTCGATATACCCCCTACCCGGTAACATTTTTTTTATTGATGAATTTTTTTCATAGCCATATATATGTATGTGGCTATATGTATGTATGGATGTTCATAGAATTTTTTTATATGTATGTGGCTATATGTATGTCGTTTGTCGATATAGCCCCTCCCGATAACTTCGACATGAGGGGGGGGTCGATATACCCCCTCCCCGATAACTTTTTTTTTCTAAGTTACTAAGGTAAAATGTTCACCCCCCCCCCCCCCCCCCTCTCGTATATACCGGGCACCAACTCTCGAGGCCACCCAAACCCTAAAAAAAAGTGTTGTCGATCTCCTAGCCCCTCCCCCCCTACCCACGACAACTCTCGAGGCGCCACAAACCACTAGAAGATAACTCCGGTAACTTCGACATGAGGGGGGACGTCGATCAACCCCCTCTCGCCCGAACAAGTCTATGTATTATTTTATATCACGGTGGACATATATCAAAGTTTGATCATATGTCAAAGTTTGAATTTTGACATATGCAACATTTGATCATATATCAAAGTTTGATCATATGTCAAAGTTTGAATTTTGACATATGCAACATTTGATCATATGTCAAAGTTTGATCATATGTCAAAGTTTGAATTTTGACATATATAGATTTATCAAGAATGCCCCCATTATGGATGTCAACAAGTTGATCCAATTTTTTTTCTGATCTCATCTATATATATATTCTTCTATATGTCACGTTGTCTGTCAAAGTATTGAAGAAATCCATGGCTTCATCATTAGTCGGAAGTAACAGGCGTATGATGCTACAAAGCTCTTCAAAGTTGTTTTGGAACGGAGTTCCTGATAGAATAATTCGCCTTTTGGTACGAATTTCAGCAAAGGCCTTCCAAATAGCGATATTCGGAAGGCTCTTGCTGAACTTTGTACCAAAAAGCGAATTATTCTATCGGGAACTCCGTTCCAAAACAACTTTGAAGAGCTTCGTACCATTATACGCCTGTCATTTCCGGCTAATGATGAAGTCATGGTTTTCTTGAATGGCGTCATTTTGTTAAATCCCTTGTCGGTCCGGACGTCGGACATTCATGAGAGAGGCGGTCCGACCCAAACCCTAGAAGCGTTGTCGAGGCCACCCCAAACCCTAGAAGCGTTGCCTAGGCCACCCCAAACCCTAGAAGAGTTGTCGAGGCCACCCCAAACCGTAGAAGCGTCGAGCTAGCTAGGTCTACGTTTGCACTAATATATCCATCTGTCATGTTTGTATATTAATTGCCATGTTGTAATATTTGCAGAAACTATGGAGCACCGAGACATCGAAGCAGAACAGTTGTTGGGGGACATAATCCTCGGCGGAGGTGATGTCTTGTCGTTTCTCAATGACACCGATGGTCTGGAAGGAGAGGGTGAAGCAAGCTCCGGTGATCGAACAATGGAGGTGGAAGGACATGATTATGATGGAATGCCGGTGGAAGAAGGAGACCGTGATGACTGCTCCGGTGAGCGAACAGAGGAAGGAGATGTTGCAAAGTCCGGCGAGGTATATATATTAATTAAGCCTGTGCTGACTAGCTAATTGATGCATTAATTGTTTTGGTATGTACACATATTAACTCTCTTCTTTCTTCTTTTCTAGCCCTCCGGATCGAGCCAAACTTCGGTAACGAGACGAGGCCCGAAGAAAAGGTTGCGCCAGGATGAAAGGTTCACGATCACAGCAATCAAGGGCGATGGCCAACTGATTGAACCCAGCCGGACCAAGGAAGCATTTTCTGCTTAGTGCGGGGTTCTTGTTAGGGACATGGTCCCGATCAGCATCCACCAATGGAATAAGCCTAAGAGCGAAGACCCTCAAGTGTCTTTTGTCAACGATAGACAGAAAGATGATCTTTGGACCGCGCTGAAGGCAAATTTCACCCTACCGCCAGAGGAGGATCCGGATAAGCCAGTTATAGAGCCATTGGTCAAGGCTCATGCTCTTAAGAAGATGGCAGATCTATTCAGAAGGTGGAAGAATGAGTTGAAATCAACGTTTGTCGACAAAGGGAAGACTCCAGAATTCACCGGCCGATTTGAGAAGATAAGAGATCACTGGCCCGCATTTGTGGCCCACAAGACATCAGAGAAGAGTAAGAAGATGTTAGCGACAAATAAGAAAAATGCTGCAAAGAAGGAGTATCATCATCGCACGGGGTCAGGTGGCTACCTCAAAGCCCGGCCGTTGTGGGACAAGGCTGAGAAGGACCTGCTTGATAAAGGGGTCGAACCAGAGACATTGAACTGGCCAGACCGTTCAAGGACTTGGTTCTTCGGGGTTGGGGGAACCTTGGACCCTGAAACAGGGAAGTGCCGTTGGACGAAGGAGCAACTTGAAATACCCGTCAAGAAGCTTCAGAAGTATATCGCCGTAGCGCAGCAAGGGACGTTCGTTTCCGACAGAGAGAACGACGCGCTCACACAGGCCCTCGGGAATCCTGAGCACCCAGGACGAACATGAGGCACGGCAGGCTCCGTTTCGTGGAAGGAAGGGTTTCCCAGCGCAGGCGGTTACAAAACCCGGGAAAGGAGGAGGAAAGTGGAGCAGACCGAACTGCAGAAGCTGAATGCAAGGGTACAAGCGCTAGAGGAACAAGCACTAGTTCAGAGGAAGCGACCTGCCGAAGCTACCCCGCCATCTCAGCGGAGAAGCAGCATGGCTTCCACCGAGCTCCTTCAGCAGCCTCACTTCACGGCTCCCAGCTACCCCGTGGATGCTATCACGGAGGCTCAAGATTGCCACCTTATGGCGCAATGGCAGCACCTCAAAGTCAAGGCGGCTGTCGGCTCTGTTGCACCTCCTCAACCCGGCGCAACTTTTCACTGCCTTCCGATTCCAGAAGGCTATGCTGTTGTGATGGTCGATGAAATAACGGAGGGATTTGAGGAGCTCGAGCTTGACCACCCTACTGGTGAAGGGGAGACTCAGCTGGGTCTTGCTCTGAAGACTCCATGTCTATGGCGGAAGGAGCTCATCAACCTTCCGAACTGGACGCCTCCGCCTCCTCCTCCGGCGAGTCAGGGCACTCCGCCTCCTCCTCCGCCTCCTCCTGTGGCGAGTGATCAGGGCACTCCGCCTCCTTCTCCGGCTGCTCCGGCGCGTGGCGGCACTCCGCCTCCTTCTCTAGCTGCTCCGGCGCGTGGCGGCACTCCGCCTGTGCCGGCGCGTCCGAGCAGCCCGCCTCCTTCTCCGCCTCGTCAACAACAGCGGAAGACAGCCGCCGCCGCTCCGGCTGCTCCGGCGCGTCGTAGCACTCCGCCTCCTTCTCCGCCTCGTAAGCAACGAAGGAAGACAGCCGCAGCCGCTCTGGCTGCTCCGGCGTCTAGCAGTACAGCCAGAGGCGGGAGGCAATACAAATTCGGTCCATCTATCAAGCCTCTAGATAGATTACCATACGAGATGACCGAGGAGGAAAACGCGGAGATCTGTCAAGCCCAAGTGAAGGACTTTTTTGCAAAGAAAAATCCACCTCCGAAGGAGAAGATGGATCCGGTGAAATTGAAGCGCACTTTGAAGAACCTGAAGCGACCACCACCGCCTCCGCCGGATGACAACCATGTCCGCGCTCTGAAAAAGGCAGTGGAAGGAGCGCGCCGGTCGGGAACTACTTCAAGTGACAAAAGGTTACAAGAACGAAGAAGAGGGAAGAAAATTCCCCAGCTCGGCGAACAGGCAAACCAATCGTGCCCCCCGCTCAAGGTGTCTAGCGATATCGTCGCAAATCTGCCGGGGATGCTGCCCGGTACCAATCCTGGTGATTACCTACCCGATGATGCACATTTTGATACAATGAAGGTGGACGAACACAAATACCAGTACGGGAAGCCTCTCGTCAGACCTGGTGATCCTCCTCTAACAACGATGATGCGAAGATTCCATAAGTGGTACATGGACACCTGCAAGTCTGGGAAGGATATTTCGACGCTGAGAGTTAAAGAGGAGCACAACCTCGTTGGAATTGATCTGTTGTCTGTTCCATTTGAAGAGTTCTTCCAGTTTTTCAATCAAAAGGACCTCGATAAAATAATCATCACTTGCTACTGTCTGTAAGTACTATACTTCTGTAATTAAGTCTCTATATATAGCCCAGCTCTTTCATTGCATGTATATATAATTGTCCTCACTATATTATGCAGATTGAAGATCGTCGAATGCAGAAATGCACAAATCTATAATATTGGGTTCATTAACACAAATCTCATAGATGAATGGACGGTTACATATCATGCGAAAGAAACCGAGGCCAGCTTGCTACAATCGTTGCTTAAAAATCAAAACAAAGATAAAATACTCTTTCCTTACAACTTCAAGTGAGTGTTACTGTCTTCTGCATATTCGGTTTCCCTTATTACTCGAGGTTATAGTAATGTAATTGATGAGTTATGCATGCGTGCGCAGCTTCCACTTTATTCTCCTAGAGATTAAGCTTGAGCAGGGACTAGTAACCGTCATAGACTCAAGACGAAAAGATCCCAAGGAGTATGCGGCCATGACTGAAATGCTCCAGAAGTAAGTTCAATCGATCATTATCGCACCATATCGGCAACTTTGGTCATTTCCTAATATCAAGTAATTATTTTCTTTGTCTCGCAAGGTTTGGAAAGTGTTCACCACAGAAGCTCCGGGACTGCCGGGGGAGCTGCGATTTACACACCCGAAAGTAAGTACTACTAGCTAGTTCCGCGCATCTCCCATTGATTCTAGCTAGTTTCATCAATACCATTTATAATGCTTGATTATCAGTTTGATTGACCTTTATTTCTCGTAAAGTGGTTGTGGCAGGAAGGCGGGAATAATTTTTGTGGATACTACATTTGCGAGTACATCTACAACGCGACGACCTCTAAGCGGGGCTACTCTGAAAAACAATATGAAGTGCGTAAGCAATAATATTCACAATTTTATTTTATTACCATCATTTGTGTTGAGTTTCATTCATATATATGTATTGACCCCCTTCTTCAAATTAGATTTGGCAGATGCGGGATGAACTCCTACCACAAGATCGCTTAAAGGCAATTCAAGAGGAATTGGCTGGATTCTTTCTTGACCACATCATCAATCCAGCCGGAGAATACCATGTGGAACTTGACATCAGATGTTAGGGATCTTATATTGTATATATGTAGCTAGTAGCGTCGGATAGATATACGAAAACTTGTTGTTCGACCAATCTCTCGGAGAAGGAGGAGGTCGATCACTTCTCTCTGTATATGTTCATGACGATCTTGTGTACTTAATGGTTTCCTTCTTTTGCTTACTAGCTAGCGTGTCGAGTCCTCTCTATACGTACAGTACGTAGCGTCGACCAAGCACAGAGATAAGAGAGGACACTTCTCTCTATTAGCTAGCTAACACAATATATGAAACCCCTAAATTAACCCACAAAACCCCCAAACCCCCCCCCCCCCTTAAAAAAAACAAAAACCCCAGCTCCTGAGCTGCTGACACGTGGATGATCTTTGGTCCCGGTTGGTGTTACCAACCGGGACTAAAGGCCCTCCTCTCTGGGCTCGCCGCAGCGGCCACGTGGAGCCCCATCTGTCCCGGTTCGTATAAGAACCGGGACTAAAGGTGTTGGGCTTTAGTCCCGACCCTTTAGTCCCGGTTCCCGAACCGGGACAAATGGGCCTTATGAACCGGGAAAATGGGCCTTTTCTACTAGTGGCAACACGTCAGTGTTTATTGATGCGAGACGATGGTGCTCGCCGCGCTCCGTCGTGGTCGTCGCCGAAGAGGAGTATGGTAGCGTGGCGACCTGGTTAGAGGTCTGGCGCTCACCGGCGGCGGCGTGATGGCGGGGACGGGCGTTGCCGCTCTTCCCACAAAATCGTCCGATGGAAGATCGCGACGAACCATGGTAGGTTTTTTCTTGTAACATCCTCCCTGTTGCAAGAACAACAGGATTTCTGTAATAACAGTGATGTTGCAAAGCTTGCTTTCAGAGCGCAGTATAAAGGTGGAGACAAAAAAAAATATGCAACATTAACTCAGTTGTAAAAAAAATCTGCAGCAACACCTCTGTTGCAAAAGTTTTGCAACATGAACTCAACAAACGTCCGAGCACAACATCATGCTTGTTGCAAAGCTGACTGCTAACCATCATCCCGCATTAAATCCAATGGCTCGCGAGGCGGTGGATCTTTTAAAAAGATCCGCAGGCCGACGCGTAGCGGTCCCCGGGTTTAAAAGAACTACCGGATATTTTTTCTGCTGGTACCTACCAACTTCAGGGTCGGCTGTTTCAAAAAATCCAAATGATAATCAATTTAGAATTGATCCGGTTTATGACAGGTCGGGCCCGCCCCTAAACAAACCGTTTGTTTGACCGTTAATGCACCAACCGAGACACCACGCGGCAGGTGGCCATTCGTACCCTGGACCCAGAGTGCTAGGGATTCTCCTGCCTCCCGCCGGCGCCGCCGGTGGTTTACCTCGTCTCATGGGATCTTAGGACCATGGATGCGCGATGGATCCCGGCCCTTGCCGGCGGGGTGGCTCTGTTTTCTAATGTTTTTTTGTGTTTTGTTAGGGTTTGTGTCCTACTTAGAGATGCGAGGGGAGGCGACTCTCTGTAGATGGAATAAGATCCTCCCCGCCTAGCCCCGTTCCAGTGGTGTTTCTAGCATCATCGGAGGGCGTGTGGAGGTTTGTCTCCGGCGGATCTCGTGGGGTTCGGTCGTGTTTGTCTTCGGTGGATCCACGTGAATCCAGTCTTCATTCGTATGTATTCGTGTGTCCTATGGGGCCTTAGCACGACGACTTCCCAACTATCTACTACAACAAGGTTTGCCCGGCTTCGATGAAGGAGGGGCGATGACGGCGGCGCGCCTTCGGCTCCCTCCAGTGCTTGTAGTCGTCGCTAGGTGGTCTATGAACATGGATGTATCTTTTTACTTCTTGTATTGTTTGTACTACCTTGACAGTTGATGAATAGATCGGAAGTTTTCCTCGCAAAAAAAAACTGACATGTGGGGCTCACATGTCAGCCATGGAGCAAAAATTAAAGCGACCTGTTTAAAAAAATTCAAAGCCACCCAGGCGAACAGGGGGGAAGAACAGATCGAGGGGGAAGAAGGGTTGCTCCGCTTGCCGCCGGTGATCACTAGGGCTCAACCCGGTCCACTCCTCTGGCCCACCTCCTTCTCACCCTACCTCTCTACGCCCACCACCGGGCCAGTGGCCGCCTCGTGCGGTGCTCGGCCGCGCGTGAACGGAGCAGCCCACGCGACTCCCAATGGTGCGAGGAAGCGACCCAAGCGGCGACCCCTGGCCGGCGACGACTCCAGGCGTCGCCATGGCGGCGCTGCGACGCGGCGACGACTCCAGGCGGAGCCCCATGGCGCGGCGATGACCATGGGCGGAGCCCCATGGCGGCGCGCGGCGGTGACCACGGGTGGAGCCCCATGGCAGCGCGGCTGCGACAACCCTTCCAGCACAGCAGCGTCTGGTAACTGAAAATGGGACTTGTTTTAATTAGCCTCCAGCGGTCGAGCTACTAGAAACCTAGTTAAACACCCACTTAATCATATAGCACATCGTCCTCAACAACCAGACACGTACACCCTCCCTCGTTGTTGTTTTTTTTTTTTGCCGAAACACCGTCCCTCGGTTTTGGTCACATATGAAAGTTACATGTCACAAGAAACATGTCGTTATGAACTTTCAAATACGAATCCGACAATATTTTTATGACATTACTCATATCCATTGGTCATAGAGACCAAGAAATATGCATGAGCCTCACGGACACGAAGAGAGGGAATATACATTTTCACACCGAAAGTCTGAAGCGGTATCTAATTGAACACCACACGTTCCTGATTTTGTCCATATACACCATCTTCCTTCTTTGATCTATGCTCGTTTTCCCTATGGATCATAGGAACTTATCGAGAACAAGGGTGTCACGCATGGAGAACGTACGAGAGCGCATCATTGGCTGGTTCAGGTTGACATTTCAGAGGATTTTACTCACCTACCTATGCCCGCCAATGATACATGCAACACATTTTGTGCATATAATATGTCTATATTTTGGCCAAATGTGATGTAAAATCACGGCCATAAATTCATACTTAATACATATATTTAAGGACACCAACTTCATATCAGATACAAATGGCACACTAATATCATAATTATGGATTAAATCATTCTCCTAACACCAACCAAACCCTACAGGGAGTCCTGGCAAATAAAAATGCCCTAACAATTTTTTTCATAATATAATCGTCATTGATTAATGACGTGGGAGGACAACAAAACCAATGAAAATTTAAACAAAACGAACGAACAAATTTTAAATTGGTGTGGAGCAAGAACCATCTACCCGATCGTTAATGAGTGAGACCTCTAACCTGGACCCTTTCTTTACTCAAAATTTTAGAAGTAGCCCATATTCCTCCTCTGCCCCCCTCCCTCCCCCCACCCTCGGAGGCTCGGACCAGCCCGACGATAGCTCCATCTCCCACTCCTCCACCTAAACCGCACACCAACTCAAATTCGCCACCACATTCCCCTATAACCTCCCCCTCCCCCCACCCCCACTCCCCACATCTTCCGCAACGCCGGCGAGGGCACTTCCCCGCGTGGACAGCGGCAGGACCACTTGGGCAGTGGCGGAGGCTTCAGCAGAAGTTGGAGTGCTCCAAGCCCGTTTTGGAGTTGTTCGTGGGCCTGCTAAATAATGAGATCCGGTGGCATTGTAGGAGGTGATGACTTGTTGTGTAATCATGCACAACATTATTGTCGAGGATGAGGGTGAAGGATCAGTTGATGCAAGTCTAGAACTTGAGCACATGGGTGATTCTATCCAACTTCCAGAGCAGAATTCGATGACGTTTCAGGATTTTATCCAAATGCGTCAACAGATTCAGCATCGAGAAACTCCTGAGCAACTTTAGAATGGTCTGGTTGAGCATTTGTGGGCGCTTAAAGTGGAGAACTAGAACATATGTGCAAGCTGAACTCAAGTTTGAATTATTTTATTTGAAAAATTAATGTTTGGATTGTAATATTTATATTTCAACTATTGTTGCATTAGAATATTTGCACTACTTCAAGAATCCTATATACCTAAGAGATCATCACCAGTATCTTGTTTATCATGACATGCAGCCTATCCACCTCATCACTGTGCCACATCATCATTTTTTAGGTCCCACAACCACAATTCTCTGCAGTTAGGTTGAGCCTTCCTCCGGTGGCATTTCTTTCCTTTTGCTATGTATGAATAAAAGGAATGTCTCTAGCAAGGGAATGTGCTTTCGAACTCAATCAAATTCACACATAAGTTTCTCTCCCCTCTTGGACTGGTAACCGAATGAATCATAATTTCTTCCCAAGTTTGCAAACAATCTCCATTCACCACAAATAAGCAATTATTGGTACTCTTTATTTCTTTCCGTTCACGTTCTACTGCACATGCACTACCAATGACCCAAATAGTATTCCTGCTCGATTGGTCTTCTCTACCAACGCCTCCTCTCTATCCAATTTGTTCTCTCTTGCGTCCACGCGGCTGCACCTAGATTGACATGGCTGGGAGTTTTTGCTGCAGTTGGCTTGCCCTGACAGATATTGTTGTAGCTTCTTCATGCCATCTGCACCCTTCTCTTGAAGTCGTCTAGATACATGGCGAGGCCAATCCTTATCATTTTGTTCAGATTTAGGTGATAATCGGTCTCAAGGTCCTAATTTGGATTCCATGCTATAGTTTCCATGTCAAAAACATTGTGCTAAGTTGATATATCTTCCATCGCCATGTTGTTTCAGTTTTATCCTAATGACACGTCTCTATACATGTGGATATTGAATCACGGCACACCCGGTTCAAGAACAAGTTGTGCCCTTCAATTATCAGGCATGTTGCACCTTCCCTTGGTGATAGACTTAGCGTTGTTGCTTATATTTTCCAATATGTGTAACCCTAGCAAATGATAAGAACAAGAGGATAAAAGTGATGCAATGGTGAAAGTCGCATCCCTATCTTTCATTTGTTTCACCTATGGGTATGATCCTTTTTTTTGTCTATTTGCAAATTTGTTTCGCAGGTGATTCAGATTTACTCTACAATTTTTATCAGGGTTGCAGGTTAGGGAAGCATATATTAATGGTTTGTGATTCCCGCTATAGTTGTAGTCTATGTAAGACAGAGGAAGTACTTTTTTCAGCATTTGTATTCATATACCTCTTCCTTTTTTATGAAAATGGTAGGAGCATCGCCAGTGCATCTAAGGAGAAGAAATACTTACAAGGTTCAAGCTACAAGATGCAACAACAAATAAAAGATTACAACTATAAGCAGGTCCGGGACCTTGCCTAAAACATTTCTACAGACTACTCATACCGTGCAATATCATGTTTTCTTCCAAGGAATATCATGTTATTACGTATCATATATTCCCTCTGATCCAAAATTATTGTCGTAGATTTAATATATGCTTCCCTAACCTGGTTCAACATTAGTTCAAAACTATATTAATGGTTCAACCTTAGTTCAAAACTGCGACACTTATTATGAATCGGAGGGAGTAACTTTTCTTTTCCTACCACTATATACGTGCCATACAATGTCATGTTATTACGTATCAAATATATTTCCTTCTATCAATGTTGTGGATTGCCTATCATGGTTTGCTTCATACAACTACTTTTTCACTGTAGAACGGCTGTAATATTTACTTCTGGTGTTATTTGTACTACCTTGACAGTTGATGAATAGATCGAAAGTTTCCCCGGAAAAAAATCCCCATTGCAGTGCAGGATACCGTCTAGTTATTTTGAGTGATGCGGACATAGGAAGAAAAATAAGGACCGCCGTATGATGACTTGGATTGGATGGCCGATTGCGGTATTCATGTCCAGGGACGTCCGGACATGTCCGCCCTGAAAATGGGGAATCCGATGTGCATCCCGGATGAGGTCGTCGTCCTGTTGGGTTGGGCGTTGGCGCTGCTGCCGCGTCCGCATCTCCTGTACGCATGATGAATTCCTCCTGTTCCTGTTGGGCGTGGACCGCGTGGTAGCTCGTGCGTTGCGATCCACATCGGCGGCTGCGCACGGACACGCACCGACACACATGCTGCCGCTGCGCGGTACGTGCAGCACAGTACCGGCGATGTCTAAGCGGCCTCATTAGTGCGACGCAATGCAGTGCAAAGTTGCAAACGACTCTTCTGTCTCCACCTAGCTCCGTCTCTGACATGATCCATGAGCGGTTGAGCGCGGGCCTGAGGATATTTCTGTTTGTGAGAGGGCCATGGCTCACATGGGTCTTCACTACAACACAACAATCATGGGTAACCGTCGCCGGGCATGTGGCGCGGCCACCATTATGCAGCTGAGCTGAGCTGCTACATCCATATATCTATCTCTACCCACATATACAGAGAGCTAGAGCTCCAAATAATTGAGCCGTGCAATGATCAATGACCGATCGACGTCTCCACTGCGTGCCACTGCACTGAACCATTATTCCCCTCGTTGCCATTATGTTAAGTTAATCTGTTTGGGCCGTGCTCACTGGCTGGTCGACATGTCCACGCCGCGAGGTTCACCTGTCCGCCCAGCCGCCTGTTGAGGTCGTCGTTCGTTTGCTTGCCCATGTCAGCTCGTCGACCGATCGAGCTGTCTCAACTCAAACTCTGGAGCTAGATCAATGTTTTAAATAGCGGGCTATGGTATATAGCGATAGCCCTTAAAAATAGTTATAGCGGGGCTATAGCGGGCTATAGCGAAATTATAGCGGCAAATTGTACATGAAATCAAATAGCGGCAACATGTTCAAACAGCTATAGCGCAGCTATAGCGGGGCTATAGCCGGCTATTTAGAACTATGAGCTAGATACACCAGCACACTGATTATATATCTCAGTAGGGTGTAAATGACAGGGACGTTCAATTTGCCGGCCGTGCCCGTGCGTGCTACTACTACTAGCTTGGAGTGAGTGTATGTGCTGGAGCAGGAGGAGTGGCCGGGTGATGACAGGCATAGGTCACCATCGATCGAACCAACCGGCCATATTGTAGTAGTAACAGCTTCACCAGTTCAGGATTAGTTAACTACTCCGGCTCCTGCATACTGTTTTTAACACTCCAAGGCACCGAGCAGCAGAGGCTCGTGATTCAGTCACTAGTTTACTACGGTACTGTGAATCGTGATCAGTCACCAACAAGGAGCTCGTGTCGTGATGTACCCGTAAAGACAAAAGAAGAGCTCATGATCTCACCGAGCTAGACCATGTAGCGTGATGGTTGCGTCCACGGTGTGAAAAGGGAAGGTCGTTGGCTCGCAGCAGTTGGGGTGTTGAAGTTGGACCCTGAGATTTGGACCATCCAACCGACCGTATGCAGTCGGAATCGAATGGAATTGGACGTAGTGTAGTGGACCCGTCGATCGATCTAAGACGGCTCACTCGTATGTAATCATGCCCTTGATGTTGACGTGCATGCGCTTCACCTGGTCTTAGCGTTTGGTGTGTGTGCATATTATGAGTGTATGTATCTGTACTGTGCTTGTTAATAAGAAACTAGCCGCGCTACACTGTTTTCCCAAAATGATGGCTTCGGATCTGTGGATTGTTGTTCGCCCCCTTCTTGACGATGGTGGCGGCGATGATAGCACCAAGTGAGTTTCGGTCAAGAGTTCTTCCATTTCAAGCTTATGTGCCACGGGACTTCTTCATCGACAATATACGGGGAATCAGCGGTTAACCGATTCACCATGCAAGGGTTGTGTCCCAGCACACTGTTCAATATTTTGCAGTCTTTTTTGCTTAAGTCGTGTTGAAAAGTCAACAAGTAAATGCGGAAATTAGAGGCGTGACTTCGAATAACTTTCATGTAAGTTATCTTGGATTTTTGGTGCTCATGAGAGGAAGGGCCAACCAATCATAAAACCATTGCATGGTTATAGTTTTCGCATGCGTTAATCGGGGACTACGTCAGATTATTTTTTGAACAATAGGCTACGTTAGGAGAGGATAGATGAGATCAAAGGGCCAACGGACAATGTTATCGGATCCCACCACCACTCACCTCTGCTAATCATGAATCCACCTTGCTGTTATCAAGGTGACAGTGTTTACTTTAAGGGAATAGTGTGTGAGAATTAGCTTTGCAATTAATGCATGTATACTATCCAGCATTTAGTTCTGAGCATGACAAGACAACAGGTGCATTTGTTTGTTTCCTCAACCCAAAGAGTGCACGCTACCACACTTCTCTAGCATGAAGTGGCGGAGCGGAGGTAGGATTGTAGCGAACCTCGGGCCAAAGAAAATTCAGCCACACGATTCTTTTCCGGCTACATCTTTTTTTTGCGGGGTGAAACTAATTTATTTCATAGTCGTAGGGTTACAATCGAAAGGCAAAAGCTCCTCAATATATGGTGGTCCTAGTTGAAGACATACTGCAGTGCTACTCTGAGTGCAACTGTACGACGCCAGTCGATATGCTACCCTATTCTGTTCCTGTTTAATCTTCATGGGAATAAAAACTCTCAATGTCATGAGGTGCTTGATCTCAGAGACAAGATAGCCATGAGCTGATCGTACCAAACCCTCTCCGGACAAAGTAGCCAGTGCCTCCGAAGAATCCGATTGTACAATCACTGGTCCTTCCGAATGTTGTATTCCTAGTGCCATGCCTTGCATTAACGCATGAATTTCGGCCTCCAAAGCAGCATTGCAGTTGAATAAAAACCTATACACAGCAAATATAACACTTCCGCCAGGCCTTCTTAGAATCATATCGGTCGCCGCTGTCCCATCCGTTGCTAAAAACGCCCCGTCAACTGACAAGGCCACCTGTCCAAACTGTACGGTGGCGGCCATCTTAGTGCAGGCTCGGCCTTCTTCATTTCCTTCACTAGTCCAACATCATCTTGTGTCATTTTGCCTTTTATAATTTCGTCTGTACTGAATACTCCTACTAGTTGTAATGATCTCATATAGCTCTGAAGAAATTCAGCGGAAGCCCACGATGGAGAAGCATCTTTACCATGCACCAAGTCTGTGCGAACTGACCAAATACGCCAAAGGAGCATAATTACATATCCCGTACCGGCTCAATACAGCTTGCTAGAAAATTCCAAACCAACATGTATAACATTATTGATACACAAGTGAACATGTATAACATTAAGAAACCAGCAACATGCAAATTACTAACGCACAAGCTAGCATTCTTAATCATACAATTATAGATAATTTTATCAAAACACATATGTGTAATAGAAGTCAGATAAAAGGATCACATATATTGTTCCAAATTAAGGGTTTCCTCCTAAGAAGACTGACTAATATTGACAGCTACGCCTCTCACCTTGGTTGCCATGTCCTCGATCCAGGGCATAAATCTTCCTCTAAATTTATGCCCACTCATGTTAGAGGCAGCGACATCACCTAAGTTAACAGGAATAAAATTCCAGGAAAAGAGAACTACAATAGGCAAACTTTGAACACAACTAACATCAAGATCCATCAATTTTGAGGTGAAGAAGCTCAACTGAGCGGTCCTTGGTGGCTCAAAGGAGGCAATGGCCCGGGGCACCGCCTGACCATGGAGTCATGGGCGGCTGAGCGTAGCGGAGGCCAGTGCCCGACGACATTGACCCCTGAACGCAACAAGCATGCGGGATTCGGGACGACATCTAGATGTGCGGCCGCAGACGGTTGCATCTCGCTCCAGTGCATGGTTGCTCGGGAAGATATGTCTACGTGCAGCACACGTGCTTGCTCGCTCCGTCACTCGGGAGTCGGGATGATTGAAATTTGGAAGTAGTTGTTGGGCGTGGGCTGCAGACTGTAAGACTGGTGGGTTGTGCCGTGAGTGGGCTGAACCAGGACCTATAGAGAAATTTCTATATGGGAGAAAAGCCACGCCCCGGGCTTGGGCCCTTGGTGCCCAACTCCGCCGTGCTAGCATGGAAGCATGGGTTGGTATCTCATAGTGATCCTATTTATTGTAATGCATGACACATACTAGTACATTATTTAATATGATACGGTATCATATCATAATACTCAATCATCTTTTTCCTCATTTAATTACGTGTCACCTCAGAAAAAATGCCTAGTTGGCATGCATGATACTACCTATGATACTTCATTGAGACCAGCCTAACTGAAAAGGGACTTGTTTTAATTAGCCTCAAGTTATCAAGCAAACTAAAAGCTTAGCTTAAGCAACAAACTAGCCCTATAACATATCCTTAGAGCAACTCTAACAAAGTCATCATATTGGCATCCCTCGACCCATGTCCATATGAAGTGTGTTCCATATGAATTATGGAGCCTGGAGAGGTAACACACAAAGTTAGAGTCTCCATATTTGTTGCCTCCGTAATAATGGGACCTACTTGTTATTGGGACATGCCTTCCCCCCAACCTCTCTACCATCCCATGTGACCACATGTAGTTTTCTTCGCGCCACATGCCGTTTATATGACTCTGCCATATGGAGTGCGCTTCAAAAGGCAGTCCTAGAACGCCATATATCGGCATTTTCGTTGTGGTCGAGTTCGCCGTCATGGTTCGTTTTCATCGGGAATCGAACTACATGACCTTGGAGATGGCGTAGGAGGCTCACGCGCAAGCCCGAGCCGGCCTCTCTCCAGTTGCTAATGATCCGTCTTGAACCTCAACATCCGATCCCTAGTTGTAAATTCATCGATTTTTTGTTCATATGATCCAAGAAATGCATCGACATTTTCTCTACTACTTAAAACATATGTAAGGTTCCTTTTCATTTCAGGCAGAACTCTTCATCTACAGTTTCCCCCTCCCACCATGTCCCTCCAGCGATTTTTTCTCGTCCAACCTTTTTTTTGTCATGCCATATTTGATCGCACCTTCCTGTACGTCGTTCAATCGCATTAATAACTTATATGTTGCATCGCTGCATCCATTTCATATACCACGTAATTTAATGACCTTATGCATGAATTTCATAATTTACAACCATGCCTGACACATCCAACATTCTTTATTATTTGTTCGGAGACCATGCCGAAATCTCTTAGAATGCATGGGTTTTGAAAGTTTGGATTTTTCGAAAACGTGATTTGTATATATCCTTCTCTCCGACTTAGTCGAAGAATACAAGCTACAGATGAACCGCGACAGGCTCACCAGTATATTTTTCATGGGGCCTGCTAGGCGTCATCCGGCTGATCTTAAGAAAAGATCAGCCGGCTTGACAGCCGTTGATTTGGGCAACGTGATCCTCTGAACCACGGCTTTCACAATACGCCCATGTTCGCTTGATACCTTGGACCACGCCATCACAATACGCCATATCGCTCCAACCACCGGTACATGCAGTGCAGAATTCTCACTTCCCGCGTGGCACACATAGCTCCGACGAGAATCGTAGCTGGCCAACTTCCAGCACTAACTTTTGCTTGCACCACCCGCAATGCTCAGGTTGCACCGGACATCTGACGCCGACGTCGGTGAGGTCGCCACGCACCGGCCATGGCTACAGCACCAGCAAGCTCCGGGATTGCAGCAGCAATGACACTGCGGTGACCATCCCTTGAAGCATCGGCGATGCTCGGGCCATGCGACAATGCCCCATTGCAACGCTTTGGCGGCCCGATGATGCTCCATTGCAATGCCCGCGTGGTTCCGGCGGCGCGACTGAAAGAACATGCGGTGCCCCCATGTTTGGTTTTGGTAATTGATGACAATCTCTATGGACTAATGGTTGCCTTGAGTTATATTTGAAGGATTTGTCTATAGGCTTTTCTTGGAGTCCATTTGTTGGTTTCAAGGAGAGTTTGTGATGACCAAGATGCTATTCAAGGAATTACCTAAAGATTGGTCATGTGAGAGGTTGATCAAGACTAAGTCAAAGAGTGAATCAAGTTGATCAACACACAAAGCGTAGAAGATGTACCGAGGGGGACCAAGCGATCCCATGGTATGGTAAGCATTGTCAATTACGCTTTGTGTACTAACCCATGGTCTTCGTGAGAGTTCTTTGTGGGGTTAGGTTGCGGTGTGCAAGTTCAAGTGGATCATCACGAAAAGATCACATGCTTGAAGCTTGCCATCCATTGTGGTGGCAATGGACGTGTGAAGATGAGCCAAAGAGTGGCTCACCCATAGTGGGGTATGGGGGAGCAATCAACTAGTCTTCACCGAGCCAACAGAATCAAGAAAGGTGGTCCAACTTGAGGAAGTCAAGATCGTCATCATCTAGCTCAAGTGGACTTTGTGCAAGGCAAAGGTTTGCCCTTGATAGGTTTTCTCTTTTACCGGTCTCATGGTGGTAGTTGGGAGACCGGGTTATAGGATCGTTTGCCGTACTATCAAGGGGGGCTCTCGATGAGTAGCTTGATCGTATCGTCGTAGAGAGCTCAAACCATTGCATCCTTGCATCATCTTTATTGGTTCTTGTTTGGTTCTTCTCCTTGTGAGATTTGGAGCTTTTGGTCATTTTCATGACAAGCTCGTGTTCATCGAAAACAGAGTTCACTTGCTTCTTCTATGATGTTTTGTTGTTGGGGTTTTTGCCGGTTCCCTTTGTGAGTCTTAGAGCTTATGGTCATCTTAATGACAAGCTCGAGATCATCGAAAACGGAGTTCTCATGCATCTTCTATGATGTTTTCGATGTTGAAGGTTATGTCGGTTCTTCTCTGTTGGAGGTTTCACTCCTCTATAAGCTAGGCATACCTCCCCTGCCTCTTCTTACTATTACCAGTCGATGTTTGGATAGCTCTTGTCGTCCTCTATCCAACAAGCTTGAGTTTGCTCAATTCGGAGCTCATTTGCAGAAGTTATGGCAGTTCTAGTTTTATTGTATCCTTCCGTTTATCCGTGTCTTTACAAAATGAAGGCCTCCAAGTGCTATTGCCTCTGTGGCCTGCGGTAGTACTGTGTAACATCCCCAGGTTACTCCACTCTGATTAAGTTACTTAACCTGCCATGTCATCATGATCATTCTAACAAAATTGTATTAGAAAATAATTTAACTTCAATTCAAAATTCAAATTGCAAGTCAAATATTTATTTCTTCAATCAACCAAACAAAATTGTTCATGATGTTGCAAATATTCCCAAGGCATTTATAAAATTGAAACCAACTTCATATAAACTCCAAAAATGCCCCTGGACATTTACAACAGTAGTCCAGCAGCATTTAACTCACCTCATTCAATTTCAAAAAAATATTAAAACTATTCCAATTGCCTCCAAAATATTTGTGGCACTGTCTAAACTCACCAGTGAATTAATGGGACACTTTCCATATTTTCCCAAGGTGAATAGTGTGCCCAAATATTCTGTTAATCAAATAAAAAAACAGAGAAATAGAAAAGGGTCGTAGCCACTTACCTGACTGCTGGGCCGAACCAGCCCAGCCCACCTTACCTGATCCCCATCGCGGTGTCGTCGTCCCCGTGGTAGCCGCGCCTCCACCGCCCTTAGCTCGACACGCTGACGGGCAGGCAGCCCCGAGAAGATAAGGCCGAGGCCATCCATCTCCCCTGGCCTCCCCACATTCACTCCTCCCTCCTCTACTTTCTCCCACGCGAGCTCGCTCGTCTCTCTCTCTCTCTGTCCGAACGCCGCCGTCGCCGCAGTTCGCCATTGCCGTGGCCCCGGGCATCACTCGCCGCTCCAAGCTGTCCGGAAGGACCGTCGTGGTCATCTTCGTCGCCTACGCCAAGTCGTTGGAGCCGGTGAGCACCGCAGCCACCGGATCGACTCGATCCCCTCCGACGGCCAACTCCACTGCCCCGCGCCGATCTGCCTCGAGCCTGCGCTACTAAGCTCTCACCGGACCACCTTGCGTCCCCACGGTGAGCTCCACATCCTCCCTCCCCTCTGGGTTGCTCTCATTTGCGCCGTTGCTAGCCGTTGCCATGGCCGAGCCCCTGCTTCCGCTGTAGCACTCGCAGCTGTTGCCCTCGTTCACCCCGCGCCGCGCGAAGGCCTCCGCAGTGCTTCTGGGAACCCCAGGCAGCGCGCGCGCGTTTCTTTTCATCCCGGGTGAGTCGCTAGACTCGACCCCGAGCTCGCCGTTTTTGGTCTGCCGCCATTGCTCGTCGTAGTCACTGTTCCGGCCACCCCCGTCGACGCTGCTTTCCCCAGGTCGATGCGCGCCATCGCTCCGGTCACGTAGGTACTTGTGGTGGCCCGAACGGACCACCACAGCCGTTTTCCGGCCGGATCCGAGCGCACCGCCGCGGTAGATGGTCGCCGGAGGCAACTCCGGCGCCGTTCCGGCGCCGCTGACGTGGCCGCACACGTGGCCTCCCCACAGCCACTGCCACTAGGCCCCTGGGTCCCGTTGACCCAGTCAAATGCTGACTGGGCAACGCCCAGTCACTGACCAGTGGGCCCCGCGCTAATTAAAGATTTAAAAGTAAAAGAAAATGTTTAATAAGTTAATTAGACTAATCACTCACTGACATGTGGGCCACACCCTCTAATTAACCCTCTGTTAGTCTAAATTAACTCTGTTAAGTTAACAGAGGCTGACATGTGGGTCCCACTAGACCCACATGTCAGGTTTGACCTGTACAACCGCTGTTGACTTGCTGATGTCAGCATGACATCATGCTGACGTCATAATTCATTTTTCTGTTAATAAAATTAATTCCAGAAATTCAAATAATCTTTAAAAATTCATAACTTTTAAACCGTAGTTCAGATCGAAAAAATTAAAACATGAAAGTTGCTCAGAACGACGAGACAAGTCTGATCGTGCCGTCTGTTTCTTCATCGGAACCCCCTACGTAGAAGAACTCGTAACTCCGGACCCGTATCCGGCAGATGAATAGTGCACACACCCTGGTTATTAAATTCCAGATTAATTCTAAAAATAACTAAAATGACTTAGATGCATATTTAGGCAACCATGCAATGCATCATAGCATCACACGCACCGTATTGCAATTGTTTGCATTATGTTTACCTGTTTCTTCCTCCTCTTCTCTCTCGGTAGACCCCGACGTTGACGTAGCTCCCGAGGCAGACGCAGCTCAGGAGTACGACTACATCCCCGATGACACCACAGGCGACCTTGCCTTTGCCCCAGAGCAAACAGGCAAGCACCCCCATTTTGAGCATGCCTATATCGCCTAATCTCTTCTCTCTGATGCTTGCATTAGAACTGCTACTGCTACTGTTTTCCTATATCTGCTGCATAGCCTGTTTATTGTAACCTGCCTTGCTACCTTACTGGTTATCCTAGACTGCTTAGTATAGGCTGGGTAGAGACACGACAGAGACCTCCACTTGATCCCGACTACCCTGCTGGATATCAGAAGACCCGATCATCGGGATTGAAGACCAGACCCTGGCACCGCACATCACTTCCCCTTAGTTGCCGACACTGCTGGGTTACCGTCGAGTGCCGAGGGTGATACCTCGTCAGCACTTCTGATGTTAACCTTGTAGGTTAGTTACTCGGTCGTGGTAAGTGAGGGTGATTCCTCCTACACCACCCCCGATAACGACATCGTCGCGCAACACCTCAAGTGTGGACCTCGAGGGTGATTCCTCCTTCGTTCACCTTGATGATAACATCGAGCGGGAATTCCATCGAGGGTGATTCCTCAGGGTTCCCTTCGGTGTCAGACACACAGTTACCTTGGATATTATGACTTGACTATGAAGCATGATACTAAAGACGGGTCGGCCCTGAGGGGTACCCGCGTGAGCTTATTGCGAAGTGATGTGGAGTCGGGTTGACCTGGATGGTGCCCGCGAGATAACTACGAGGCGTGGCCGGGCATTCTTAGCCCTTGCCGCAAGTCCTCGAGACGGGGCGACGGGGTCACATCGATCGTGAGTCTCTGCTCGTTTCCGCGCGCTCCTAATCCACTACGGTTTGGATATTTGATCCGAGGGGCCTCTGGCCCGATAGCACTAACCATCATGTGAGCATAGTATGGGCGTTCTGCGTCGTATACATCAGCCGAAGCTTGTTTGACGTCAGTAAGGAGCGGCGCACACCGAGTTGGACTGGGAACGCAACCGCGCTTGTATAAGGGGTTGCTAGGTCTGCTCTCGGTGGCCCCGTAACATGCAGGAGTTCCCGGGGCGATGGCCCAAGACCCCTGGGGGCATAGGTTTAGTCTGGCGTGCTGACCTCTCTTATAAGCCTAGGTCGGGTTGCGGCGTGTTGCTTAGCCGAGGCCGGGCATGACCCAGTAAAGTGTGTCCGGCCAGAGTTAAGCGAGCGTGGTGGGTAAGTTGGTGCACCCCTGCAGGGAAGAAACTTCTATCGATAGCCTGTCCTACGGTAACGGACACTCGGAGTTGTATCCCGATCGGTACAACTAGAACTTGATATGAGAACTGGATAGTACGGCTCTGGGATTGCTTTTTCGCAGGGAGTCGAGAAAGGATCTCAGGTCGAGGTTGATGATACTACTATTATTACTTTACATTATGTTCATCTGTTCTCTTCTATTGCTGCAAGACTGTCGAAGATTGTTGAAGATGCTAGTCTTCGATAGGACTAGGCTTTCCCCCCTCTATTCTGGCATTTCTGCAGCCCAGTCCACATATACAGCCATTCCTTTGACAATGTTGCATATGTAGTGTAGATCCTTACTTGCTGAGTACTTCGGATGAGTACTCACGTTTGCTTTACTTTCTTTTTCCCACATATTCCATTTGATGCCACCAGACGATGGAGCCCCTGAGCCAGACGTCCCAGCCGACGACCAGTACTACTACCTGCCTGGCGAGTACTACTACTACGAGGAGTCGTTTGACGACCAGGAGTAGGATCGGAGGGTCCAGGGCAGGAGGCCTACGCCTTTCGATCGTAGATTTTATTTTACCCCGCCTCTGTGAAGGCCTATTTCTCTCTCTGTAAAATATCTGTACCCAGATATCTGATGATTCCGCTGACGCTTGTATGCCTACGAGCTATGTATTCGAGCCCTCGAGGCCCTGGCTTGTAATATAAAGCTTGTATGACTTTATTTATGTTTTAGAGTTGTGTTGTGATATCTTCAAGTGAGTCCTTAGGCTTGATCGTGCGCATTTGCGTGTATGATTAGTGCACGATTAAGCCGGGGTCGTCACAGGTTGGTATCAGAGCCAACTGCCCCTAGGTATCCCCCTTTCCAATTCCTTGGCCGAAGTTGAGTCTAGTGGTCGAAAACTGTTTTACTAACTTGGCTGTGTGGCTTACGGGCCCACGTCGCCAACTGGGTGGTATTAGGATCTTTTATTCCTCGTCTATACTCTGGGACTCTGATCTCTCTCCTATTCGGGTTAAAGATTTTACTAGCTCCGACATTAGGATCTCGTAACCGTTTTCTCCCGGAGAGCCCCCTCATTCCAGAAGATGACATGACATCATCAGATGACGTGACATACATGCCGTGCTGGCTGGCCGGTCCACGTGTCGGTTGAGGTCGTTGGTTACTCGGCTACTAGCTTGGCCATGTCATGTCAGCATGCCGATGGATCGATGAGAGTTGTCTGAACTGAAACTATCGAGATTCTATCACATAGTAAGTTGACTGATGTTCAAAGCAGTGTGTATGCAGTTAGAGTTGGTGGTTAGGGACTTTTTACCCAACATGGGTCGCGTCATAATCTTCAGACTGATTCATCGCCGCCTATGATTTTGATATATTCATAGTGTCGGTCTTTAATGAGTTTATTGTTGCAGTTATGTTAGATTTTTTTGGCAGAATGTTGGAGCATGGTTGCGTACATCTTAACTATGCAGAGGTCAGATGTTGCCCATTTGCTTTGTATCCGCTTAGTGCTACATATAATAAAAGCGCCTTTTTTAGCAAAAAAAGTAAGTAGACCCGATCATGTAAAAGATTGCTACGTACAACCTCGGTTCGAAATTAACTGTCGTTGGAATGAGTGACTTGAGAAGGGTTGGTAGCATGAGTGAGGCGTTTTGGAGCTCGTCCTCCATGGAGGCCGAAATGTTTGAAGAATTCAAAATTTGAACTTTTTAGTTTCAAAAAAATCTGAAAAAATGTACAAGTAGACAAGGATGTGATGTGTATGTGTGTAAAAATCCAGAATGAAATATGTTGAAATGTGACATGTACAAAGAAGACAGATTCATGGACTTGAAGGATGAATAGTAGCATGTGCTAAAAAGCACCAGATTTTTTTTGCACAACCCTCATTTCAACTTATTCGTTCTGGAAATTTAGACACATGTGTGTTATGCCTCCATGTATCTCTTTATTTATTTTTTCAGATTTTCTGAAACTTAAAAATATGAATTTAGATCAATTTTGAAAATTACAAATGGAGGAGGCCTCCATGCAGCTCGGCTTCCAAAAGCAATTTTCATGGTGGCATTGACTAACAAACAAGATAGATCAGTGAGATCCACTCATTTTAACGACAGTTAATTCGGAACGGAGGTAGAGTAGGAGGGTGCGGGCACTGATACGCTTAGGTCACCAGACACCTTTCCAAGGACGCATGATGAGACCATCGATCGAATCATCAGCCTACACATTGTTAATCTCAGAATACCGATCTGCTTCGCATAGTTTAAAACTCCAAGGCGGCAGCGGCAGCAGCCGAGGCCCGTGCACCGGTTACTAATTTACTGCCGCTGCTCGTGAGCCGTGAATGACCACCAACAGGTAGCTCGTGATCTCAGCGCTCGCTCGCTAGCTTGCCGGCCACTGTCACAATGTGTGTAATGATTTCCAGTAATTAATCAAATGCCTCCAAGGTAAACTACCACGATGGTGGCCGGGTAGGGGGTAGGGAACGGCGCGTTGCGCCCACGTCGAATGAAGGTCGTTGGTTCCGTAGATCGCAGCGGTTGGACCAGGGACCCGGCCAGAAGTAGTCTGGATGGATGAATAATATGGATGGAGTGGACCAGTTGATCCAAGACAGCCTACTCTACTCGACCCCACCCATGTATAAGTACGTATGTATATGTACATTGTTCCACATGTGCTGGATACCTCGTCGGGGACCTTTCTGTCTAGTACAACATGAGATGCGAACCAACATGTGGTTGGATGGTTAGAGGGACTGTGGTATCCCAGCCCATCAGGGTTCAAATCCTGGTGCTCGCATTTATTCCTGGATTTATTTCAGAATTTCCGGCGATGCGCATTCAGTGGGAGGAGACGTTCCCGTCGACGACGAGGTGCCTACGGTGACTTCGTAAATTTCAAGATGATATGCTGGCTCAGTCTTTCGAAGATGCTCATAGGGGTAGGGTGTGCGTGTGTACGTTCATAGGGGTGAGTGTATGCGCGTGTATATGAGCGCTTGTGTCTGTACTGGTGTTAAAAAAAAGTACTACATGAGATATTTTTTTCTTCATAGTACGTAGGTTGAGAATTGCTCACGTGAGGAGTTAGCTTTGTGTGTTCTCCAGCACTTTACTCAACGTGACAAGACGGGTGCATTATTTGTTTGTTTGTTTGCTCAGGGAATACGCTACGGTACCAGCACTACTCTTCTAGCACAGCAGCGTCAGGTAACTGAAAATGTCCTTTGTTTTTTTCTGGATCGAAAAAATGTCCTTGTGTTTAGCGAAACTGCTGGGAGGACGATGTAGCTTGCACGGCAGCTGCACGATGGCCGATCCAACCATTCGCTAGCTGCCCTCTGGTCATATATGCATGGACGAGCTGATATGCACTCTCGTGCAGAAAACGTCTGCAAAGCATCGTGTGCATAGCACTGCTTTTATTTTAATTAGCCTCCGGCTATCTAGCTGAAACTGATTAGATGGCACATCGTCCTCACACACACACACACACACAAGTTTCGGCCATGTATTTTTGGGTAATCGATTGAGCCAACAAAATAAGTGCTATATGCCATGAAAATGCATTATTGTAAGCATTTTTAAAATATGAATGTATAGTATTTTTATTTTAGGACCCGAATATCTACCGAACATCATATTTTTAGGCATGGCAAATCAAACATTTTTCATGGCAAATTATGTTTGCTGAGGATGGCAAGTTTAGTTGATGAGGATGACAAATCCGCCTCAGTTCATTTTTTGCCAGGAAATTGTTGTGATCGAAATAAAGATGCTTGTGTGCATTATAAGGGGATGCCCTCTTAAAAAAAATGAACTCATATATATTGGTCACAAGGATCAAGGAGTACGGACGAGCCTCACAGAAGGGGGGAGAGGGAGCATACATTTTCACATGGAAACAAAAATACTTACAACATGTGTTTGGTCACCAGGGGCAGGGGAATGGGAGTTATTATGAGAAAGTTTGTGTAGGGATTAAGCATGAGAAATGTTTTACTTGCATTCCCTCGTTTGGTATACGATGAGAGTAGTGTGAGACGGAACTCTGCCCACTCCATGGGAAGAAATCGATGGGAATTGCCTCCCCGAGCTTTCATTCCCCTTCTCACTTAAACTCCCATTCCCTTTAATCAATGAGAGGACTTTTAATCTCCTGACTCCTCAGCTTCCATTTGCCATCTCTAATTCCTACGAGCCAAACACCCTATTAGTCATGTTTGATTGGTGACCTGGCAGGCAACAATCTCAGCCTCATGCCTCCTAAATTGAATGTCTGGGATTGTTGCCTAAGCCAAACAAACTTTTCACGAAGGCAACCAAGCAGGATCTTATTAATTAAACGCCATTCATTCTGTAATTAGTCGATATACATCGTCTCCCTCCCTTGATATGTGCCCGTTTACCCCGAAGCTCCAAGGACCTTATCAAGAATGAGGGTGTCGCGCATGGAAAAGGAATGGGAGCGTATCAACGACCGGTTCAGATCCGCCCGCCAGTGCCCTCGTATGGATACATACAACGCATTTCGATCTGTCAAGACAAATTTTTTGACCAACCATGCCCCCATAAATATGTGATGCAAAATCAAGAGCATAAATACATACCAAATACTACGTTTTCAATGACACTAACTTCATATCACATACAAAATCATTGCCCTAACCAATGAGAGCCTACCCTAGAGAGACCACTAGCAAAAAGATACCCCAACAAATTTCCTAAACTAACCATCGTTGGTGGATGACGTGGGAGCACAACAGAACCAGCGGAATTGGAATTTGAATTTAAATTTAAATTTAAACAGCTAGAACTAGAACGAACGAAGGAACGAATTTTTAAAAAAGCGAAGGGAGACAAGATCCATCTGTATGGCTATGCTGCCCCGGTTGTTTAATGAGTGACCCCTCCTGGTCCAGGTCCAGCCCCGGACCGGACCCTTTGTTAATTCAAAATTTTCGAGGCAGCCCCGTCTTCCTCCTCCTGGAGCCGCTCCCATCCCCCAACCCCACCCCGACGGGACCCAGCCCGACGACAGCTCCATTTCCCCCTCCCTCCCTCCCTCCCTCCTCACCAAACTCGAATTCTCGCCACCGCATTCCCCACACCCACCTTCTCCCCCCCGCATCCCCCGCACCGGCAGCGCCAGCGGCGGCGACGGCTCTTCCCCGCGCGGACGGCGCCTCTCGCGGCGGCGGGCCCAGCAGCGCGTCGGCGGCGCCGGGGTTTATTTGTTCCCACGGAGAGGCGGGCGAGTGCGGGGCGGAGGGCGTGGCAGGCGCCCGGGACAGGCGGGGGCGCGAGATCCGGGCCGGCGGCGCGATCTGGGCGGGGCATGAGATTGGGCCCGGCGGCGCGGCGGTGAGGGGAGGCGCGGCGCGCGGCGGCATGACGACCAACACCAAGCGCGCGTACAAGCTCCGTATCCTCGATTCCGTCCAGATTTTTTCTTTCCGCCGCGTTTTTTTTTTTTTTTTTTAATTGTTTGTTCGGGGGAGGGAGGCAGCTGCATTGCGCGAGTCCGTCTGACCGATGCGTCCTCTGCCGTCGCGCTCGTTCTGCTGGCTGAACGAGCCGGCTCCGGGAGAGTTTTCAGCGTCTCTTCTCGCGGTTGACATTGGTGGAGCGCCGCACGACTCGGTGGCGTGGGTGAGATTTATTTGTGCACGATTGCTTCATGTCGGCCTGTTTGGTGCTTGCTGGCCAGTCGGTGGTGCGTTATCTTGGGTTATTAAGTGTGAAGTGCTGATTGCTATGACCGCGGCGTGTTCATGGAATGCCTGAAGTTAATTTCCTTGCTAAAGTTGCGACATTGGGTTGCCTTGACTCTCATTTGCCGTAGAGGAGTTTGTGGCGCACGCATCCAATGTCAACTGCCTCAAGATTGGGAGGAAGACATCGCGAGTCCTCGTCACTGGAGGCGAGGATCATAAGGTTAATCTTTGGGCTATCGGGAAGCCCAATTCGATATCGGTAAGACTATTCTTTTGCTGACTCTAATAAGTATCGCCTAGTCTGTTGAAGGTGATTGCGTAGTTGAGTAGGTGAATAGTACCCTGAACTCAACCAAATGAAACTCTTGACCAACCCTTGAGTTGATTGCTAGATGAAAATTTCACCAGCTTAGCTGTTGATGACTTCGGCATATGCTTCTCTTTATGTTGGTTTTCAGTTAATGCTGATATGTTTTTATGTTAACTATCGACCTACTACATGATTATGTGTTTGAGAAAGGTCGCTGTAGTTATCAGATTGTCACATATAATGTTCTGAGTTGATGAAACAGTTAATTTGATTCACCTTTTCCCCCAATTAACTTGACTCACCTTTTTTCTTATCTTTTGGCTGTACAGAGTTTACCAGGGCATACAAGTGCTGTGGAGTCAGTTGCTTTTGATTCCACAGAAGTATTTGTGGCTGCAGGAGCAGCCAGTGGCACAGTAAAATTATGGGATCTAGAGGAGGCGAAGAGTACGTAACTATGGATGCATGACTTAACCTATTTGTGTTTATGAACATCCATGCTGTGTCATTATCTTTTATTATCTGCATAACCTGGTGGTTATATGTGCAGTCGTCCGCACGCTTACTGGACATAGATCAAACTGTATGTCAGTTGATTTCCATCCTTTTGGCGAATTCTTTGCCTCTGGGTCTTTGGACACTAATCTGAAGATATGGGATATAAGAAGGAAGGGCTGTATCCACACATACAAAGGCCACACCAGAGGGGTGAATGCTATTAGATTCACACCTGATGGCCGTTGGGTTGTGTCTGGTGGTGAAGATAGTGCAGTGAAGGTAAGATTTGTTAGCAATCCTTTTGTGTATTTCAATTGCTAGTTTTGGTCATATGGTTTCATTTCTTTCATAATCCTTCCGATACTGCATACTTGTGCTTATAATTTAGTATGAGTTAAATTTAAATTCTCAGCACACAGCCTGTCTTTCTTGTACTTTAAACTCATGATCATTACATCTCCTACTGTATTGAACTAATAATCAGTTTTGCCTTGGCAGATCTGGGATTTGACAGCTGGAAAGTTACTGCATGAGTTCAAATCCCATGAGGGTCAAATTCAGTGCATTGATTTCCATCCCCATGAGTTCCTTCTGGCAACAGGTTGGATTTACAGTTTGTAATACCGATCTGTCATCTATATGTTAGCTTTTCTTTGCCCTTTTTGTTGTAGTAGGTACTTTTTAATACTTTTTAACTATTGAACTTCTGTCTTTCCTCCTTGTTAGGGAAAACACTTAATGCTCATTGAGAATGTACATGCTATTTAAAAGACTTGGTCCGAAAATGAACCATTATGGTAATAAGTTATACATTATATCATACTGGCCCACATGCAATATTTTGACTAGGCCCACCTATCAGTTTAATTAACTTCCCTTTGTTTACTATCCGGGATTGCAAATGTCAAATTGTCTTGTTCTGACATATTTTAATTTGTTGCATCTGTCATGTATCTCAACCTTAATTTCCCTATCAGCTATTTCTGTCAGTGTCAGAAGTTATCTTTGCCTGTCCCATTTCTGATTTGCAAGTATGAGTTTGATACATGACACTGGTTGGCTCACTCAGGTTCAGCTGATAAAACTGTCAAGTTCTGGGATTTGGAGACCTTTGAGTTGATTGGATCTACTGGACCTGAGGTACACCTTTCCATTCGACTTTCCTGTGAAGATTATCCACCCTACCCAGTTTAACTTTGTCAAACATGGCAACCCAGAATTTTCTTTAAGCTTTAGGTCACTGGTTCCAGAACCATAATGTAGGAGAATAAATGTTGGTGTCTCTTTTATTTAGTCCCAAAAGTATTATCAGAAAGAACAAACACGGGGGAAACACCTGAAAGCCTCTTTCCTGCGTCTGAAGGAAAATATAACTAAATAGGAAATAGCATGCCACGATAGTGCTCATGACATCGTTGAACTTCTGTGATGCTCAATGCCCTAAATCACATTGCCATATGTTGCGGTGAGCATCATGTCTTTATGTCATTAGCTTTACAAAGTAATAACCTTGTGGGATGTTCTAGTACATACGCTTTAAAAAACTAGTCAGGGGTGGCAATTTTAGATAGAAAACTGTATTTACTTTAATCCAGTGTTGTAATTGTTAATGATACAATAAGAATTCCGATACTAGCCTAAATATACAACCAGTACCCTATGTGCTCTCTTAGTGATAAGTGCCATATACAACTGAGGCTAATATAGACTGGCAGAAGATGTTCTATAGAAAAGGAGGACATTTGAAATAACATTATTTATATAACCACATATCCATTTAACATATGCTTTCTTTGTTTTTTGTTTATTTTCTCTACTGGTTCCCCAATTGGTGGCTCCAGCAGAGACCTTGCCTCCAATTTCAGTAAAAAAAACCAGCCAGAGTAAAACAATAGCACCTTGGCTGGGAGTTGGGACATTATTTACTCAATAATAGCATTAATAGGTTTCTCCCTTCTGAGTCATCGAAGCAGTGCAAGAGTGGGAAGAAACTAATATCACCTTAGTTGATGCTATCTTCTCTTATTGCTTAGATGGGTTAAATTTATATAGAATCTGAAAAGATCATGGATGAAAGGAAGTCTTGCAGTGAATTTCAATTCAACTTGGCATTGGTCATGGCAGGGCTAAATATCCCCTCCATGTGAAATAAACCATATTACCCTTCAAATTAAAGGGATTAGTTGTAATCTCCTCCATTGATCTGTACTGAAATTTGTTAGCTTAAATGAATTAGGTGTGCTGAAGTAAGACCCCTTATCATATTCATGTAGTTATTTGCTAATGTTTCTACTGGAATATCAGATGACAGGTGTACGATCTATGACATTCAATCCCGACGGAAGATCTCTGTTATGTGGGTTGCACGAGAGCTTAAAGGTAGTATTGCTGTTTCCTCATGTGACTGTTACTGCAGATTTTTCATTTCCATGTCTTTCAGGGATAACTTCTCTTAAATTAAGCAGGTTTTCTCTTGGGAACCAATAAGATGCCATGATACTGTAGATGTGGGATGGTCTAGACTATCGGATCTCAATGTCCATGAAGGAAAACTTCTTGGTTGTTCTTCTAATCAGAGTTGTGTTGGAATATGGGTTGTTGATCTAACGGTATGCTATTGGCTTCTCAGCTGCATTTCTAATACCAATATCTTATTCTCTGTCTTCTCTTGTTTTTAGTTGACTGCTAACCAAACAATCAATTGGCAGCGTCTTGAGCCACACGCAGCTGGTACTTCAGCATTACTTAATGGCCGTTCTGAATTGAAGGCTTCGTCAGGTGGCACTATGCCATTACAAAACGACAGTGGTTCAAGGGCTAACATAGGGCGATCATCAGCTCTACAAAATTCAGAGAATAACTTAAAAGCTTCTACAGGAAGGCTCTCAGTTTCTCAAAATTCAGATTCTGCACCCAAAGAGATTAAGCCGACAGCTCGTATGCCACTGATCTTCTCTTTTTAGACATGTTTGTAATTTAGTGTTTGAAACACATCATATGTCTAATCTGTACTTTGTCTGTTCTTGTTATGATAATGAAGCAAGTGGCTTGGTCCCAAGCACTCCTCAAAGGGTCGGAACTGGCTCCAGTACTAGAACAGCTGGAAATTCAACTTATGCATCTGGTGGCACCACATTAAAGAGAAGTTCACTGAAGAGTAACAGCACTTCTAATCTTCATAATTTCAGTAAAACTGACGTGGTGCCTGCTGCTGTTATCATCCCAAGAACTAGCTCAGGAGCAGAGCTTGGTACTGGTTCAAGAAGTTATGCTGCTGATGTGGCCCCTGTTCTTTCGAAGGCGAGCAGAAGGGCAGAGCCGGCTACTGATCCTAGGACAGAAAGTGCTGATGTGGCACCTGCTGTTGTTCCCAGAACAAGTTCAAGAATGGAAATGGCCTCTGATTCAGCACCTGATGCTGTTTCTAGGGTAGGCAGAAGGTTGGAATCTGCTGCTGATTCTAGGAAAGAAAGTGCTGATGCAGCACCGGTCATTCCCAGGGCTACTTCAAGAATGGAAATGGCCTCTGATTCCGTACCTGTTCTTCCGAAGGCAGGCAGAAGGTTCGAGTCTGCTACTGATTCAAGAAAAGAAAGCACTGATGAAGCACCTGTTGTTGTTCCTAGAGCAACTTCAAGAATGGAAATGGCCTCTGATTCTAGGAGAGAACCTTCTGCAGGAAGAGTATCACCATTTAGGATCCAATCAAGGTATGCTGAACCAAGGAAATCAACCAATGTGAAAGTTGATATGGACAAAGTTGATGTGGGAAGCAAAGATACTGAAAGTGACGACCTTACTTGTCAAATATTTCTTCCTCGGAGGAATGGTGCTGTTCAAACAGTGATTCCCGAAGAAACTCGTGAAGATGTAAAACATGGTTCAGTTTACAGGTCGGGATTTTCAGGTTCAGCAGAATCAAATACGAGCCACCGGAATGATAATTGTATGATCCTTGCCCTTAACATGCTTATCTGTTTTATGGACTGCTGTAGTTTGATTTGAATTGTTTCACAGCCATTAGTGGTGCCTAATTTACCTAAAAAGTAGTTCCTGCCTTCTTGCATCATGTGCTCGAAACAATGATTCTTGTGTGAGTTTGATGAAATTTCCATTTCCTTTTGTCCTGTACTGATTCAAGTGTTAGGAACAACTAAATTTATTCATTCGAGGTTCTTCAATTATTTCTGTAGGTAGATGTTTTCCATATGCAATAGTTGCCAGTGAATTTGAAGAACCTATTCGTGGAACACTGTTAGTTTAATCTTGTCTATGTTTGGCTGTGAAAACTTGTGCTCTAAATGCTTTGGGAATTCTCTATTCTGTCGTTAAGTTATTAGTCTTCCTTTGTGTTTTGGATTCATAATTTTCATTTGATAAATCACGTGTCACAATTTAAAAATTACCTGTAATTTTCATGTACAACTAAGTTGTAACTGCTTAAACATTTGGTGCTATTTTGCAGATGTTCCTAGAATGCGTAAGCCAAGAGATAACTGCTACATTGAAGTTTCAAGAGCAGGTATATAATTTGCTATACTTTGGTGCTTGCAATAATTTGTTCTTCAGGCCTGAATCGTATAGTATTTCCAGGAAGAACAAGATCAATTGTTTCTAATTGGGAAGGCAGGGATCAGTCCCCAAGTCACGAAGAACCAACAACAAGCAATTCAGCGTTGGGGGCTCCTAGAGGCCGAATGTATTCATCTGTATGTGAGACAACCTATACGCTTTTAGAACATTCTGTTTATTTTTTGCTCTGACTGTTAGATTCAATGCACAAATCTTTTCTATTTAGTTGTTCCATAGTTGATACTGTTGTTATATCATGTTTAACAAATTGGAATTTGGATTTATTAAAAGAAGGAAAACCGTAAACAAACTAATTTCTGTAACTTCTTTTTTGCCATCTGCAGAGAGGAAGCAGTCAAGCAGCTGCAACTAATATCGTAACTAGCGAGGAAGATGTTTTATCTGTTCTAATCGAAGAGCATGATCTATTTTTGAGTTCAACACGGTCACGGCTGACAAAATTGCAGGTCTGTATGGTGCTTCACTTTTTCTTTTGGAGTGTAATATTGTTATTCTTCAGGGGAAACAGGACATCCTAATCTCGAATGTTCTCAAACTAAGTGTTACATTTTAACTGACTAAGATATATGCTGCATGCTATCAATAGAATGTGAAAAATATATAAATATACGCAGTGTCCTATGTCATGGTATTCCAGATTTGAATAGAGTTCGTTTCTTCAGAATGAAATATGGCTGGTTGAGTTAAACGTTATCAGTGTACCACAATCTTATTCAGTAGTCAGCATAGTAAAGCAGACCTGTGAACGGATAGTCTTCCAAACATGACTGCTAACAGACTGTATCTTGCTGCCTCAAATGTTTTAACTGATCCAAACGTGTATCCAATGTATCTTACTCACAGATTCTGCACCAAATGTGGCAAAGAAATGACATCAGGGGTGTTTTCTCAGCGCTGGAGAAGATGTCCGATCATGCTGTCAGTACTCTGCAACCTTTTTTTCCTGTTCTGCATGGAATAACCGTTGCATTGTTGATTCATAATTATAAGATTTCTGCTAACTCCAGGTATGTGCTGATATGGCAAGTGTTCTGATGGAGAAAAGTGAAGCCATCACACTAGATTTATGTACCAGTATCCTGCCTGTCCTTGCTGACCTTCTGGAGAGTAAAACTGACAGGTAGCTCTTCTCATTTTGTGTATCGTTATGATTATGTTCTGGGCTGATGTACAAATGGTCATTACTCGCACCGAAGTTCTGACTGATTCATATATATGTTGGTACCATGAGTTGCCATGTCACCGTTCATCCATTTTTTTTTACATCGCAATAAATCTTTGCAGGCATGTAGCTGTATCATTGGAACTGGTGGTGAAGCTTGTCAGAAGTTTTGGGCCTGTAATACATTCAACGGTATCGGTTGGTCCATCTTCTGTTGGTGTAGATCTTGAAGCAGAGCAAAGGTATTGTTTCAGTCAATTGCTTTCCTAATATGCCATTACTAGAGATTATCTTATGTCATTTTACTTGTCTTGTCATCGTAGGCGGGAGAGGTGCAACTTATGCTTCATAGAACTGGAGAAAGTTAAAAATAAGCTTCCTTCCCTTATGAGGTACCGGATAATCTTAATATTTTTTATTGAAAATCTTAATACGATGTACATTACTGGACATCGTCTTCTACCTGTACCACCAACCGTTGGTATTGGAGTTTTGGACCAGCACTATTCTGAACTGAACTCGTACACGAGTTTGCCCTTTGTGATGCTCATACGTTGTTACTTTTATGTTTACAGAAGAAAAGGGGCAGCTTCAAACACAGCGCAGGAACTCAGTCTCGTCTTCCAGGAAATCATGTCGTAGATTGACCACACATTCGCAATACAAACACACAGTTGAATGGGAGATGCTTTCTTTCCCTCTGGTCTCATGATGGAGCGCTGCTTGTTTTCGCGCTACCGTGAAGCCCCGAGGTCACGCCCGTGGTAGTAACCTTTTATTGCTACTGATCCATGCCCTTTGTACAACACTAACCCTTATTGATTTGGCATCCTTGCCATTTGGAAAGAGAAGCCGCCAGAGCATCATCTTTGAGCCATAACGCGGGGCGGTGTCCCTCGCGTCATGATTGTTTCACCGGCTGGCTGGCTTCGGAAGGTGATCGTTTGGTCTCGACCTCGAAGTCAGAAGGCCTTGGCCCGTGCCTGTAAATGCTGTAGCCTCTCTCGCTCTGCTTGTGTATCAGCTTGCTTTTTGGTATGGTAGTTTGTTGTTGGGCTTGTATGATGTCTGGTCGATGCAGTGACAAGATTGACGAGTGAGGGTGTGTGTGGATCTGATACATGTACAATTGTACACCATTTTTTGTTGAAGAGTTTTGACACATTTAACTTTTGATTTGTGGCGCTGTGTCTCCGGGAAGTGTGGAACGATTCCGCTCGGTGGGTCCATGTTTTCTTGAATGTTTCGGCGTATTTTTATGTTTTCTCATATGTCGCCTATCTTCTTGTTCAGTTTGCCAAACAACCTACACTAGTTGTTTTCTGACTTTGGTAGAATATTTCTCAATTAGCTTCTTGTTTTTTACAAGAAAAGTTTGTTCATTAAATCATGAGCTAACAAATGCTCTATCTAACATGACTTTGGTGAATCAAATAGATGCTTCTTCTCTGTGACCGATCCAAGAGACTGAAGAATGTTCGTCGTTGAGCAAACAAGTTACTAACAAGACGCAATTCTTATTCAAGTTTCGTCCAAATTTCTCACCACAAAGGACATGACTGACATTATCGTGCAACAGAGATATATAGAGAAATAACATAAACGCATCTAAAAAAAACACCAACGGCAACGACGACACGGAGATGTTGCGTTACTGCCCTAGCTCTAGCTGCTTGTCACCGTCGTCGATCGTCTCATAATCCTGACGCTCCTGCAGTCGGAGACGAACATGTCCCACGGGAGGTCGCCGGCGAGCAAGATGTCGCCGTCCTCGTCCTCGTAGGCCACGGCCAAGTCCAGCATCTGGCCGGCCAGGCCCAGGAGCGCCGCTCTGAGCTCCACGTGCCCTCCGTATGCCCTCAGGTCCACCTTCCGGTGGTACCGGGCTCCTTCCACGCTCACCTTGACGTACTTGCTCTCCGCCGCCACCGCCGACGCGCCGCCGCAGCGCGGAGGGCCGAGCCGCAGCTCGGCGTCAACGGCCTCTCCCTCCATGGATGGAGATGGACTCGGGTGGATGGGCTGCAGATTTCGCAGAACAAGAGGTCGGAAATGGGGGAGGGTAAAGGTAAACTAATGTTCAGCCTACGGCGAACGGAGGGTGGGATCCTTCTTCTTGCTTAGGAAGGTGAGCAGAACAGATACCGTCGAGGGTCGCGGGCGAGGGCGAGCTCCAAGCCGAGGGTCGGCGCCGTGCCGACTGAGCCCGCGCTGGCCGACGGTCGTCCGTAGCTGGGGATAGCCGATGGAGGGTAGTCGCCGGCGCCAGGTGGGAGGAATGAAGGCCGCCTGAGATCTGGGCTGCGAGCTGCTGCATATATAGCCGGAGGAACGCGGCCGTCTCCTGACCTCACCCTCACTGACGGCCTCACATGCTCGCTGCAGGGAATGGACAAGAGCTTGCTGAGCCGAGAATGGCAGCCCTGTCGTCATGCCGGTATCCGGTTGCTGAGCCGAGAATGGCAGCCCTGTCGTCATGCCGGTATCCGGTTGCTGAGCCGAGAATGGCATGCATGCAGCTGGCGGGCTCCCTCCTATCCGTGGAGAAGAAGAAGAAGAAGAAGAAGGAGACTGGGAAGAAAAGAGATCCATCCATCCGGGCTGTGGGCCGGGAAGAAAAATTGAAAATGGCATGCAGCCGGGTTGGCCAGGCCTCTTTTTTCCCAAACTGCTCTAACACATGCCTCCGGGCCTTGTTATGCCACCAACAATTTCCATCCATTCCATCATCATGTATGTGCGTCAAGTACGTACGTGTGCTCTCACCATTCGTTGGTTGGTTCATCATCAGCATCGTGCGCTCGCCTGGGCCATGCAGTGGGCTGAAAATGGGCAGTCGCTAGCTATCATGCTCATATCTGGTTGCCGACCCGAAAATGGCAGCTGATTCACGACGCTCTTCTTCCCTGCCTGCCTCTATCTCCTCCGTGGCCCTCACGCCTCAGAGCATCTCCAGCCGTTCGCCCCCAAGGGGCTTGAAATAGCGCCGCCTGGGGGCCAACCGGCGATAAAATGGACGTGGGGTGATCGGTTTTCCGACCGCCGCCCCAAGGTCGCTCCAGACGCCATTTTTTAAAAGCCAAACTCGGCCAAAACTCGGCACAAATTTGGAGTAAATTTAGGCGTTTCATTGATATTTATACAAATTGAAAATATAATTTAAAAACAAACTAAAAACAACGACTACTACTATGCCGCCGCCGCCGCCCACCGCGCCGCCTTGAGCCTTCTACATGCCGAGGAGTTTGTAGAAGGCGGTGTAGTCGCCGCCGCCGGCGCCGTCGTCGTCGTCCTACACGCTGCCGCCGTCCTTGCTGCACCCCTGCCCTGGGTCGCCCTGGCGGACGGGGTTGGTGGGCGGCGGTGCCTCGTCATCGCTGTCCTCGAGGACGATGACGCCGGCCTCGTCGCGGCCGTGGCGCCGAGCGGCGATCTCCTCGAGGGCGCGGCGCTGGCGCTCCATCTCCAGCCGGACGTAGTCGTCCCACACCCATTTGAGGCCGGTCTCCTCGTCGGCGGCCATGGCCTCGTGCTCCTTCTTCACGGCGATCGACGAGCCCCGGCTCGGTTTTCGGCTTGACGAGGCGGGAGGAGGGGGGAGAGGGGCCACGGCCGCCCTCGTTGATGACGAGGGCGTCGTCGCGGGTGCGCCGCCCGAGAGGCGTCTCCACGGGATCGGCCTTGACGGTGGCGAGCACCGGCGACCCGGAGGAGTGGGAGGAGGAGGAGGAGCCGCCCACCATGCGCCTTGGCAGCCAAGAGCTGCCGCTCCGGCGGGGGACCGAGGCCGGGGCCACCGGGTACTCGAGCGGTGGCTCGTTGCCGCCCTCGAGGTGCTCGAGGACGGCGTGGAGCGTGCGCCCGAGGACGCCCCACCACAGGCGGCGACCGTCGGTGTTGTGACGCCCCCTCACCGGCACGTTGTTGGTGGAGGCGAGCTGCTCCTCATGGCGGTGCTGGAAGTACGCCGTCCACAAATCGTGGTTGTCGGCGGCGTACTTTGGAAGGCCCTGCACCTTCTCCAGCAGGGACGCCCGAACGCACGCGATCTCGGCGAGGCGGCGGTCGGCGGCGGTCGGAGGCGGGGGGACGGGGGCGCCTCCGGTGCTGAGCCTCCACGAGCCCGGCACGCGCATGTCAGGCGGCGCTGGGTAGTTCGCCTCGTGGAGGAGGTACGCGTCCCACTCGTGAAGGTGGCGGCGGCAGCAGTCGCCGGGGAATCGCTCGCCCATCAGCGGTTTGTAGACGCGGTGGCTGTAGACGGGGAGAGAGAGGGGGAGGGCGGCGTCGGCGGCGAGAGAGGGACTGCGGCGAGGGAGTGTGCGACCAGCGGCGAGGGAGAGTGGTTTTTATAGCGGCGGGTGGGCGGCGGCCGTGTGGACGCGTGGCGGGAGGGGGCGGGGCGCGCGGCGGCGCGCCTTCACTGTGCTGCCGAGGAATCAATGGAAGGATGACCGGCGGCAGCCTTCGCATTGATTTCCCGCGGGAAAACGAGGCGAGGAGGACGACGAACGCGTCTACTCGCTGACTCGGCGGGTACATCAGGCTTTCGCGCCAAAAATGTTTCCCCCGACGCCCCCGTGCGCCCCCAGCGCGCCGGGTTCGGTCTGGGTCCGCCGACGCCAAATTCGACCATAATCGATGAAAAATGGGCTTCTGAGGACGTGACTGGACCTTTTTTACACGTCGACGATACAAGAAGACCAGGCGAAGGGGGCTGTTGGGGGGGACGAGCGGAGATGCTCTCAACAAACACCCACACGAACCCAACCCGGGCGAGCGACCGCATGTACGTACTCGGCGTGCGTACGTGGGCCTCCTCTCGCCTCGCATCGTGCCAAACCGGCCGGCACGCACGAAACTATACTACTGTAGGAAAGTTGGTACGTAGCCCACATGCGAGCATGAATGCACGGTGTGTGTACGTACGATCGGCGCCACGCACGTCCGCGTCGTCCATGCATGGTCTCCGCCTCCGTACGTACGTCGTCGTCGCCGCCGTCGGGCCCCTCGCAGATATCTCGCTGTCCGCTGGTTGGCAGCGCGCGCTCTGGCTCCTGCTCCTCCTCGCGACGAGCGCAGGACACATGCGTCGTGTGCTAGCTCCTATGTCGCGTACGTACGTACGTACGTACGTGTCCAGGAGTACACACTTGGGAGTGTGCTGGTGGCAAGTTTAATTCTTTTTTTTTAACTTTTGGTCCTGGTGCTTGTAAGATTGAGACATTATGGTTTCTACTAAATGATTGTGTTCAACCAACGGATGCTTCAACCTCCTCCGCAGATCAACCTCCTCTGCAGATCGACACGTGTCCCATGGCCCCGCGCACCAAACACCCTTATCTAGAAACTTCACGGGACAGCGTTCGTCTCTCAGCTCCACTAGGGGAGATGCTCGCCACCGGTTCGCTCCCTCGGCCGTGGTTCGCTGGCAAGGCAGGCCTCCGCCGCCGCCCTTCCTTCCTCCTCTTTTTTCTCCTCCCACACCCCTTCTCCCTTTCCCAACCAGACCGAGCTCTTCATGTCATGACCGCCGCCTGAACCTTCTTCGACCGGCGTCGCCATCGGCGGTGCTGCGAAACGAACGCAACAACGACGACGTTGCAAGTGGCGGCAGCGAACAACCGCTTATTGCAAGGGATTTATTTTTTTTGCTTCTGCAACAAGCTTCTTGTTGCAGAGGGAGCGAGCGCAACACTACGTTCGTTGCAAATGGGGGCAACAACGAAGATTTTTTTCCCTGCAACAAAGGTCTTGTTTTTGAAACAAAGGCCTTGTTTCAAATAAAAAAACAGTTCGGCAAGAGCGCAACAATGCTTATGTTGCAAAGCGCCTAGTGCAACACAAGCCTTGTTGCAAAGATTGATGCACGTGCACGGGAAGAAGATCGAATTGTTGTCGAGCTCGTGATCCTACGGCTACCAAGGCGGCGGATGTTTCCTAAACATCACCCGGCCGACGCGTAGCAGGCCCCTTTTTTCGTTATGTGATTAGTTTAGTTTCGGGGGTTGTGTCTGCGCCCCGGTAGACAGGCGATGCCAGGAGTAATGGACCTAGTGTACATTGGTGTTCAAGTAACCCTCAAAAGCTAATAAAACAAGGAGAACATGACAAAACAAACTAGAGCCGCACCCCCCCCCCCCCCCCACACACACACACGAATGCACTAGCAAATGCCGCTAGAGTGAACATTGATGCTTCTTAAGAGCATCTACACCCGAACCTCTCAAACCCGGCTCATACGCCTGGGCGGGCTGCCCGGTCACGTTTTTTTACCCAGACGGACGCCTCAAACGGGCCTCAAACGCCCGGGCTGACTGCCACCCCCCATATCCAGCACAAATATGGGGCGGATATGGGGGCACCCGGGCACGCCGACCACGTCGGACTGACGAAGGGTCCCAGCCGGAAACGCCCTCAAACCCGGCGGTCCGAAGCTCGTCTCCACCATCGGACCGGTGGCGCCGCGTGGTGCAGCTCCGGCTGGCCGCGTAGTGCATTGTCCGGCTATTTAAGTCGACCGGCGGCACCGAAACCCTACCATCCATTCTCATTTTCCTCCTCCTGTCCGCCGCCACCGCCACTTTCTGTCGGGGTTACGATCCTGACAATGAGTACTAGGGGTACGAATAAGGGGCATAGCCTAGCTACAGCGCAGGTGTAACACTCGGTGTTTAACGAGTTCAGGCCCCTCTCGGCGGAGGTAACAGCCCTACGTCTCGTGCCCTGAGGCTTGGTTTTGATTTGATGGGTATGGTTACAAAGGTTGCTCCACCCTAGCTCAGGAGATGGAGTGCGGCTTATATAGAGTGCGCCGCAGCCCCCTGTCCTCCACGTCGCTAGGGCACTTAATGACATTGATTGCGTCAGTTACAGGTGTAAAGAGCCTCTACTACAACAGTTACAGGTAACGGTAGTCTTGACTCCGCCTTAAGGGTGACTTAGGATGCGCAGCCGCGTCGATCTTCATGAACAAGGTGTCCTCTTCGTCCGCCGCCGCGTCGATCTCCGTGAACAAGGTGTCCGTCTCCGCCGACAGGATGCGCAGCCACCATCGCTCGTGGTGGATCTCGCAGGCCCAACATGGATTGGTACAATGCACGTTGCTCATCCAGGAAGCTTGGATACTCCACGACTATGGCCACGACGGCATCGTTGTTCCCCTGCTCGCCGGCAATTCGCCCCTTCATGAGCCGATACTCATTGAGGAATCAGAGGTTCTAGTGTCGCGCGTCCCGTGCGTGCTTGAACGTCGACACATGTGGCGTTGGCTGCTCTTCCGCCATGATGGCGTTCAATTGCGGCTGCGTGGGCAGGGGCATCGGCTCGTCATCCGACGCTTCCTCCATCGTGTGGCTCTCGTCGCTGACCTCTTATGTTCCAATATTTTGTCACTTTTATAAGAGGGTTTTGATGTGGTTTTCATTGAGTTTTCAATATTTCTTGCGGCTTTTCAAGGCTAACTCTTTGAGAAAGAAAAAGTTTTTTCTATTGTTGTGGAGAAACACATATTTTTGAAAAGAAACCAATCATGATCCCACCAATAAAGTCAAATGGAGCAACTTCCCTTTTGGGTGAAATGGCAACAAACTATCTAGAGCACAAGACGGCGCATGGTACGAGTACAAGCACTCGTACCACCTGCCGCGAGCATCACCTCATCTACGGGAACAACTTTCATGAAGGCATAACACACATCATAAACATAGAGCCGCTGCCATACTATTCAGAACAGAGGGAGAAGTGATATGGGGAAGAGGAATCGTTAGAGATCCATTCCTTCCCGTTCACCCATCTCCATTTCCAGTCATCGCAACATCACCATAGGTAGAGGAATCCCAAGTTGTAAGATTAGGGTTCATAACTCTATTTATACTCATCTTGAGATTGAGATCCATTTAATCATTCATTTTATTGTGGATCTTCGCGATATTATCAATATGATGTTAGTTGTCCTTATCTTTGTGATGTTTGGTTATTCTCCTCCCATGTGTGAGTAATTCCCCCTTGGCGCGGGCAATGTAGGGGATTGGTAAGATTCATTTGTGCCTATATGTCATCATTTGTCATTATTTTATGATTGTTTACTAAGTTGTTTATCTGCGGTGCACGTAATGCGTGTTGTCCAATTTAATGGACGAGGAAACATGATCTGAAGACCTACATAGGTAACACATATTGTTTAGCGAATCCAAGACCTCTAGGTGACAGGTGATGATATCTACGAGAAGTGAAGACAATATGAGATAACGGAGATCGACAAAACCTAATGCATTGTTCTGGTCTTATGACCTTAATTAAGGAAATGAGTATGTAATGAAAACGTCGGTGTAGATGAGTTTGGTCGGTTAAGGGTGATCCGCCTACCGAACAAACAATCTACGTACTAGAATCACAATACAATGTAACTAGTATTATTGTCGCACTAGCACACTTGATGTACACCATGATCCCAAGTTTCTCCGCGCCTAATCAATCTCTTTACTGCAGGCAACAACCTTTTTTTACTTTTAGCTGTTTACTTATGTTGCTTACTTTCAAGTTGTTATTATTCTCACTGCAACAATCAACTCTTTTCACCACTCTAGTATATTTATTTCACGGGACACTAATATCATCTGCAGATTTTCAGATAGTTACTTCACACAAGACCCGTGATAACTCGTGTGTCACCGAAAGTCCACTCACAATACTCTCATCCGCTCTTTGTTCGGACCGATAACTGTTGGTATACTTACACGAAGGTGCTATGCTACCATGTGTGTCTTGCAGGAAATCAAACTTCTGGTACTATTGTCGGGGAGCTAAGCGCATAGTATTTGTTTCATAACTCATTTGCAGGTGTTGTTATCGTAGATGCTAGCTGTCACAGACATAGGCTATACTCGTCCTAGAAGAACTTATCTACCCGATTATATTTCACGTTTTCAGAGGAGAAATGAGCTTCATTAATACAAAGTTGAAGAATGGTATAATAGGCTTCCTTACTGTAGCATACCTAGTTGGAAGGCTTGTGCAGAGAAATTCATGATCAAGTTTTTCCTACTCTTCAAAATAGCAAGGATCAGGAGGAACTTGACCTCCTTTGCACAAAAAGTCAGAGAAAACTTATACGAAGCTTGGGGGAGATACTCTAGACTTTTGAATCTCTGTCCTAACCATGGCTTTGCTGAATATGTCATACTCCATTTGTTTTATCACGGGATAGACGATGAATCTAAATCTACCCTTGATAATTTTGTAGGCGAAACTTTTATGTCTTTAGTAATGGAAGCAGGAAAGGAGCTGATACAGAAGTTCATGACTGCTAGAGAACAGTGCTATACTGAAAAACCCTCTAGGTTCTCAGGAAAAGTTTACCATGTTGAAGACATGGAAAAATTCGGAAAGGTAACCCAAGAAATAGGTAAACCCGTTGAGAAAGTTAAACAAGAAAAGATAGATCTCTTTAGTATTTATCATCAGGAGGATGAACTCAACGAGGCGATGAACAAATTCAAATATCACCACGAAGGTTTTAATAAAGATCCAAGGAGATGTCTCTACCAAAACTAAAAGGTTATATCTTACCTTTCTGAAGGATTAAATGGTTTAGATCATGTCATGAATAATTTAGATATACACTCTTGCATGATTGAAACTCAATGCTCGCAAATTGCATAATCTCAATCTTCAATTCTCACCCAATTTGATGAAGATAATCTTGTTTGTTCTAACGCAATCACTTGGTAAAAGTACACATGATCCAAAGGGACTTGCATGGTTTGAAGAAGAACAAGCCAAGAAGAAAAGAGACAACCAACGCCAAACTCAAGAAGATGAAGATCTTCTTAATGATAATGATGACAAAGAAGAACCACTTTATGAAGATGCTTGATGACCCACAAGTACAGGGGATCAATCGTAGTCCTTTCGATAAGTAAGAGTGTCGAACCCAACGAGGAGCAGAAGGAAATGACAAGTGGTTTTCAGCAAGGTATTTTCTGCAAGCACTGAAATAGTCGGTAACAAGTAGTTTGATAGCAAGATAATTTGTAACGAGCAAGTAACGGTAACGGTAAATAATATGCAGCAAGGTAGCCCAATCCTTTTGTGGCAAAGGATAGGCCAAAACGGTCTCTTATGATACGCAAAGCGTTCTTGAGGGTACACGGGAATTTCATCATATCACTTTCATCATGTTGGTTTGATTCGTGTTCGCTACTTTAATAATTTGATATGTGGGTGGACCGGTGCTTAGGTGATGTTCTTACTTGAACAAACCTCCTACTTATGATTAACCCCCTCGCAAGCATCCGCAACTATGAGAAAAGTATTAAGATAAAATCTAACCATAGCATTAAACTTTTGGATCCAAATCAGTCCCTTATGAAATAACGCATAAACTAGGGTTTAAGCTTCTGTCACTCTAGCAACCCATCATCTAATAACTACTCCACAATGCATTCCCTTAGGCCCAAATATGGTGAAGTGCCATGTAGTCGACGTTCACATGACACCACTAAGGGAATCACAACATACATATCATCAAAATATCGAACACATATCAAGTTCACATAATTACTTGCAACATGACTTCTCCCATGACCTCAAGAACAAAAGTAACTACTCACAAATGATAATCATGCTCAAGATCAGAGGGGTATTAAATAGCATAATGGATCCGAACATATAATCTTCCACCAAATAAACCATATAGTAATCAGCTACAAGATGTAATCAACACTACTACTCACCCACAAGTACCAATCTAAGGTTCCGGTACAAAGATTGAACACGAGAGATGAACTAGGGTTTGAGAGGAGATGGTGCTGTTGAAGATGTTGATGGAGATGGCCCTCCCAAAGATGGAAGAGTTGTTGGTGATGACGATGACGATGATTTCCCCCTCCGGGAGAAAAGTTCCCCCGGCGGAATTGCTCCGCCGGAGGGCAAAAGTGCTCCTGCCCAAGTTCCGCCTCGAGACGGCGGCACTTCATCCCGAAAGTCCTCTCCTTATTTTTTCTAGGTCAAAATGACTTATATACCAGAAGAGGGCACCAGAGGTGGGCCGAGGAGGGCACAACCCACCAGGGCGCGCGTGGGCTCCCTAGCGCGCCCAGGTGGGTTGTGCCCACCTGGTGGGCCCCCTCTGGTAGTTATTTGCTCCAATATTCTTCATATATTCCAAAACAATTCTCCGTAAATTTTCAGCTCATTTGGAGATGTGCAGAATAGGTAACTCTGACGTAGATTTTCCAGGCCCAGAATTCCAGCTGCCGGCATTCTCCCTCTTTGTGTAAACCTTGCATAATATGAGAGAAAAGGCATTAGAAATACTCCAAAAAGCATTATTATGCATAAAAACATTATAAATAACAGTAGGAAAACATGATGCAAAATGGACGTATCAACTCCCCCAAGCTTAGACCTCGCTTGTCCTCAAGCGAAAACCGAAATCGAAAAACATGCCCACATGCTTAGGAGAGAGGTGTCGATAAAAAAAAAATACGGACATAGAAGCATCATGCATATTATAATAACAGCAAAGAACTTTAACATAAACCTTTATCAAATAACTTTTATCATATAACTTCTCTTGAACAAGTAACAATTCATCACAACATTGAAGTATAAAGCATAAACCTTATCGAAAACCAACAAACTATGTTCTCAGTCAACTTTGCAACTACAATTCATCATATTTTCAGGAAGGGTCACGTATCGGAGCCTTTAGGCAAGTCCACATACTCAACCATCATTTAATCTTCTATGATTGCTAACACTCACAGCGTACCCATGAACAAAAAGTTTCAACCGGACACATAGAAAGATAGGGGCTTATAGTTTCGCCTCCCAACGTATTCACCTCAAGGATGATGTCAACAATAATAACTCATGCTTACTCATATCCAACTGGATATATGTGCCTAGATCTTTCCTCACCACATGATGCTTGCAAAAAGAGAAAATAAAAAGGAATAGGGAAGAAAACTTTGACTCTTCATAAAAGTAAAAGATAGGCCCTTCGCAGAGGGAAGCAGAGGTTGTCATGCGCTTATTTGTTTGTATGCCAAATCCCTTAATGCAAAAGAACGTCACGTTATATTGCCCCTTATGATAGCAACCTTTATTATGCAGTCCGTCGCTTTTATTACTTTGCCATCACAAGTTCGTACAACGCTCAATTTTCTCTTACACTAAATGATCCAACACATTTAGAAGCAATTTTTATTGCCTTATTGCACCGATGACAACTTACTTGAAGGATCGTACTCAATCCATAGGTAGGTATGGTGGACTCTCAAAATAAGGTTTGGGTTAAGGGTTTGGATGCACAAGTAGTATCTCTACTTAGTGCGGAATTTTGGCTAGAAAAGATATTGAGCAAGCACCACATGTTAGAGGATCTATGACAATATAACTTCTATGTGAATATGAACAAACATAAATCATTATGTTGTCTTCCTTGTCCAACGTCAACTATTTTGACACAAAATATTTAATGGGGGCTCACAATCATAAAAGATGTCCAAGATAGTGTATTTGCATGTGAATCTTCTCTTCCCTTATTAATTCTTTCATGTGTTGCATCATTGACCAATGCTATGTTTGTCAATCTCCAACAAATTTTACCACTTATACTTTTCCTTATGTGATGTCATTACTTACCATAAGATTAGCATATGATCTTTTTCATTTATTTTCCTTTCCTTTATTGAAACATAAAAGTAAAGAAACAAAACTCAAGCTACTCTTTATTATATATCTCGCACACAATTACATCGATTGATAGATCACTAAGCAAACACTCAAAAAGAAAGGATCGAACTAAACTTTTATTCAACTAAATCATAGGAAAAAAAAGATTGAACTAAAATAGATAAAGGCAAATATAGTGGTCGTGATACGATACCGGGACACCTCCCCCAAGCTTGGCACAAGCCAAGGGGAGTGTCCATACCATGAACTCAAGTCTCTTTTGGTGATGAAGATGATGAAGGTGGTGGTGAAGTAGCTTCACACTTCAGGCTCAGGAGGTTCTCCATTCTACGGATGATGCTTCGGAGAGCGATGATGTGTTCTTGCAACAGAATATTTTCACGAGCGAGATATTTATTTTGCACACGAACCGTTTCAATGACTCTGAAAGCTTCAATTTCAGTAGGGGTAAGATAATCATAGTAAGGTTGAAGGATGTCTTCTTCTTCCGCTGCTGGAACAGCCTGCCCTTCTGCCAGAAATCGATTTCCCGCGACTTCCTTGACCTTATCACGCTTGATGGTTTCCTCTAGATCCTCTCTCTTTACTTCCATCTTCATCAACCAAGCGTCTTCTTCTACTTTGTTGGAGGAGGAGGAAGACATGATGCCTGGCCTAACAGATCCGACAAAAAACAGCAAGAAAGAAAAACAGAAGATTTCTCCGTGATACGGTGGTCAATACGTTCGGGGGGTATATAAAGATTTTTTGTCTTGGGAAACAAGCAAACGGGAGGAAAACGGAGTCGGGAAGGTTCCCGAGGTGGGCACAACCCACCTGGGCGCACCAGGGGGCTCTAGCGCGCCCTGGTGTCTTGTGCCCCCCTCGGGTGCCTTCCTGGTTGTTTCTTATTTTCTTAATTTTTAAAGTATTCCAAAACTGACAGAAAATATTTTTGCGGATTTTTCGGAGTCCGTTTACTTACCGTATCACGTACCTCCTCTTTTTTAATTATTCCGGAGTGTTCCGGAAGGTCTCTTTTATGTGTTCCTCAAGTGTCATAGAATGATATTGCTTTCAACATTAATAGGCGTACCTGAAATATAATGTTTAATTCTTTGCCCATTGACCACCTTCAGGTTAGTACCTTCGGCATTATTTATTTTGATAGCTCCAGAGCGGTAAACCTCTTCGATGATATATGGTCCTTCCCATTTAGAGAGAAGTTTTCCTGCAAAGAATCTGAAACGAGAGTTGTACAAAAGAACATATTCTCCAACTTTGAATTCCCGCTTTTGGATTCTCTTGTCATGCCATCTTTTAACCTTTTCTTTAAATAGTTTGGCATTTTCATAGGCTTGGGTTCTCCATTCATCAAGTGAGCTAATATCAAATAACCTCTTTTCACCGGCAAGTTTGAAATCATAGTTGAGTTCTTTAATTGCCCAATATACTTTGTGTTCTAACTCTAGTAGCAAATGACAAGCTTTTCCATAAACCATTTTATAGGGAGACATACCCATAGGATTTTTATATGCTGTTCGGTAGGCCCAAAGTGCATCATCCAGTTTCTTAGACCAATTCTTTCGGGGCCTATTAACAGTTTTCTGTAGTATTAATTTTATTTATCTATTGCTAAGTTCAACTTGACCACTAGATTGAGGATGATAGGGTGTTGCAATTCTATGGTTAACATCATATTTAGCAAGCATTTTACGGAAAACACCATGAATAAAGTGTGAACCACCATGAGTCATTAGATATCTAGGGACTCCAAACCTCGGTAAAATAACTTCTTTAAGCATTTTAATGGAAGTGTTATGATCAGCACTACTAGTTGGAATAGCTTCTACCCACTTAGTAACATAATCAATAGCAACCAAAATATGTGTATACCCATTAGAGGAAGGAAAAGGTCCCATATAATCAAAACCCCAAACATCAAACGGTTCAACAAGTGAATAATTCATAGGCATTTCTTGACGCTTACCAATATTAACAATTCGTTGACATTCATCACAAGATAGAACAAACTTACGGGCATCCTTGAAGAGAGTAGGCTAATAAAAACCAGACTGCAATACCTTGTGAGCAATTCTATCTCCCGCATGATGCTCTCCATAAGCTTCAGAGTGACATTTCCATAAGATTTGTTCCTGTTCATGCTCAGGTACACAACGTCTAATAATACCATCTACTCCTTCTTTATAAAGATGTGGGTCATCCCAAAAGTAATGTCTTAAATCATAGAAGAACTTTTTCTTTTGTTGGTATGTGAATCTAGGTGGTATGTATTTAGCAAAAATATAATTAGCATAGTCAGCATACCAAGGAGTATTATGAGAAACATTTATTGCAGCTAGTTGTTCATCAGGAAAGCTATTATCAATAGGTAGTGGGTCATCAAGGATATTTTCCAACCTAGATATGTTATCAGCTACGGGGTTCTCAGCTCCTTTTCTATCAGTTATATGTAAATCAGATTCTTGTACCAAGAGGACCCACCTAATGAGTCTAGGTTTAGCATCTTTCTTTTCCATAAGATATTTAATAGTAGCATGCTTTGTGTGAACAATTACTTTAGAATCAACAATGTAAGATCTGAATTTATCACAAGCAAACACAACCGCTAAAAATTCTTTTTCAATAGTAGCATAATTTCTTTGGGCACTGTCTAGAGTTTTGCTAGCATAATGGATAACATTTAATTTCTTATCAACTCTTTGTCCTAGAACAGCACCAATAGCATAATCACTAGCATCACACAAAATTTTAAAAGGCAAGTTCCAATCAGGCGGTTGAACAATATGTGCAGAAGTTAAGGCTTTCTTAAGTGTTTCAAAGGCTTCTACTTCTACACAATCATCATAAAAAACAAATGGAACATCCTTTTGTAAAAGATTTGTAAGAGGCCTAGAAATTTTAGAGAAGTCTTTAATGAACCTCCTATAGAAACCAGCATGACCGAGAAAACTACGAATACCTTTAATATCTTTAGGACATGGCATTTTCTCAATTGCATCAACTTTAGCTTTATCCACCTCAATACCTCGTTCAGAAATTTTATGTCCCAAGACAATACCTTCATTAACCATAAAGTGGTACTTCTCCCAATTCAAGACAAGATTAGTTTGCTCACATCTCTACAAAACTCGATAAAGGTTGCTCAAGCATTCATTAAAAGAAGTTCCATAAACAGAAAAATCATCCATGAAAACCTCAACAGTATTTTCACAAAAATCAGAGAATATAGCAGTCATACATCTTTGAAAGGTAGCAGGTGCATTGCATAAACCAAAAGGCATATGTCTATAAGCATAAGTTCCGAAAGGGCAAGTAAAGGTGGTTCTCTCTTGATCAGGTTGTGAAACAGGTATTTGAGAAAAACCAGAATATCCATCTAGGAAGCAAAAGTGTGTGTGCTTTGATAATCTTTCTAGCATTTGATCAATAAAAGGCAAGGGGTAGTGATCTTTTCTAGTTGCTTTATTTAATTTTCTAAAACCAATAACCATTCTATAGCCAGTAACAATTCTTTGTGGAATGAGTTCATTTTTATCATTAGGAACAACGGTAATACCTCCCTTCTTAGGGACACAATGAACGGGACTCACCCATCTACTATCAGCTATGGGATAGATTATACATGCTTCCAGAAGCTTTAATATTTCAGTTCTTACCACTTCTTTCATCTTAGGATTCAAACATCGTTGATGATCAACAACGGGTTTAGCATCAGGTTCCATATTAATCTTGTGCTGACAAAGAGTGGGACTAATGCCCTTAAGATCATCAAGAGTATATCCAATAGCAGCACGGTACTTCTTCAGAATTTTCAATAATCTTTCTTCTTCATGTTCTGAAAGGTTAGCACTAATAATAACAGGATATATCTTTTTCTCATCGAGATAAGCATATTTCAAAGTGTCAGGCAATTGTTTTAATTCAAACACATGATCACCTTTAGGTGGAGGAGGACCTCCTAGAGTTTGAATAGGCAAAATATGTTTGAGCAGAGGTCGTTGTTCAAAGAAAATTTTATCTATCTCATTTCTTTCATGCATATGCATATCATTTTCATGGTCTAGCAAATATTGTTCTAGTGGATCAGTAGGAGGCATGGCAATAGAAGCAAGACCGATTATTTCATCCTTGCTAGGTAATTCTTTCTTATGAGGTTGTCTATTAAACTTGGAAAAATTAAACTCATGAGACTCATCACCAAAGCTAACACCGACAGTTTGTTTTTTACAATCTATTTTAGCATTGATAGTGTTCAAGAAAGGTCTACCAAAGATAATGGGACAGAAGTCATCTTGTGGGGAACCAAGAACTAGAAAATTAGTGGGGTATTTTATTTTCCCACACAAGACTTCAACATCTCTAACAATCCCAAGTGGTGTGATGGTGTCTCTATTAGCAAGTTTAATAGTGACATCTATGTCTTCTATTTCAGCGGGTGCTATGTCATTCATAATTTCTTGATATAAGGTAAAAGGAATAGCACTCACGCTAGCACCTAAATCACATAAACCATGATAACAATGATCTCCTATTTTAACTGAGACAACAGGCATGCCAACAACAGGTCTATGTTTATCTTTTTCATCGGGTTTGGCAATTCTAGCAGCTTCATCGCAGAAGTAAATAACATGCCCATCAATATTTTCTACCAAGAGATCTTTAATCATAGCAACACTAGGTTCTACTTTAATTTGTTCAGCAGGTTTAGGTGCTCTCATATTACTTTTGCGAACCACAGTTGAAACCTTAGCATGTTCCTTTATCCTAACAGGGAAAGGTGGTTTTTCAATATAAGCAGTGGCAAAACGGGATCAACATTGTAAATAATAGTTTCATCTTTAGCTATGTCGGGTTCTTTAATAGGTGGGTGATATTTAAACCACTTCTCCTTTGGGAGATCAACATGAGTAGCAAATGATTCACAAAAGGAGGCTACTATCTCAGAGTCAAGTCCATATTTAGTGCTAAACTTGTGAAAAGCATCAGTATTCATAAAAAATCTAACACAATCGAATTCAAGCTTAATACCCTACTCTTTACCTTCGTCAGGTTCCCAATCTTTAGAGTTGCGTTTAATTCTTTCTAAAAGATCCCACCTGAATTCAATAGTCTTCTTCATAAAAGAACCAGTACAAGAAGTACCGAGCATGGATTGATCATCACGAGAAAGCCGAGCATAAAAATTCTGAATAACAATTTCTCTTGAAAGCTCATGATTGGGGCATGAATATAACATTGACTTAAGCCTCCCCCAAGCTAGAGCGATACTTTCTCCTTCACGAGGCCAAAAATTATATATATAATTCCGATCACGATGAACTAGATGCATAGGATATTTTTTTTGGTGAAATTTTAATTTCAATCGATTCCAGTTCCAAGATCCAATATCATCGCATAGCCTATACCATGCAAATGCTTTTCCCTTCAAAGATAAAGGGAAAACCTTCTTCTTATCTTCATCTCCGGGCAAATCTGCAAGCTTAAATAATCCACAAATTTCATCCACATATATCAAGTGCATATCAGGATGTTTAGTTCCATCTCCTGCAAAAGGATTAGCTAGCAGTTGTTCTATCATACCCGAAGGAATTTCATTACCAATATTTTCAGTAGGTGCAGTAGGTTGAGGGGTGGCTAATTGTGGTTCTGGTCGAGGTGAAGATACCCCGAACAAACCCCTCAAAGGATGATTCTCCATAGTAACAAGTGACAATAAATTTCAGCACGTAGTAATAATTTTCCCTTACCAATTCCCACTTACCAAGAGCGCTTCACTCCGGCAACGGCGCCAGAAAAGAGCCTTGATGACCCACAAGTATAGGGGATCAATCGTAGTCCTTTCGATAAGTAAGAGTGTCGAACCCAACGAGGATCAGAAGGAAATGACAAGTGGTTTTCAGCAAGGTTTTTTCTGCAAGCACTGAAATAGTCGGTAACAAGTAGTTTGATAGCAAGATAATTTGTAATGAGCAAGTAACGGTAATGGTAAATAATATGCAGCAAGGTAGCCCAATCCTTTTGTGGCAAAGGACATGCCAAAACGGTCTCTTATGATAAGCAAAGCGTTCTTGAGGGTACGCGGGAATTTCATCATATCACTTTCATCATGTTGGTTTGATTCGTGTTCGCTACTTTGATAATTTCATATGTGGGTGGACCGGTGCTTAGGTGTTGTTCTTACTTGAACAAACCTCCTACTTATGATTAAGCCCCTCGCAAGCATCCGCAACTACGAGAAAAGTATTAAGATAAAATCTAACCATAGCATTAAACTTTTGGATCCAAATCAGTCCCTTATGAAATAGCGCATAAACTAGAGTTTAAGCTTCTGTCACTCTAGCAACCCATCATCTAATAACTACTCCACAATGCATTCCCTTAGGCCCAAATATGGTGAAGTTCCATGTAGTCGACGTTCACATGACACCACCAAGGGAATCACAACATACATATCACCAAAATATCAAACACATATCAAGTTCACATAATTACTTGCAACATGACTTCTCTCGTGACCTCAAGAACAAAAGTAACTACTCACAAATGATAATCATGCTCAAGATCAGAGGGGTATTAAATAGCATAGTGGATCCGAACATATAATCTTCCACCAAATAAACCATATAGTAATCAACTACAAGATGTAATCAACACTACTAGTCACCCACAAGTACCAATCTAAGGTTCCCATACAAAGATTGAACATGAGAGATGAACTAGGGTTTGAGAGGATATGGTGTTGTTGAAGATGTTGATGGAGATGGCCCTCCCAAAGATGGGAGAGTTGTTGGTGATGACGATGACAATGATTTCCCCCTCCGGGAGGGAAGTTCCCCCGGCGGAATCGCTCCGCCGGAGGGCAAAAGTGCTCCTGCTCAAGTTCCACCTCGAGACGGCGGCGCTTCATCCTGAAAGTCCTCTCCTTATTTTTTCTAGGTCAAAATGACTTATATACCAGAAGAGGGGCACCAGATGTGGGCCGAGGAGGGCACAACCCACCAGGGTGCGCCTGGGCTCCCTGGCGCGCCCAGGTGGGTTGTGCCCACCTGGTGGGCCCCCTCTGGTAGTTATTTGCTCCAATATTCTTCATATATTCCAAAACAATTCTCCGTAAATTTTCAGCTCATTTGGAGATGTGCAGAATAGGTAACTCTGACGTAGCTTTTCCAGGCCCAGAATTCCAGCTGCCGGCATTCTCCCTCTTTGTGTAAACCTTGCATAATATGAGAGAAAAAGGCATTCGAAATACTCCAAAATGCATTATTATGCATAAAAACATTATAAATAACAGTAGGAAAACATGATGCAAAATGGACGTATCAATGCTCAAGGTAATGAGAAAGAAGGGGAGAATAATAAACAAGTTGATCCCGACGCAGTAACCGTGTATGGAAACGATGAAGAAGAGGTTGCCCCATATGGTTTTGTAAACTTGAGAGGGGGGGGGGGTGGTAGAAGCCTGCATTTAAACCTCAGTGGTTATGATATCGTTTCTTGAATGCTAAGGGGAGGATGCATGCTTCTTTCGCTAATTTAACGTCACACTAAGCGAGATAGGAACACCTTGTGGATTTTCTTCTAGGATAGCGTAAAGTGTAGGGTAACGCAGCAGAAAACAAACATTTTCCGACCTACGCACCAGCCCAGGACCACTATGGAGACTGCATACAAGGTTTGATCATTTTCGTTACCGACTCGTAGCGCAGCGGAAGTAGAGTCGATGACGATCGGCGGTGCAGATCCCCGCAGCTAGGATTTACAACCTCCCAACCGCGAGGATGTATACCCTCATCTTCCCTTCGGACAGCCCTCCGGGAGGCGGTCGAACAGTCCCCCGGACGGTGTTGCGGACAGCCCTTCGGGAGGACCTTCGAAACTCGAACGGTCACTCGGACAGCCCTTCGGGAGGACTCACAGAACTTGGACCGTCACTTGGACAGCCCTTCGGGAGGCACTCACGAACAGCCCCTCGGGCACTAAGATCGAAACTACGACCTCTCTACAGAGTTGCACACATACGGTGTCATCTATCCGGCAGGGCTTTGCCGTCCAGAACTAGTTCCCACCGGAACCCAGACAGCCTTTCGGCTCTATGAAACTCTTTTCGTGGGAGGGAGAGAGAAGCCAGATCATTGCAATGGCATGTATATGTGAGAAAGAGTGAGTCTTTAGGCAGCCCCCTCCACCCCTATTTATAGGCCAAGCCCAAGGGTGGCTTCTCCAAGAAGCCAAGGGGAAAAATTACCAAAGGACCCTCAAGGTGGCTTCTCCAAGAAGCCACCCAAAAAGCACTTTCACTATTCACGACGACATTTTTCAGCGTCCGTTCGAACTGAAAATATTTATGTGGGCTTAGAACATTTCCAGTACCCACTAAAATAATTTTCAACGCATTCTGGAACAATTCCAGATTAGTGATTTTCATCTGCGAAAAGCATCTGAAGTGGTTCCGGCAGCTCCGGAACATTTCCGGTTTTTCTTCCAGAAAATTCCCGAAAGTTTCCAGAATGATTCTGGCACCCTCCAAGAATTATCGGGCATGTGCCGAAACCAATTTGACTTTATGGTATCCTCTGAAACAACTTTTCAGTTTCACCGGAACTCATCCGGTGACCTCTCTCTGCGGAACTTTTCCGCTGTCCGAAACTTTTTCGGTGTCCGAAACTTTTTCGGTGATTTTCTCTCAGACTCCCTGTCTAGTATTCAGCAGATAGATGACCCTTAAGCGTGTGACCCTATAGGTTCGGTGAAGTATAGACATGACCCGGAACCCCTTCCGATCAATGATCAACATCGGAGCCGTGGACACCCATATTGACCCCTATACCCACACGAATGAATATTCGAGTGAACCTCCAGTTGCCGTGTGCTATTCCTGTTGCTTCACGATATGTTACAAATACCCGAGGTGAGACATGATGGCATTCCCGTGGATCAACAACTTGTCCACTATGCTAGTTACCTCGTTACCGGTATTGTTCTCTTTTCTCGTTACCGTGTTCCGGCATCCCCGTGATCAAATCACAAAGTGTCTGGCCAGACGATGATGGATACCGTAACACCGAGAGGGCCCAGAGATATCTCTCCATCGTCGGAGGAGCAAATCCCAATCTTGAGCTATCAAGTTACTTAACATACCTTCCCATGAACCCGTAAGCCGCCGTAATAGCCATCCAGTTACAGATGACGTTTAACAAACCCCAAAGTTCATAAATCAAGCATGAAGAAACTCGATACTCTCATGGTCTGAGGAATCATGCAAACGTTAACCATCTCTGTGTTATTAACCATTAACTTGTGACGAAAGAATCTCATAGCATAACATCAATCGGGTCGATTCAACACAAATGTTCTTCTAACACTGTGCCCTCAAAGTTGCTGGCATAGACATGCCCATGATCAGGAAAACAGGACCATCATGCAACACTTGAGCTAGTCTCAGAGGCCAGACTAGGAATACATTTTACCGTTTATTATTCCACACGTGCATATGAGTCTTCCTCCGAGCCTCGTGATTATTGTAGACTCGAGAACCATAGCAGTTATAGCATGGAACATAAACCTAATTATGAACAGGGAGATAATCAATAACATTTATTATTGCCTCTAGGGCATATCTCCTATAGAGTCCCACTTGCACTAGAGTCAATAATCTAGTTAATGCTAATGCACTTTTCACCTGTGGCACACCGGTGTAAATATGCTTCGCATGTGGTATAGCCTGATGTCCAACGGATCTGACAACTTTAGCTCCGTGTGTATCTTTGCGTATCCTCGCGTTTTCACGCTTTCACAAAATTCATATTTTGTGTGGACTTGGCTTCGTATGTATGTGAATCACAGGTCGAACCTGGATTCCTCAGACTGAGTTATGGAGCAACTACCTGCAGTAGTGTCCCATTGACCAAAGCCTTCTTGGAACCATACTAAGTTCATGAAAGAACTATATGATTCAGCATCTTGTTTGTCGCTTTTAAAAGCGGCAACATACTTCGCCTCTGTTATAGAATTCGCCACAGTAACTTGTTTGGAACAATTTCCAACTACCGTGCCACCATATTGTGTGTTACACAAAACCCTCAATTTAAATCGAAAATTGCTTGGAGCATGGATGAAGACTGTATCGATGTAACCTTTTACAACGAACTCTTCATGATCTCCGCTTGCGAGAAAACATGTCATCGGTGCTACTATAGTACTCAATGACCCTTTTTCACTGTTGTCCCATGATCAGAACTTTTGATCACTTTGGTATCTATACTCGCAACAACTTTGGGAGTATTGGACATATCTGGTTGTTTTTACATACCATGGAATACATGATTAATCCAAACACAAGAGTGTGTGGAATCTCCATCATGTATTTTGCTCATCAGTGTTTTGGGACACCGAGTCTTGCAAAAACTCTTTCCATGTGACTTCGACAAGAATCACTCCTTGACGTTTTTAATGCTAAAAGGTTTTAGCATCTTGTCAATATGTATCTTTGCTCAGCCCCATTAGGTAAATCTATCTCCATAGATCATCATGCCTAATATAAAGGCTATTTAGCCCAAGCACTTCATCGAAAAACTATTTTCAAATGAAGTCCTAATTCGTGTCAAGAAATTTATTTCCAATTAACAATGTGTCAAGCACACAACGTTTTTTTTTAGAAATTTATTATGCTCCCACTTACTTTCTTGAATCACAAGCATCTTCGTTACCCATTGATGAAGTCAAACCCTTTTGACCATTTCATCAAAACACGAAGATTCCAACTCCATTATGCTCTCTTCTGTCCATTGCTGGAACTCTGAAGTTTGCACACTCACTAGCATCCTCTGGAATGACAAAATACCTTGGACTGTAACACATGCAAGTCCTTGGTTTCATTTCCATCATATGGAAATCCTATTGTCATCCATGTTTCATATCTCATGACTGAAATATGTATTAATTGCTAGTTCAACCCGAACCGACTTTAAGCATCGCTACGGTGAAACAACCTCATCGCAGTCAACTCCTTGAACTTGTTATTTCAACAAGTCGAGCTTTATGGATAAAACATTTTTATCCGTATCAGTTTTAAGTTCCATAAATATTCGTTAGACTCTAAGTCTTCCGAAAGGTGTATCAAGGTTTTAATCTTGAATCACTTATATGGAAACTAACTCGGGTTGTATTGGCATTCAGCCAATTCCGGAGTCAGGGCCCATCAACGCTTTCTTGTGTATCGTAGGTATACTGTTGTCTGACAACAATATCTTGTCTGCACACCTGAGAGGTTTGCACGAGCCTTGCCTACGTGGTTTAGCTGCAAGTTTGACCGAAGTCGATACATTTTATTGTAGAGACTTCCGTATCTGTCGCAGTAGGAAACACTGGAATTACTTCCAAGGTCTCTTTCCTTTGACCTGATGACGGAGATACTGGTTATCTCGTCGAGTTGCATTATTCTCCCACTCACCTTTTTGAAAGAATCATTTTCTTCAAAAAGCATACCGTTCTTTGTGGCAAACCTATTTGCCTCGGTATAGTGAGGGAGGAATACCCAATTGCTTGGGATAACCTACAAAGTAGCACTTGTCTGATTTGGAATAGGTTTGTAACCTTTTACACAAGCCCCATATTCCAAATGTTAAGAAAAGATATAACATGGTTGGGCGTACCATACCATGGTGTCATTTCAACAGACCCGATGGAGCTCTTTTCAGTGTAAAAGCCGCAGTCTCTAAAGCATCACCTTTTAAAAGGGATAATGGCAAATTTATTTATGTCATCTTTGATCTTACCATGTCATAAATGGTTCGATTACATCTTCACGGACTTTTCACTCACAGTGGTGTTCCGGGAGGTGTAAGTTATGAAACTCTTTTCAAAACTCATCAGACATTCGCTAAACTTGTAACTCAAATATTCCTTTCTGCAATCGAATTGTAGAAACAAAATTTTCTTGTTACAATAACTTCTACTTCATTCTTGAAAACCTTTTGAATGAATTCAAAAGATCTAGACTTATGTCTCATCAAGTAAATATACATATATCTACTTGAGTCATTTCTGAAGATAGATAAATCCACTGTTTGCAATAACATTTATCGGACTACATACATCAAAATGTTTGAACACCAATAAGTTATTTGCTCGTTCCTTATGGCCTGTGAACGGTATTTCAGTCACTTTACTTTTCAGAGGAAAGTTGCAAGTGTCAGATGATTCAAAATCAAACGACTTTAAAATCCATCATAATGGAATTTATCCATGCGGGTTTCTCCAATGTGACCAAATGCAGTGCCACACTTGTGTGGTATTCTTTTAGTCTTACGACATTTAGCGTCAGTGTTATGGATGTAACATATTACTATCAATATTCATAACATACATCCCATCTTGGATGGAAGTATGGCCCTTCATGTTTATTCATAATACTGAACAACAATTGTTGTTTTTATGAACAACTCTTTTGCAACAAACATTGTGCAATGGGCTAGAGTGTATGAAACTCTAAAATGAATTATGAATGTAAATCCAGAGGTAATATATTATTATCATTATTCATAACATACATCTTATTCATAATGAAAGTATGGCCCTTATGTTATTCATAACACCGAACATAAAAAGTTCTCTTATGAACAACCTTCTTGCAAGATACCTTATGCAAAGGGCTAGAGTGTGAAACTCTAAAATGAATTATGAAAATAAATACAGACGGTAATACACCGATGGAAGGTATAGTAACATTTACTATGTTCCCTGTGTATACCTAAACCTCATTCCTGGCTAGTCTTTCAGGCCATAGTAGTTCTTACATCGAGTTGCAACAGAAAGCAATCGAGCGGGTATCTTTGTGATTAACTCACAATACCCAAGAATCAGTGATTAGCAATTTAATCATAATTCCCAAGAACTATATCTTTGACCAGCCTTCTATACATCAAAAACCTGTATGACATTCATACATGAGCTGGATATTCCAGTCTTCTTTCTTATTTCCATTATACTTCTAACAGTTTAACTTTTAGTATTTCTCCTACTTCCAGAAGAAGCACCCAACTTAAGAGTGGCGTTAGCCCTGGACTTCCTAGGCGTGAAAGTTTCACTAACACCCTTCAGACACTTCCTTTCTCTTTAAGTTTTTATTCACCTTTCATCATATGAAAGGCGTTCTCCTGGATCCCTCTCTTATCAGTCTAATGCATAGTAAAACTCCTTTACTAATAGTTTGCAAACAAACATTGCTTTGGATATCTCATATCTTTTAGCCTTTGTCTGTCTCTGAAAATGATTTTCAGATTCCATGAATATCACATAACTATCCAAACTTTCGAAGTTCGGGTCTCATGGAAGCAAACATATTGCACTTGACTGAAACATAATTCTAGCTTTTGGATCGAAGGACGACAGTCACATGATCCATAGCATAAGCGAGAGAATACCGAAAGTATGCGATAGGACAAAGTCCTTCTCGGCACTCTTGAGGACAATCCTCACATTACGTTACCAACCGTAAAGTTTTAACCAGATAATTAACAGCTATTCAATTTTAATAGGGAAGGTGGAAACGCGAGCCATAATTCTACAACTATTATGCATATAACACTTAGACAGTGTTCACAATTAATTGCACTGAGAATTAAACAAGATAATTCTACAGTGCGCTCCCACTCAAATCAATATCTCTCATAATTGATTGTGAGTGATTCAAGATCCGCATTTCAATTCAACGCCATTGATGGTAGCATCACTGATGACGAAAATCTCAATCGGTAGGCAAACTTGCCAATCACATCTCTATGTGACTCTTGTTCATCTTTCGATTCGTGTGTTCCGAGCTCATGACTTTCATGCCTGAACTTCAAGACAACCAAGTGATCTCGCTGCGAGGTCTCAACTCACCCGCCTCACACATCCCTAATCGTTCGTACCCATGGTAGCATGTGATACCCCGAAAAGTTAGGTGCCGTGACGGTGCTACACTTGGGAGAACACTAACTACTTGATATTTTTGTGAGAGATCACCCTAATAAAAGCGACTACAGCGCAATCAAGAAGGGTGCATCATAAGGGATAAACATCTCAGGCAATTCATAATAGCATGATATGGTATAGCCCTTTCTGACGGAGAAGTCTTGTATTTCTTCGTCTTCGGCATTTGCGTCGGTGTTCACCTTCGCGAAGATTGCCACCACCTTGTCGATGCACCAGATAATATTGCTATCTCTATAGCTGATAAAATAATGCATTACACAAGGTCGACTCGCAGGTCATTTAAAGTGCAATCATATGGCTCCAGCCATCATGCTAAATCATGACACGCAGGTCATGTTTAATCAATTTACATCATATAGACATCTCATACATAATCAAATTATTATGAGCACTGCTATACCACATCATATGCACATGCAAACCCTCCTGCAAAACCAAGTTAGACGCCTCTAATCGGTTCATGCAAAAACTTGTTTTTCGTGGCTTCTAAGGTTTCGAAACAAACCGAAGCTACCAACGTCCATCATCAAGTATGATAATTCAAGTCGCTAGATTAACTTTCCAGGGTGTATGAAAACCGAGAAAATAAAATCTCGAGCCCCATACTAAACTTCGTCATACGCATGACCCCCGTGCAGATCATATCTGCATTGCCCTTTCGTCTGCGAAATTTCATCTTTCTTTTTAACTACGGTGGAATTCAATGAACTGTTAGCACTTCGTTGATCAATCAGGATCGCGGATTGCCAGAACATTGAAACTCCACCATGCTGTTATCAAGATCAGAAATATGCAAATTCCAGGGAAGCAACAAGAACCTCGGGTAACAGATTTCATTTGCTACCCGCACAAAAAAATTTCAGTAATAGAACTCATCTACTACCTAATTATATTGTGCAACACCCATACATCACTATGTATTCTAGATCGCAATCTGCATCTACGCATAGCACGACTCTTGATGCCACTGTAGGGTAACGCAGCAGAAAACAAACATTTTCCGACCTACGCACCAGCCCAGGACCACTATGGAGACTGCATACAAGGTTTGATCATTTTCGTTACCGACTCGTAGCGCAGCGGAAGTAGAGTCGATGACGATCGGCGGTGCAGATCCCCGCAGCTAGGATTTACAACCTCCCAACCGCGAGGATGTATACCCTCATCTTCCCTTCGGACAGCCCTCCGGGAGGCGGTCGAACAGTCCCCCGGACGGTGTTGCGGACAGCCCTTCGGGAGGACCTTCGAAACTCGAACGGTCACTCGGACAGCCCTTCGGGAGGACTCACAGAACTTGGACCGTCACTTGGACAGCCCTTCGGGAGGCACTCACGAACAGCCCCTCGGGCACTAAGATCGAAACTACGACCTCTCTACAGAGTTGCACACATACGGTGTCATCTATCCGGCAGGGCTTTGCCGTCCAGAACTAGTTCCCACCGGAACCCAGACAGCCTTTCGGCTCTATGAAACTCTTTTCGTGGGAGGGAGAGAGAAGCCAGATCATTGCAATGGCATGTATATGTGAGAAAGAGTGAGTCTTTAGGCAGCCCCCTCCACCCCTATTTATAGGCCAAGCCCAAGGGTGGCTTCTCCAAGAAGCCAAGGGGAAAAATACCAAAGGACCCTCAAGGTGGCTTCTCCAAGAAGCCACCCAAAAAGCACTTTCACTATTCACGACGACATTTTTCGGCGTCCGTTCGAACAGAAAATATTTATGTGGGCTTAGAACATTTCCAGTACCCACTAAAATAATTTTCAACGCATTCTGGAACAATTCCAGATTAGTGATTTTCATCTGCGAAAAGCATCTGAAGTGGTTCCGGCAGCTCCGGAACATTTCCGTTTTTTCTTCCAGAAAATTCCCAAAAGTTTCCAGAATGATTCTGGCACCCTCCAAGAATTATCGGGCATGTGCCGAAACCAATTTGACTTTATGGTATCCTCTAAAAGAACTTTTCAGTTTCACCGGAACTCATCCGGTGACCTCTCTCTGCGGAACTTTTCCGCTGTCCGAAACTTTTTCGGTGTCCGAAACTTTTTCGGTGATTTTCTCTCAGACTCCCTGTCTAGTATTCAGCAGATAGATGACCCTTAAGCGTGTGACCCTATAGGTTCGGTGAAGTATAGACATGACCCGGAACCCCTTCCGATCAATGATCAACATCGCAGCCGTGGACACCCATATTGACCCCTATACCCACACGAATGAATATTCGAGTGAACCTCCAGTTGCCGTGTGCTATTCCTGTTGCTTCGCGATATGTTACAAATACCCGAGGTGAGACATGATGGCATTCCCGTGGATCAACAACTTGTCCACTATGCTAGTTACCTCGTTACCGGTATTGTTCTCTTTTCTCGTTACCGTGTTCCGGCATCCCCGTGATCAAATCACAAAGTGTCTGGCCAGACGATGATGGATACCGTAACACCGAGAGGGCCCAGAGATATCTCTCCATCGTCGGAGGAGCAAATCCCAATCTTGAGCTATCAAGTTACTTAACATACTTTCCCATGAACCCATAAGCCGCCGTAATAGCCATCCAGTTACGGATGACGTTTAACAAACCCCAAAGTTCATGAATCAAGCATGAAGAAACTCGATACTCTCATGGTCTGAGGAATCATGCAAACGTTAACCATCTCTGTGTTATTAACCATTAACTTGTGACGAAAGAATCTCATAGCATAACATCAATCGGGTCGATTCAACACAAATGTTCTTCTAACACTGTGCCCTCAAAGTTGCTGGCATAGACATGCCCATGATCAGGAAAACAGAACCATCATGCAACACTTGAGCTAGTCTTAGAGGCCAGACTAGGAATACATTTTACCGTTTATTATCCCACACGTGCATATGAGTCTTCCTCCGAGCCTCGTTTTATTTGCAGACTCGAGAATCATTGCAGTTATAGCATGGAACATAAACCTAATTATGAACAGGGAGATAATCAATAACATTTATTATTGCCTCTAGGGCATATCTCCTACATAAAGGCCTTGTGCTCCATCCTGAGTGAGGTAGGAACGTTGACAAAGGACTCTCCTGGTCGTCCTTACCAAGAGTGTTGACCACTGGTACAACAACAAGAAGTTTGTGTATACAATGAGTTAAATGCTAAATATTGTGATTTTTTTATTTCAAATTGGTTTAAATATTTTAGCCAGGAATCTGATATTATAGATTTTCCGAAAGCCGGTTCTTCCGACCCCTCCCAGAGAAAGCCGACTTGCACAACATTTGTCCTCTTTGATTGCATGGGTGCTTAGATGAGGTGCTAAGTGCATTAATGAATTTAGCAACTAAACTCCCAAATGCATATATGTTTAGTTTTTTGTTGCTAAGCTCTCTTCATTTAATTAGGTGTAGACTCATACTCCCTCTGTCCGGGTTTATTAGGCCCCCTCTTATTTTGGGCTAAAGTTTGACCTAAAAATTTAACTAACAAAATATAAACTATATGTCACAAAAATTATATTGTCGGAAAGCTCTTTCAAATACAAATCCAACAGTATAATTTTTTATAGCATATACTTCATATTTTAGTAGTCTATAGATGGTCAAAGTCTAGCCCAAAATACAAAGAGACCGAATAAACCCAGACGGAGGTAGTATTTGTGTTTGCACCTAGGTACACGTGCTTAACATCGTTTCTTTCTGAGGTCACTATACCACTCTCTCTTCTTAATTAGCATGTCATATCAGATGGCCAAGCCAACAAAGCGGCTTGATAACGAGCCACTTTTCCAAAAAAAACCGGGGGCTCCCGCGATCGCCAAAGCGATCTAGCGGTAACGGAGAGTGAGCGCGAGTGATGGCGGCGATGGCGCCGGTGACAAAGCCGGGAGGAGGGGTCGATCCCCCTGAAGTGGGCCTCATCGGGGGCCTCTTCAGCGCGAGATATTGGGAGGAGATTCGGGCACGATCTAGGCGAATATTGCGCGGGGCGGCAGATCGAAGAAACTGCCTGAAGACCTCGAGGAGAAGAGATTTGGAGTTTTTTTTAGCAAATTGGAAGGTGAGATCCCCTCTATTCCATCCGGGGAAGGATCGATCCGATCTTCAAGATCTTTTGTTGGTCCGATTTCCGCGGATTTGGGTGGCTCTGTTTCGGGAAATTATGTTGATTGTAAAGGGGATTTGGATTCTGCGCTTGTTAATTTGGAAGGGCATTCAATTGAGGTAGGATTCAGCGAGAGGATTCAGCGGGGAGGGGCCGTGCCATCGATCAATTCTTTGGAAACTGATGCTTTCATTACGTTGGGGGGCAATAGAGTGATCTCCACACGGAATTCAAAGGCAGCACCTGTCGACGTGCTAGTTTACTTATCCTATCCAGATTATAGTATGAGTCTCCAGCGGGAGTTGATTGAGGCCCCGATTTTGGTTCCTGCAGTTGCCGATTGTGAACCAATTGAGGGAAAGGGAGTTTTTTTTTGCTGTAGTTACTAGGAAACTGCTCATTCATGGTTTATTTCTCATGGTTATTAGCATCAATTCCGTCTTTGATGTGGGGTGGAAGGGGGTCCTGGCATGCTATATCTGTGGTACAGGGAGATCTCATTCCTCGCCATCGCTCTCACTAGTGCAGCTTCGTCTGTTTTCTGTTCTTTCTACCACCTGCTGTGATCGAGGGGAGTGTGCCATGGCGGGTCAGGGAGGGAATGTGAGTGATGTTTTGGGGAAGAAACCAGCGAGTGGAGAGGGTTCGAGGGTGGTGACGGATGCAACGGCGATGTGTTCACCACCGGCCATTGCCCAAGTTGGACCCTCTCTCCACCAGTTGGGGACGAAGTCATCTGGGCGCTTCCGGGATGGGGGCCGTCCTCTTGTCATTGACATGGAGGCTGCCCGCAAGGCCGTCACTGGTTTCCTGGTGGTAGTACGCCTCCTATCCCCTTTCCAGGCCAACCCGAGGGTCATCCTTGACGACCTCCGGAACACGGCGTGGAAGAACCAAGGGGTGACCACCCTCCAAGAGGTGGCCAGCGACGACGGGAGGTTCATCCTCAATTTTGCCGCTGAGAGTGACCGTCGGTTTGTGTTTAAGGCGCAGCCATGTCACTTCAAGCGGGATGGGCTCATCTTTGCCGAGTTCGACGTCAAGGGTGACCCAGTGGAGGTTGACCTTGGCGTCATGACCATTTGGGTCCAGGTACGCGATCTCCTGTTCGAGCTTAAGACGGAGAGTATAGGGTGGTCTCTCGAGGATCAGCTGGGAGAGGTGCTGGAGGTATCGCACCGTAACCATCTAATTGTTGTAAAATATTTGCGTATGTGTGTGAAGATCTTATTGCATGAACCTCTAAAAAGTTCTGTAGAGTTTACCCCTTTAGGTAGTTCAGAGATACTCAAATTTGATATAAAGTATGAGAAGCTACCTTTGTATTGTGAGTGTTGTGGGATTGTGGGTCATACTTCTAAGAGGTTTTGTAAAATCCCAAGTGAGAAGAGAGTAGTTTGCTTCCCTAGAAATCTTAGTGTTGAGCCCTACTAGAAGAGACAAGGTGCTAGCAGGAGGGGTCTCCTCTTCGGGAACTACTCTCGCGGCGACAAGAATTCGACTACAAGCATCGTCAACATCAACAAAGCCAAGCCCATGGATGTTGTCAAGGTGGCCACTGCGGTAAGTGGCCTCATGGTCTCTGATAAGGGGCCCGCTTCTTCTGTCAAGACAACCACCGGCCAGGAGGCTTCGGACTCGGGGGGCCTTGGCGCCTGCTACGGCTGGTGTGCCGTTTGGTCAGGCGGATCGGGCGGGTGCATCGGCTGCTCTGTTCCAGGGCCTCAAGCCCCTGGAGCCATCCCAACAAGGTAGAGCGCATGACCAAGAGGGTCTCAGGCGCTCTACTGCAGCTCCCGATCAGGCCCTCCTGGACAGATGCTCTTGGGTACACAGCAGCTGGGGTTGCCCAGCCAAACCCCAGCGCCCGGGGCTGATGCTAGCCCCCTTCTCTTCCAGCCGGGGGTGTTGGAGGCGTTGTCAAACGCCATTGCTGATAGGATTGCTATGGCACAAGATGGTACAGAGAACAATGCGTTGCGCTTTAAATTCAGCACAGCTAAGAATCCTATGCGGGGCAACTCAAAAAAGAAAGATAAAAAGAAAGGGGGGCTAAACAGAGATGAGGATGCTCGTAAGCAAGTACTGGGAAAAAAAGGGGACACTCTTTTAGCGTTCGTCCGACGGGTAGCGATTTAGAGTTCTCCTTTGAGAAAGAAATGGAGAGCTATGAGCGCATATTATATGGCGATGTAACCATCTCATCCAAGCGGGTGTGCACTGATAGAGTTGAAGTAGTCCAGAATGAGGAGGGAGGGGTTACACACGTTGCAAAGGAGACTGACGAGAAGGAGGAGGAGTATGTTCCGCAAGTTGTGGAATCGGTTGGTGAAGAGAAAGATGAGAATAGAACATCGGTGGCCCCCGAGGAGGGGGGCTGCCAGGCAAAATGAAAATCCTAGGATGGAACTGCCGTGGTATGCTCTCCAACACGGCAGTTCGTGAGCTTCGGGAGCTATAGGAGCGTACAAGGGCAGTTTTAATTTTCCTTTCTGAATCCCATTTGAATAATTGTAAAGCCGATGAGCTTCGCTGCAATTTAGGTTTTGACTCTATGTTAGTAGTGGAAAGCGATGGTAAGGCCGGTGGCCTAGCTTTGTTTTATGATAAGTTGAATAAAGTTGAGTTGAACTATGTTTCGCCCCATTTTATTGATATTGTGTTTATGTATGAGGATGTGGTTCAATGGCGTTTTACGGGTTTTTATGGTTGATGTCTACTACACAACTTGTTCTTGTAGACTCGTGTTGGGCCTCCAAGCGCAGAGTTTTGTAGGACAGTAGCAATTTTCCCTCAAGTGGATGACCTAAGGTTTATCAATCCGTGGGAGGCGTAGAATGAAGATGGTCTCTCTCAAACAACCCTGCAACCAACTAATAAAAAGTCTCTTATGTCCCCAACACACCCAATACAATGGCAAATTGTATAGGTGCACTAGTTCGGCGAAGAGATGATGATAAAAGTGTAATATGGATGGTAGAAATATATTTTTGTAATCTGAAAACAAAAAAACAGCAAGGTAGCAATTGGTAAAACGGAGCACAAACGGTATTGCAATGCTTGAAAATGAGGCCTAGGGTCCGTACTTTCGCTAGTGCAATCTCTCAACAATGCTAATATAATTGGATCACATAACAATCCCTCAACGTGCGATGAAGAATCACTCCAAAGTTCCTATCTAGCGGAGAACATAAGAAGAAATTGTTTGTAGGGTACAAAACCATCTTAAAGTTATTCTTTTCGTTTGATCTATTCAAGAGTTCGTAATAAAATAACGCAAAGTTATTCTTTCCGTTCGATCTATCCAAGAGTCCGTACTAAAATAACACCATATGATACGCGTCAACCAACTCTAATGTCACCTAGATACTCCAATGTCACCACAAGTATCCATGAGTTAATTATACGATACGCATCAAACAATTTCAGATTCATAATACTCGATCCAACACAAAGAACCTTAAAGAGTTCCCCAAGATTTCTACCGGAGAAACAAGGACGAAAACGTGCATCAACCCCTATGCATAGATTACCCCAATGTCACCTCGGGAATCCACGAGTTGAGTGCCAAAACATATATCAAGTGAATCAATATAATACCCCGTTGTCACCACGGGTATTCATATGCAAGACATATATCAAGTGCTCTCAAATCCATAAAAATATTCAATATGATAAAACGAAATCTCAAAGGGAAAACTCAATTCATCACAACAAGATAGAGAGGGAGAAACACCATATGATCCAACTATATTAACAAAGCCCGCGATACATCAAGATCGTGCCATCTCAAGAACACGAGAGAGAGAGAGAGAGAGAGAGAGAGATTATACACATAGCTACTGGTACAAACCCTCAGCCCCGAGGGTGGACTATGATACGTCCATTTTGCATCATGCTTTTATATCAATATTTATTGCATTATGGGCTGTTATTACACATTATGGCACAATACTTATGCCTTTTCTCTCTTATTTTACAAGGTTTACATGAAGAGCGAGAATGCCGGCAGCTGGAATTCTGGGCTGGAAAAGGAGCAAATATTAGAGACCTATTCTGCACAACTCCAAAAGTCCTGAAACTTCACAGAGATTCATTTTGGAATTAATAAAAAATATTGGGTGAAGAAAGCACCAGAGGCAGGCCACCTGCCATCCACAAGGGTGGAGGGCGCGCCCTCCGGTCTTGTGGGCCCCCTGGCAGGCCCCCGATGCCCATCTTCTGCTATATGGTGTCTTTTGCCCTGGAAAAAATCAGAGGGAAGCTTTTGGGACGAAGCGCCGCCGTCTCGAGGCGGAACCTGGGCAGAACCAATCTAGGGCTCCGGCGGAGCTGTTCTGCCGGGGAAACATCCCTCCGGGAGGGGGAAATCGAAGCCATCGTCATCACCAACGATCCTCTCATCGAGAGGGGGTCAATCTCCATCAACATCTTCACCAGCACCATCTCCTCTCAAACCCTAGTTCATCTCTTGTATCCAATCTTTGTCTCAAAACCTCAGATTGGTACATGTTGGTTGCTAGTAGTGTTGATTACTCCTTGTAGTTGATGCTTGTTGGTTTATTCAGTGGAAGATCATATGTTCAGATCCTTAATGAAATTAATACTCCTCTGATTATGAACGTGAATATGCTTTGTGAGTAGTTACATTTGTTCCTGAGGACATGGGAGAATCTTGTTATAAGTAATCATGTGAATTTGGTATTCGTTCAATATTTTGATGAGATGTATGTTGTCTTTCCTCTAGTGGTGTTATGTGAATGTCGACTACATGACACTTCACCATTATTTGGGTCTAGGGGAAGGTATTGGGAAGTAATAAGTAGATGATGGGTTGCTAGAGTGACAGAAGCTTAAACCCTAGTTTATGCGTTGCTTCGTAAGGGGCTGATTTGGATCCATATGTTTCATGCTATGGTTAGATTTATCTTAATTCTTCTTTCGTAGTTGCGGATGCTTGCAAGAGGGGTTAAGCATAAGTGAGAGGCTTGTCCAAGGAAGGGCAGCACCCAAGCACCGGTCCACCCACATATCAAATTATCAAAGTAACGAAAGCGAATCATATGAGCATGATGAAAACTAGCTTGACAGTAATTCCCATGTGTCCTCGGGAGCGCTTTGCTTTATATAAGAGTTCGTCCAGGCTTGTACTTTGCTAAAAAAAGGATTGGGCCACCTTTCTGTACCTTAGTTACTTTTGTTACTTGTTACCCGTTACGAATTATCTTATCACAAAACTATCTGTTACCGATAATTTCAGTGCTTGCAGAGAATACCTTGCTGAAAACCGCTTGTCATTTCCTTCTGCTCCTCGTTGGGTTTGACACTCTTACTTATTGAAAGGACTACGATAGATCCCCTATACTTGTGGGTCATCAAGAATCTTTTCTGGCGCCGTTGCCGGGGAGTGAAGTGCCTTTGGTAAGTGGAATTTGGCAAGGAAACATTTATACAGTGTGCTGAAATTTACTGTCACTTGTTACTATGGAAAGTAATCCTTTGAGGGGCTTGTTCGGGGTATCTTCACCTCGACCGGAAGAGCAAAGAGTTGCTCCTCAACCTACTGCACCTACTGAAAATCTTTATTATGAAATTCCTTCGGGTATGATAGAGAAACTGCTAGCTAATCCTTATGCAGGAGATGGAACATTACATCCCGATATGCACCTAATCTATGTGGATGAAGTTTATGGATTATTTAAGCTTGCAGGTATGCCCGAGGATGTTGTCAAGAAGAAGATCTTCCCTTTATCTTTGAAGGTAAAGGCATTGACATGGTATAGGCTATGTGATGATATTGGATCATGGAACTACAACCTATTGAAATTGGAATTTCATCAGAAGTTTTATTCTATGCATCTGGTTCATCGTGATCGGAATTGTATATATAATTTTTGGCCTCGTGAAGGAGAAAGTATCGCTCAAGCTTGGGGGAGGCTTAAGTCAATGTTATATTCATGCCCCAATCATGAGCTCTCAAGAGAAATTATTATTCAAAAAATTTATGCTCGGCTTTCTCATAATGATCGATCCATGCTCGATACTTCTTGTACTGGTTATTTTATGAAGAAGGATATTGAATTCAAATGGGATTTATTGGAAAGAATTAAACGCAACTCTGAAGATTGGGAACTCGACGAAGGTAAGGAGTCAGGTATAAACCTTAAGTTTGATTGTGTTAAATCTTTTATGGATACCGATGCTTTTCGTGATTTTAGCACTAAATATGGACTTGACTCTGAGATGGTAGCTTCTTTCTGTGAATCTTTTGCTACTCATGTTGATCTCCCTAAGGAGAAGTGGTTGAAATATCATCCTCCCATTGAAGTTAAAGTAGTAGAACCTATTAAAGTTGAAGAAGAAACTATTACTTATAATGTTGATCCTATTGTTCCTACTGCTTATATTGAGAAACCTCCTTTTCCTGTTAGAATAAAGGATCATGCTAAAGCTTCAACTGTGGTTCGTAAGAGTTATACTAGAACACCTACACCCCCTGAACAAATTAAAGTTGAACCTAGTATTGCTATGGTTAAAGATCTCTTGGTTGATAATATTGATGGGCATGTTATTTATTTCTATGATGAAGCTGCTAGAATTGCTAAACCCGATAGTAAAGATAAACATAGACCCGTTGTTGGCATGCCTGTTGTTGCAGTTAGAATAGGAGATCATTGTTATCATGGCTTGTGTGATGTGGGTGCTAGTGTGAGTGCAACTCCTTTTACTTTATATAAAGAAATTATGAATGATATTGCACCTGCTGAGATAGAACATATTGATGTTACTATTAAGCTTGCCAATAGAGATACTATATCACCAATTGGGATTGTTAGAGATGTTGAAGTCTTGTGTGGGAGGATAAAATATCCTGCTGATTTTCTTGTTCTTGCTTCCCCACAAGATGACTTTTGTCCCATTATATTTGGTAGACCTTTCTTGAATACCATTAATGCTAAGATAGACTGCGAGAAAGATATTGTTACTGTTGGTTTAGGGGATATGTCTCATGATTTTAATTTCTCTAAATTTCGTAGACAACCCCATGATAAAGAAATGCCTAGTAAGGATGAAATTATTGGTCTTGCTTCTATTGTCGTGCCTCCTACTGATCCCTTAGAACAATATTTGCTAGACCATGAAAATGATTTGTTTATGAATGAAAGAAGGGAGATAGATGAAATATTCTTTAATCAAGGGCCTGTTTTGAAACACAATTTGCCTGTCGAAATCCTTGGGGATCCTCCTCCACCTAAGGGTGATCCCGTGTTTGAGCCTAAACAATTACCTGATACTCTGAAATATGCTTATCTTGATGAAAAGAAGATATATCCTGTTATTATTAGTGCTAACCTTTCAGAGCATGAAGAAAAGAAATTATTGAAAACTCTGAAGAAGCACCGTGCCGCTATTGGATATACTCTTGATGATCTTAAGGGCATTAGTCCCACTCTATGTCTGCACAAAATTAATTTGGAGCGTGATGCTAAACCGGTTGTTGATCACCAACGATGGTTAAATCCTAAGACGAAGGAAGTGGTAAGAAATGAAATACGAAAGCTTCTGGAGGCAGGTATAATTTATCCTATTGCTGATAGTAGATGGGTAAGTCCCGTTCATTGTGTCCCTATGAAGGGAGGCATTACTGTTGTCCCTAATGATAAGAATGAATTGATTCCACAAAGAATTGTTACAGGTTATAGAATGGTAATTGATTTTCGCAAATTAAATAAAGCTACTAGAAAAGATCATTACCCTCTACCTTTTATTGATCAAATGCTAGAAAGACTATCCAAACATACACATTTTTGCTTTCGAGATGGTTATTCTGGTTTTTCTCAAATACCTGTGTCAAAAGATGATCTGGAAAAGACCACTTTTACTTGCCCTTTCGGTACCTTTGCTTATAGACGTATGCCTTTTGGTTTATGCAATGCACCTGCTACCTTTCAAAGATGCATGACTGCTATATTCTCTGATTTTTGTGAAAAGATTGTTGAGGTTTTCATGGATGATTTCTCCATTTACGGAACTTCTTTTGATGATTGCTTAAGCAACCTTGATCGAGTCTTGCAGAGATGTGAAGAAACTAATCTTGTCTTGAATTGGGAGAAGTGCCACTTTATGGTTAACGAAGGTATTGTCTTGGGGCATAAAATTTCTGAAAGTGGTATTGAAGTTGATAAAGCTAAAGTAGATGCTATTGAAAAGATGCCGTGTCCTAAAGATATCAAAGGTATAAGAAGTTTCCTTGGTCATGCTGGTTTCTATAGGAGGTTTATTAAAGACTTCTCTAAAATTTCTAGGCCTCTCATCAATCTCTTGCAAAAAGATGTTCCTTTTGATTTTGATGATGATTGTGTAGAAGCATTTGAAATACTTAAGAAAGCCTTGATTTCTGCACCTATTATTCAGCCACCTGATTGGAATTTACCCTTTGAAATTATGTGTGATGCTAGTTATTATGCTGTTGGTGCTGTTCTAGGGCAAAGAGTTGATAAGAAATTGAACGTTATTCATTATGCTAGTAAAACTCTAGACATCGCTCAGAGAAATTATGCTACTACTGAAAAAGAATTTTTAGCAGTTGTCTTTGCTTGTGATAAGTTCAGATCTTATATTGTTGATTCCAAAGTAACTGTTCACACTGATCATGCTGCTATTAAATATCTTATGGAAAAGAAAGATGCTAAACCTAGACTTATTAGATGGGTTCTCTTACTACAAGAATTTGATTTGCATATTATTGATAGAAAGGGAGCTGAGAACCTCGTTGCAGACAACTTGTCTAGGTTAGAAAATGTTCTTGATGACCCACTGCCTATTGATGATAGCTTTCCTGATGAACAATTAGCTGTCATAAATGCTTCTCGTAATACTCCATGGTATGCTGATTATGCTAATTACATTGTTGCTAAGTTTATACCACCTAGTTTCACATACTAGCAAAAGAAAAAGTTTTTCTATTATTTAAGACATTACTTTTGGGATGATCCACACCTTTATAAAGAAGGAGTAGATGGTGTTATTAGACGTTGTGTACCTGAGCATGAACAGGAACAGATCCTGCGCAAGTGCCACTCTGAGTCTTACGGAGGACACCACGCTGGAGATAGAACTGCACACAAGGTATTACAATTCGGTTTTTATTGGCCTACTGTCTTCAAGGATGCTCGTAAGTTTGTCTTGTCTTGTGATGAATGCCAAAGAATTGGTAATATTAGTAGACGTCAGGAAATGCCTATGAATTATTCACTTCTTATTGAACCATTCGATGTTTGGGGCTTTGATTATATGGGACCTTTTCCTTCCTCTAATGGGTATACACATATTTTAGTTGCTGTTGATTACGTTATTAAGTGGGTAGAAGCTATTCCAACTAGTAGTGCTGATCATAACACTTCTATTAAGATGCTTAAAGAAGTTATTTTTCTGAGGTTTGGAGTCCCTAGATATTTAATGACTGACGATGGTTCACATTTTATTCATGGTGCTTTCCGTAAAATGCTTGCTAAATATGATGTTAACCATAGAATTGCATCTCCATATCATCCTCAGTCTAGTGGTCAAGTAGAATTGAGCAATAGAGAGATTAAATTGATTTTGCAAAAGACTGTTAATAGATCTAGAAAGAATTGGTCTAAGAAACTTGATGATGCATTATGGGCTTATAGAACTGCTTATAAGAATCCTATGGGTATGTCTCCATATAAAATGGTTTATGGAAAAGCTTGTCACTTACCTCTTGAACTAGAACATAAGGCATATTGGGCTATTAAAGAGCTCAACTATGATTTCAAACTTGCCGGTGAGAAGAGGTTATTTGACATTAGCTCACTTGATGAATGGAGAACCCAAGCCTATGAGAATGTCAAGTTGTTTAAAGAAAAAGTTAAAAGATGGCATGACAAGAGGATACAAAAGCGTGAGTTTAATGTAGGTGATCATGTTTTGCTATACAACTCTCGTTTAAGATTTTTTGTAGGAAAACTTCTCTCTAAATGGGAAGGTCCTTACATTATTGAGGAGGTCTATCGTTCCGGTGCCATCAAAATCAACAACGCCGAAGGCACAAATCCGAAGGTGGTAAACGGTCAAAGAATCAAACATTACATCTTAGGTGCTCCCATAAATGTTGAAACCAATATAATTGACACCGTAACACCGGAGGAGTACATAAGGGACACTTTCCAAAACGTTTCAGACTCCAAAAAGGAATAGGTATGTGGTACGGTAAGTAAACCGACTCCAAAACATTTCCAATGATAATTTTTCTTCATTTTGGAATATTTAAAAAATTAGGAAAATTAAAAGTAGTCCGAAAGAGACACGAGGAGACCACAAGGGTGGAGGGCGCGCCCTACCCCCCTGGGCGTGCCCCCCTACCTTGTGGCCACCTCGTGTGCCCTCCGGACTCCGTTTTCTTGCACAATACTTCTCTTGGTCGGTAAAAATTCATTATATAATCTCCCAAAGGTTTTGACCACCGTACCACGGCAAATCTCCTGTTTTTGTTTCGAGCTGTTTTTCTGACAGATCTAGATCACCATGACGTCTCCAAGCGCCCCCAAGGACAAGTTTTTCGAGAAGGTCATCAACCCTTACCTCGCGGAGGTGCTGCAACACCCTCAAACCATTGAGATGCATGAGGGGGTGCTACACATCCGCGATGTTGAGGGACCAAAGAAGACCGGAAGCGTGGAGACAAGACTCGAAGCAATGGAGCAACAAGTTTTCAATTGCCAAGGGATGGTGGAACGTGGACTCAACGCCAATCACATGATGATCACGGAGTTCACCAACAATCACAAGCTGGATGCCAAGAACATCGGGGAGGCCATCTTCAAGCTTCACGAGAAAATCGAGCACCTCCAGGCCCAGATCTATGACCTGCAAAACCAAAACTGTGAGTATGAATATAGATTCAAGAGGATGAGTTTGGCTGCAGATTTGAGGATCCCGGAGACTCGTTCATCCTTCTACGATGGTGAGCCTATGCCCTGGAAGATGGACGACAAGCCTACATCATCAACAACTCCATCATCACCACCTCCGAAGAAAGAGATATAAATACATGGGTATGGGCACTCCCCTTGGCAACTGCCAAGCTTGGGGGAGGTGCCCCGGTATCGTATCACCATCACACCTTTACTTTTATCGTTTTTCTTAGTTCGATCCTTTTGGTTATATCTTGATCTAGTAGAATAAAGTTTTAGTATGATCTAGCTTTGAGTTTTGTTTCGATCTCTATCTATGTAATCGAGTCCGTGAGTTATATATAATAAAGAGTAGTTTTGAGTTGAGGGCTTTGCTTTCTTGCTATGATCTTGAGGGAATTAAATAAAATAAGGAAATAAAAGGAAATAAAAAGATCATATATTGATCTTATGGAGAGTAATGACTTCACATATAAAGAGTATGATGAATAAAATTTGTTGGGAGTTGACAAACATAGTTTTGGTCATTGTTGCAATTAATAGGAATTAATAAAGAAAGAGAGGCTTCACCTATAAATATACTATCCTGGACATCTTTTGTAATTGTGAGCACTCATTAAAATATGAACATGCCAAAAAGTTGATGTTGGAAAAGGAAGACAACATAATGGGCTATGTTTTCTTATATCCGAATAGAAGTTATATTGTCATGGATCCTCCAACATGTTGAGCTTCCTTTCCCTCTCATGCTAGCCAAATCCTTTGCACCAAGTAGAGATAGTACTTGTGCTTCCAAATATCCCTTAAACCAGTTTTGCCATGAGAGTCCACCATACCTACCTATGGATTGAGTAAGATCCTTCAAGTAAGTTGTCATCGGTGCAAGCAATAAAAATTGCTCTCTAAATATGTATGATCTATTAGTGTGAAGAAAATAAGCTTTATACGAACTTGTGATATGGAAGAAATAAAAGCGACGGACTGCATAATAAAGTTCTTTATCACAAGCGGCAATATAAAGTGACGTTCTTTTGCATTAAGATTTTGTGCATCCAACCATAAAAGCGCATGACAACCTCTGCTTCCCTCTGCGAAGGGCCTATCTTTTACTTTTATCTTCTACCTTTATACAAGAGTCATGGTGATCTTCACCTTTCGTTTTTACACTTTTTCCTTTGGCAAGCACTATGTGTTGGAGAGATCTGGATATATATATCCACTCGGATGTAGGTTTTCATAAAGTATTATTGTTGACATTACCCTTGGGGTAAAAGGTTGGGAGGCGAAACTATAAGTCCCTATCTTTCTCTGTGTCCGATTGAAGCTTTGAACCCATAAGTATCGCGTGAGTGTTAGCAATTGTGAAAGACTAAATGATAGTTGAGTATGCGGACTTGCTGAAAAGCTCTTATATTGACTCTTTCCGATGTTATGATAAATTGCAATTGCTTTAATGACTGAGATCATAGTTTGTTAGTTTTCAATAAAGTTTCTGATTCATACTTTCCCTTGTGAATGAATTGTTACTTTAGCATAAGAAATTATATGACAATATATGTTGTTGTCCTAAAGATGATCATGATGCCCTCATGTCCGTATTTTATTTTATCGACACCTCTATCTCTAAACATGTGGACATATTTTTCAATTTCGGCTTTCGCTTGAGGACAAGCGAGGTCTAAGCTTGGGGGAGTTGATACGTCCATTTTGCATCATGCTTTTATATCAATATTTATTGCATTATGGGCTGTTATTACATATTATGGCACAATACTTATGCCTTTTCTCTCTTATTTTACAAGGTTTACATGAAGAGGGAGAATGCCGGCAGCTGGAATTCTGGGCTGGAAAAGGAGCAAATATTAGAGACCTATTCTTCACAATTCCAAAAGTCCTGAAACTTCACGGAGATTCATTTTGGAATTAATAAAAAATATTGGTTGAAGAAAGCACCAGAGGGGGCCACCTGCCATCCACAAGGGTGGAGGGCGCGCCCTCCGGTCTTGTGGGCCCCCTGGCAGGCCCCCGACGCCCATCTTCTGCTATATGGTGTCTTTTGCCCTGGAAAAAATCAGAGGGAAGCTTTCGGGATGAAGCGCCACCGTCTCGAGACGGAACCTGGGCAGAACCAATCTAGGGCTCCGGCGGAGCTGTTCTGACGGGGAAACATCCCTCCGGGAGGGGGAAATTGAAGCCATCGTCATCACCAACGATCCTCTCATCGAGAGGGGGTCAATCTCCATCAACATCTTCACCAGCACCATCTCCTCTCAAACCCTAGTTCATCTCTTGTATCCGATCTTTGTCTCAAAACCTCAGATTGGTACCTGTGGGTTGCTAGTAGTGTTGATTACTCCTTATAGTTGATGCTAGTTGGTTTATTCGGTGGAAGATCATATGTTCAGATCCTTAATGATAATTAATACTCCTCTGATTATGAACATGAATATGCTTTGTGAGTAGTTACGTTTGTTCCTGAGGACATGGGAGAAGTCTTGTTATAAGTAAGCATGTGAATTTGGTATTCGTTCGATATTTTGATGAGATGTATGTTGTCTTTCCTCTAGTGGTGTTATGTGAACGTCGACTACATGACACTTCACCATTATTTGGGCCTAGGGGAAGGCATTGGGAAGTAATAAGTAGATGATGGGTTGCTAGAGTGACAGAAGCTTAAACCCTAGTTTATGCGCTGCTTCGTAAGGGGATGATTTGGATCCTTATGTTTCATGCTATGGTTAGATTTATCTTAATTCTTCTTTCGTAGTTGCGGATGCTTGCGAGAGGGGTTAATCATAAGTGGGAGGTTTGTCCAAGGAAGAGCAGCACCCAAGCACCGGTCCAACCACATATCAAATTATCAAAGTAACGAATGCGAATCATACGAGCATGATGAAAACTAGCTTGACAGTAATTCCCATGTGTCCTCGGGAGCGCTTTGCTTTATATAAGAGTTCGTCCAGGCTTGTACTTTGCTACAAAAAGGATTGGGCCACCTTGCTGTACCTTAGTTACTTTTGTTACTTGTTACCCGTTACGAATTATCTAATCACAAAACTATCTGTTACCGATAATTTCAGTGCTTGCAGAGAATACCTTGCTGAAAACCGCTTGTCATTTCCTTCTGCTGCTCGTTGAGTTCGACACTCTTACTTATCGAAAGGACTACAATAGATCCCCTATACTTATGGGTCATCAGACTACTCCCTCCTCATCATGGTGGCCGGCGGGATGATGAAGATGGCCACCGGTGATGATTTCCCTCTCCGGCAGGGTGCTGGAACGAGGTCTAGATTGGTTTTTCGTGGCTACAAAGGTTTGCGGCGACGGAACTTCTGATCTAGGGTTACCCCGAGGGTTTCTGGAATATTTGGAAATTTATAGGGCGAAGAGGCGGTGCGGGAGGCCACCGAGGTGGGCACAACCCACCTGGGTGCGCCTGGGCCCCCAGGTGCGCCCTGGTGGGTTGTGCTCTCCTCGATGCTCCCTCTGGTACTTCTTTGGCCCACCGGGTATCTTCTGGTCCAGAAAAAATCTCCAAAAAGTTTCGCCGCGGTTGGACTCCGTTTGGTATTGATTTTCTGCGATGTAAAAAACAAGCAAAAAACAGCAACTGGCACTGGGCACTATGTCAATAGGTTAGTCCCAAAAAATGATATAAAGTTGCTATAAAATGATTGTAAAGCATCCAAGAATGATAATATAACGGCATGAATACTTCATAAAATATAGATACGTTGGAGACATATCAGCATCCCCAAGCTTAATTCCTACTCGTCCTCGAGTAGGTAAATGATAAAAGAAATAATTTATGAAGTGTGAATGCAAGCAAAATGCATAAGTTTGATCAATGATAATTTCAATCACTTTTTCTAGCATCATAACAGCAACTCTTTCTCATAAAACTTATCATGATAAAGTACCAATTGAAAACGGAATTTTTGTTGTGGAAAGCTACCTGTCATATTCATCATATACTCTTTCTTTTGTAGCATGGACATTTGGACTTGAATGATTCAAAGCAATAGTCTATAATTTGACATGAAGACATCAATACTCAAGCATATCAACAAGCAACCATGTCTTTCAAAATATCAACACTAAAGAAAGTTATCCCTAGTCCATCATGCTCAATCATTGATCCATTCGCAAAACACACTCGCATATTAGCTACATCCAATGCTCAAGTACGATCATAGTGCCCCTTAGTTGGTACTTTATAAGAGAAGATGGAGACTCAAATAAAAATAAAAATTGCATAAAGTAAATAGATAGGCCCTTCGCAGAGGGAAGTAGGGATTTGTAGAGGTGCCAGAGCTCAAAGCTTAAATTGAGAGATAAAAATTTTGAGAGGCATACTTTTCCTGTCAACGAAAATGACCAAGTAATTCCCAACACTTTCCATGCTAGATATATCATAGGCGGTTCCCAAACAGGAAATAAAGTTTATTCCTTTTTCCACCATTCTTTCACAATCCATGGCTAGCTGTATCCATGGGTGCCCTCCATACAAATACTTTCCAAGGAATTTATTATTTGACAACATAAAGTAAATTTCTTTTTCATTTCGGGACTGGGCATCCCTAATACCTTTGCCGTACTCTCGTGCAATGACAAGTGAATAAACACTCATCTTGAGAATAACACATCTAGCATGGAAAATATTGGCCACCCCCTGCCGCTTCATGAGCGGTACGAGCACACAAAAAGGAAATTTATTTTGAAAATTAGAGATGGCACATACAAATTTGCTTAGAACGGCACGGGAATACCGCATATAGGAGGTATGGTGGACCATGTGGCAAAACTGGGTTTAGGGATTTTGGATGAACAAGTAGTATTCCCACTTAGTACAAATGGAGGCTAGCAAATAGATTGAGAAGCAACCAACCAAGAAACAAAAATTCACATAAACGAGCATTGAGTATAACTAACACCGAATAATGCACCACAAGTAGGATGTAATTTCATTGCATAAATATTGACTTTCGTGCTTGCATAGGGAATCACAAACCTTAACACCAATATTCTTACTAAAGCATAATTACTCACCAACATGACTCACATATTATTATCTCCATATCGCAAAACTATTGCAAGGAATTAAACTTATCATATCCAATGATCTACATGAAAGTTTTTATTATATCCCTCTTGAATATCTATCACTTTGGGACTAAATTTATATATTACCATTGCTACTAACAAGCTCTCAAATAAATTTAAGTGAAGCACGAGAGCATAAGTATTTCTTCAAAATTTTCAACTCTCAAAATAATATAAGTGAAGCATGAGAGTAAATGACAAACTACTCCAAAAAGATACAAGTGAAGATCAAATGAGTAGTTAAGTAAATGGGTAGCTAATTGATGACTCTCTCTTATTTAAAACTTTCAGATCTAAGTATTTTATTAAAACAGCAAGCAAATAAAACAAAATGACATTCTAAGAATAGCACACATCATGTGAAGAAGCAAAAACTTAGGCTCAACCGAGGCTAACCGATAATTGTTGATGAAGAAAGGTGGGATGCCTACCGGGGCATCCCCAAGCTTAGATGCTTGAGACTTATTGGAATATTAACTTGGGATGCCTTGGGCATCCCCAAGCTTGAGCTCTTGTGTCTTCTTCATTCCTCTCAAATCACGGTTTCCCTAATTCTTAAAAACTTCATCCACACAAAACTCAACAAGAACTCATGAGATAAGTTAGTATAAATCAATGCAAAACCTTATCGTTCTCTACTGTAGAAAATCACTAAAATTATTATTCAACATTGCATACTAAATGCCTCTGCATATTTAATACTCCTATCCTCAAATAGAATCATTAAACAAGCAAACATATGCAAACAATGCGAACATAACAGCAATCTGTCTAAACAGGACAATCTGTAAAGAGTGCAATTGTACTCATACTTCCCTAACTCCAAAATTCTGAAAATTTACCACACTGTAGAAAATTTATCAGAGCTTATTTTTCAAAAAAATTCAACATTTTATCACATTCTCAATTTTCTCGATAATTATTGCAACAGCGATAAACTTTCTGTTTTGAAACAGCAACTCATATATTTGCAAAATAAGCATGGTAAAGGCTATCCTTCACATTTTTATTGAAATGAAAGATGAAAAACATTATTATAAATAGCAGAAATAAAATACAAATAAAATAAAATGATGCTCCAAGCAAAACACATATCATGTGACGAATAAAATTATAGCTCCAAGTGAGGTTACCGATAATGTCGGAGACGAAAGAGGGAATGCCTTACGGGGCATCCCCAAGCTTAGTTGCTTGGCTCTTCCTTGAATATTATCTTGGGGGTGCCTTGGGCATCCCCAATCTTAGGGTCTTGTCACTCCTTATTCTCCTATATCTCACCCAAAACTTGAAAACTTCAATCACACAAAACTTAACGGAACTTCGTGAGATGGGTTAGTATGATAAAGACAAATCATTCACTTTGGTACTGCCAATATAAGATTCATAATTGTTTCCACATAATGCCTACTGTACTCTACAATTTCCATAATTTATATTGAGCAATATAAGCCATAGAAACTAGATAACAAGCAAACTATGCATTGAAAACAGAATCTGTCAAAAACAGAACAGTATGTAAAGATCTGAATTAAGGTCATACTTATGTAACTCCAGAAATTCTGAAATATTAGGAAAACGTAGAAAATTTGTATACCCATCAACTTTAAAAAATTCAGAATTTTTCCACGTTCCAGTAAAAGACAGGAATTTCTGCACTGGATGCAAAAGTTTCTCTTTTTTGCACAGAATCAAGTCAACTATCATCCACACTATTCCAAAGGCTTTACTTGGCACTTTATTGAAACAAAAGCTATAAAACAAGATCACTACAGTAGCCTAATCATGTGAACACACAAAAACAGTAGGTAAAAGTGTTGGGTTGTCTCCCAACAAGCGCTTTTCTTTAATGCCTTTTAGCTAGGCATGATGATTTCAATGATGCTCGCATAAAAGATAAGAATTGAAACATAACAAGAGCATCATGAATCATAAGTTCCTCTCTCATAATAATTTTCAGTTGCATCATGAATAGATTCATCAGCATAACCATCACATAAAGCATTCTTTTCATGATCCAAAAGCATAGAAAATTTATTACTCTCCATATAAGCAATTTTATTCTCATTCACAATAGTGGGAGTATCATATGAAACTCGAATACTAAAAATTGCTTCCACATTAAAAGAGTAATGTTCAGTAAAAGGATATTCAAAATTATGGCAATAATTATCACTACTTTTTATAACATAAGTATCATCACAATAATCATCATAAGTAGCAACTTTGTTCTCATCATAGATAGGAGGCATACAATCATCATAGCAAATTTGATCATTCAAAGTAGGGGGGCTAAAAAGATCATCTTCATTGAGCATATCATCCCCAAGCTTGGGACAAACATTAATTGCAGCAAATAAATTCTCAAACATGTCATTCTCATCAAATATAGCATCCCCAAGCTTGTGGCTTGGCATATCATAAGCATAATCACTCTCATCATTAATAGTATGAATAGCACCAATAGAATAACAATTATCATAATTTCCCAAGTTGGTGCCAAAAAGATTTTCAAGATTATAAGAAGTATCATTCTCTTCCCAATCATAATCAACAGAACAAGCAATAGGCATAACAAAATCATCATCAATAGTTCTTTCGGACATTATGCCATAAGACAAAGAAGCAATATCATCATCAAGTGCATCATCTTCCACAATTATTTTTGATTCATTTTCTTGAGGCACAACTATAATAGGAGCAACATTATTTGGGAGAGATACTTTTTTACCTCTTCTCTTTCTTCTTTTCTTCTTCTTCACCACATCATGTGTGGGTTTAATTAATTTTTCTGAGCTTCTTATTGATGAGATTGGTTGAATAGGGAGCTCCTTCTCGTCACCTATTTCATCATGAGAGATAATAGGAGGGAAAGTAGAGATCTTTACCCTTTCATTAGTACTTCTTTTATATTCTATTGGTTTTCCCGTCTTTCTATAGTTGGCAATATAAGCATTTTCATTGCAATTTACCATGCAAAACATATGGATTTCTTTCAAATTAGTTTCAGCGTGGTCTGTGAATATGAATGCTTCAAACCAACCATTTTTATGTGACAATTCTTCACACCCCAAAAATAAACATAGTTCATTATAAAGTTCAAGGGTGATCAAGTTATTGCAATATTTGGACACGATTCGACCATGAAAAAGCATGCATTGGAAATTAAGGTGACCAACTTTATTGCAAAGTTCACAAGTAATAGGATAAAGAGAGCATAATTTTGTAGCAAATTTATCTATCACCTTGAGCAAAAAATTGGTTCTATCATGTTTATGCTTCTTGCAAAATCTATCATCCCTATAAGGCATGTCTTCACAAAGTCTTTCCACTCCACAAAAATTGACATGCTTATAAGAAACATTTTTATCATGACTAGTGCAATCATCATTAACATTTTGGATATTTATAGAATTCATACTAACAACATTGCAATCATGCTCATCATTCATGCCAAACATTTCATTGAATTCTTCTTCTATCAATTGAGCACAATTTTCCTTTCCATCATTTTCAAGAAAGACATTATAAAGATGAACAACATGAGACCACCTCAATTCCATTTTTTTTGGTAGTTTTCTTTTATGAACCAAACTAGTGATAAAACAAGAAACTAAAAGATTCAATTGCAAGATCTAAAGATATACCTTCAAGCACTCACCTCCCCGGCAACGGCGTCAGAAAAGAGCTTGATGTCTACTACACAACTTGTTCTTGTAGACTCGTGTTGGGCCTCCAAGCGCGGAGTTTTGTAGGACAGTAGCAATTTTCCCTCAAGTGGATGACCTAAGGTTTATCAATCCGTGGGAGGCATAGGATGAAGATGGTCTCTCTCAAACAACCCTGCAACCAAATAATAAAAAGTCTCTTGTGTCCCCAACACACCCAATACAATGGAAAATTGTATAGGTGCACTAGTTCGGCGAAGAGATGGTGATAAAAGTGTAATATGGATGGTAGAAATATATTTTTGTAATCTGAAAATAAAAAAACAGCAAGGTAGCAATTGGTAAAACGGAGCACAAACGGTATTGCAATGCTTGAAAATGAGGCCTTGGGTCCGTACTTTCGCTAGTGCAATCTCTCAACAATGCTAATATAATTGGATCACATAACAATCCCTCAACGTGCGATGAAAAATCACTCCAAAGTTCCTATCTAGCGGAGAACATAAGAAGAAATTGTTTGTAGGGTACGAAACCACCTTAAAGTTATTCTTTCCGTTCGATCTATTCAAGAGTTCGTACTAAAATAACGCAAAGTTATTCTTTCCGTTCGATCTATCCAAGAGTCCGTACTAAAATAACACCATATGATACATGTCAACCAACTCTAATGTCACCTAGATACTCCAATGTCACCACAAGTATCCATGAGTTAATTATACGATACGCATCAAACAATTTCAGATTCATAATACTCGATCCAACACAAAGAACCTCAAAGAGTGCCCCAAGATTTCTACCGGAGAAACAAGGACGAAAACGTGCATCAACCCCTATGCATAGATTACCCCAATGTCACCTCGGGAATCCGCGAGTTGAGTGCCAAAACATATATCAAGTGAATCAATATAATACCCCATTGTCACCACGGGTATTCATATGCAAGACATATATCAAGTGCTCTCAAATCCATAAAAATATTCAATCCGATAAAACGAAATCTCAAAGGAAAAACTCAATTCATCACAACAAGATAGAGAGGGAGAAACACCATATGATCCAACTATATTAACAAAGCCCGCGATACATCAAGATCGTGCCATCTCAAGAACACGAGAGAGAGAGAGAGAGATTACACACATAGCTACTGGTACAAACCCTCAACCCCGAGGGTGGACTACTCCCTCCTCAAAATGGTGGCTGCCGGGATGATGAAGATGGCCACCAGTGATGATTTCCCTCTCCGGCAGGGTGCCGGAACAAGGTCTAGATTGGTTTTTCGTGGCTATAGAGACTTGCGGCGATGGAACTTCTGATCTAGGGTTACCCCGAGGGTTTTTGGAATATTTGGGAATTTATAGGGCGAAGAGGCGGTGCAGGAGGCCACCGAGGTGGGCACAACCCACCTGGGCGCGCCTGGGCCCCCAGGTGCGCCCTGGTGGGTTGTGCTCTCCACGGAGCTCCCCTCTGGTACTTCTTTGGCCCATCGGGTGTCTTCTGGTCCATAAAAAATCTCCAAAAAGTTTCGCCGCGTTTGGACTCCGTTTGGTATTGATTTTCTGCGATGTAAAAAACAAGCAAAAAATAGCAACTGGCACTGGGCACTATGTCAATAGGTTAGTCCCAAAAAATGATATAAAGTTGCTATAAAATGATTGTAAAACATCCAAGAATGATAATATAACGGCATGAATACTTCATAAAATATAGATACGTTGGAGATATATCAATCGTCACCTGAATTGGAATAAACGCCATCTATCTTGGAATGATATTCGCAATCTATATAGTAAGGGTAACCACCCCTGGGTGGTTTTGGGGGATTTTAATGAGATTTTGTATCCGTCGAAAAAGGAGGGCGGTATGGCAAGACCACTTGGTATGATGAGAGAGTTCCGTGAATGCCTAATGGATTGTGGTCTCGACGACTTAGGCTATACAAGTGACCTTTTCACATAGAGTAGAGGCGAAATTCGTGAGCGTCTTGATCTGGCGGTCTGTAATTTGGCGTGGGCAAATAAATTCCCACGAGCGGCAGTGATCAACGAAGAACATGTTCATTCTGACCATCGTCCAATCATACTGGATATGGGTATTTGGATGAAAAAAATCTTCAAACGACCAGAGGGGTGTGTTAAACAATTCGAGGCGAGGTGGTTGAAAGAAGAGACGGTCACTGAAATTGTTAAGGCATCTTGGGTGAAAGCAAAGCTTGCGGGGGTTAGACCTTCACTGGCTGATCATACGAGAGCAGTGCATGCCGATTTGGATACTTGGGATCGGGAAACTCTAAAGGGACCGAAGGTGAGAATTAGGAAATTGAAAAAAGAATTGGAGAGACTAAGACGTGGCCCTCTGAATACGGAATCTCGATGTCGCCAGAAGGAAATTATTGTGGTAATTGAAAATATCTTGGATCAAGAGGAATTTTTCTGGTTACAAAAAGGATGGGCGAACTGGTTGATGCACGGGGATCGTAATACAGCTTTCTTTCACAACGTTGCCACGGCCAGGAAAAAAAGAAATAATATAAGGAAACTCTTAGGTGAGTCTGGAAACTGGATAAAAGAAAAGGAGTTGACGGATCACATCACTGAATATTTTACAGAATTTTCACATCGGAAGTTCAGCATCCAAATCAAGAAGTTTTATCACTTGTCCATAGGAGAGTGTCAAATGAAATGAACAATGCTCTACTTGCCCCTTATACCGCGGAAGATGTTCGCAAGGCTTTATTCGATATTGGGGACTTAAAAGCTCCAGGGCCAGATGGTCTCCATGCTATTTTCTACAAAAGGTTCTGGCCTATGCTGGGGGAGGACCTATTTGAGGAGGTTCTGAAAGCAATCAACACATGTACTATCCCGAACGGTTGGAACGATACGGCGATCGTGATGATTCCTAAGATTAATACACCAGAAAAGTTAACACAATTTAGACCGATCAGCTTATGTAATGTGGTGTACAAAATAATTGCAAAAATGGTGGCTACTCGTTTGAAGGGTTTTTTACCAGAAATCATTAGTCCAACACATAGTGCATTTGTACCGGGAAGACTGATAACGGATAATATTTTAGTGGCCTATGAATGTTTTCACACAATTAAGAACAAAAGAGAAGGTAGAGAGGGCTTGTGTGCCATAAAACTTGACATGCACAAAGCATACGATAGAGTCGAGTGGCCTTTCTTGAAGGAGATTATGTTGAGATTGGGTTTTTGTCAAGAATGGGTGAATTTGATTATGCAATGTGTCTCAACTGTCGAATGCAGAGTAAGGATCAATGCAGAGGAAAGTGAGAGCTTCAAGCCTACTAGAGGGTTGAGGCAGGGTGATCCGCTATCACCATACCTCTTTCTGCTATGCACAGAGGGGTTGAATGCCTTGCTGATGCATGCTGAGGAAAACGGAAACATATCAGGAGTTAAAGTCTGTAGAGACGCCCCGCCAGTCACAAATCTTCTCTTTGCGGATGATTCATTGATCTTGATGAAAGCCAATCAACATAGTGCGGCGGCCCTGAAATCAGCATTAGATTTATATTGTGCGGCATCGGGACAGCTGGTAAGTGTAGAAAAGTCCAGTATTTTTTTTGTCCTAATACAACGACTGAGATCAGAGAACAAATGTGTACAACGCTGAATATAATGACGGAGGCAATGATTAATACCTGGGTTTACCAGCAAATATGGGTGCTGACAAATCAGACTGCTTTAAATTTCTGATTGAACGAATTTTTCAGAAAATTAGTGGTTGGAAGGAAAAATTACTGTCCGCCGGGGGGAAGGAGATCCTACTCAAGGTTGTGATCCAAGCCATACCTACCTATGCAATGTCGGTCTTTAAAATTCCTAAAAAAAATTGTAAAGGAATCATTGACGCGATAGCGCATTTCTGGTGGGGAGACGAGGAGAACCAAAGGAGGATGCACTGGATGGCCTGGTGGAAAATGTGCGTACCAAAAAACCAAGGAGGAATGGGATTCCGTGATATCCACTGTTTCAACCCGGCTTTGCTCGCCAAACAGGCATGGCGTCTTATTGATAATCCTGACTCCTTGTGTGCCACTATTCCGAGGGCCAAGTACTACCCTTATGGCGATTTGCTGAAGTCTAAGCCAAAGCATGGCGCTTCCTTCACCTGGCAGAGCATTATGGCAGGTATAACTACTCTGAAACGTGGCTATATTTGGCGAGTGCGGAACGGACATAACATCAATATCTGGGAAGATGCCTGGATCCCAAACCGTGTCACTAGGAAAATTGTGACCCCTAGGGGGAGCCAATTGCTATCAAAAGTGAGTGACCTGATTGACCCTGCCTCCAATAATTGGGACGAGGAACTGATTAGACAAACTATGGGCATGTTCGAAGGCTCTCCAGCTTCTCATCGTGGCTTCTTGCTCCAGCCAGCAATTCCAATCTTGTTCGGCTCCGACTCCAGCTTCTCTCAACGCTGCAGCCCACCTGGGCAGGCGGTGGCCTGTTCGGGCGTGTTGGGCCGGCTGGAGGCAGCCCATGTCGAGGCCAGAGGTGAGGCGGACTCCTGCGAGTTGAGCACATCGTCAATGGCGTCGGTGCTTAGGTCGTGGTCTTGGGGTTGCTCCCTTCGGGCTGTGTCAACGGGAACCGGCCGGGATTGGCCTCAAACGGCTCGATCTATCGCTGGGAAGGAGCGGCGGCCGGGGACTGAGCGGCGACGCGCGCGGCAGCGGGGGAGCGCGGCGGCGGTAGGGTTAGCGGCTCGAGCGGAATGACCAGAGGAGATGTTGCTCGATAGGTTTTCTAGGGAGGGAAACGAATCGGTAAGTTTGGCGGTGGCAATACCAGCGTAATTTGGGCAAACTCCAGCTTTCAGTTTCGGTGGAGCTGGCCCAACGCCGCTCCATGTTTTTGCACTACCATCAGGCCTAGCTTCAAGAAGTCAGCTTCTCGGAGCCCATACGTTCGGCACAATTTCATTTGTGAAGTTTGTGAAGTCTGGAGCTGGATGACTTCAGAACATGCCCTATGTGGCCCATTGACGCACAACGAATTCTTTCAATCCCACTTTCACAACATGATATGACAGATTTCATTGTCTGGAGTTACACAAAAAATGGTATGTTCTCGGTACGGTCTGCTTACTCGGTGGAATGGAATTATCAGTATGGGAATAGACTCAAATATTCTAATGGGATGGGGCGAATCACACCTAACCCTATTTGGTGTCAGATATGGAAGTTATCTTGTCCAGCAAAAGTAAAAAAAATATTATATGGCGTACATTGCATGGCACTCTCCCATGTCGGGTAACACTCGCTAATAGACACATGAAGGTCTCGCCCTCTTGCCCGACTTGCTCTCGGGGTTTAGAAGATACAGAACACATGCTTTTCCTCTGTAGTAAAGCAAAGGAGGTTTGGAAGAGGCTAGGGATGGATGTGATTATTGATAAAGCTTGTGAGGTTGATCGTGCTGGGGAGGCAATATTGGAATACCTTTTACTTCTTCCAGACCAAGACTTGAGTATTATGAGGTACCAAAATGTACGTGAAATGATAGCTATTTCAGCTTGGTACCTATGGTGGGAAAGACAAAAATTAGTGCATAAGGAATTAACTCAGAATGCAAATCAGATAGCAATGGGGATCATAGCTCTCACATCCAACTTTGTAAATGCATCATCTCCAAAGGCGGCCATGAAAAGGGGGGGCTGGTACTGTCCTCCTAGGGGCTTTGTGAAACTTAATGTTGACGCCTCTTTTGATCATGATATGTTGAAGGGTACGATGGGGGCGGTCTTAAGAGATGACAAAGGTAGGTTTATTGTAGGAGGAAATGGAAAAATTGACTATTGTGCGGATGTTCTGATAGCTGAAGCTTTAGCTCTCAAATTTGGCCTAACAATGACGCAAAGGGCGGGGTGTAACCGCCTAATCATCAACTCAGACAACATGGAGGTGGTTGAGACCATGCAGGAAGGAGGACAATCAGCGGGGGCGGCGGCGGCAGTTTTCGAGGACTGTTGTCACTATGCCTGTGATTTTGTCATGACTAGATTCGAACATTGTAATAGAGAGGCAACTAAAGTAGCTCATGAACTTGCTAGATTAGCTAGATTTTCTTCGACTTCCGACTGGTTTGAGGAACCTCCAAATAAAATTGTAATGATCCTCACAAACGGTGTACTGGTTATTTCAAATGAATAAAGTTTTGTTTTAAATAAAAAAAAAAGCATATCATATCAGATTTTTTTACTTAATTGGTAACCTTAACACCTGTACAATGTGAAACATTGGGAAGGGCCTTATACAAAAGAAATGGTCATGGTTTCCACGCAGAAGAAAACGCCTGGAAAAATAATTGCAGTGTACGAGCATGCAATGCATGTTTCCTGTTGGTTGCTGTATCGTCAATCTTATTGTGTTGCAATGCAATGCAGGCAGAGTGCGAGCCAACGGAGCAAATACATCCAGAACACGAGGCACTAGCATCTTCCTTCTCAGCTACGACGCCACCAGCCGCTAGCCTAAATTGGCAACGATGTTGTGCTCCTATTCTATCTACACGACACGACACCATACAAGACAAATGATCATGGGCTCCATGCACAGTAAATGAGAGCACATGGCCGGCGTCGAGATCCAGCTCCGAACACGACACGTTCGTCTCCGGCACCGAGTGGTCAAGAAACAGTAATCTCTTTTCATCTTAATTCTTGTGTCACGTACGTACAAGAGTATCTGCTTGCCGGCACGACGACGTCGACACACAGAAACGGAGGACGTACGTACGCGGTCGTGGGCTCCATGCAACAGCGGTCAGTACAATGGAACAATTGTGAATCTAGTACTCCCTGTCCTAATATTCTTGTCTTAGATTTGTCTAAATACGAATGTATCTAGTTACGTTTTAGTGTTAGACACATCCGTATTTAGACAAATGTAAATGTAAGACAAGAATTTTACTACTGTTTGCGCACGTCCGACGGTACGTAGTTTGAGAGCAACGACTTGACCGAGCATACTTCTCGGCCGATCGATATCTCACCGCCCGGCCGTGTCATCTACTCCCTCCGTCCCATATTAATTATCGTTGAAATGGACGTATCTAACTCAGTGCTAGACACACGCGGCACATGAGAAACTTTTGAAGCCATCCGACTCCTTTGGTCCCTTTTTGTAGTCAGGCCGGAATGCACGGGTTTGTTTCAATCACTTTGTGTCAGTTTCAACCACTTTCACTTTTTCGAAGTCTCAGCCACTTACGTCAAGTTTCAACCTTGTTATGAACCTGAGTGGCTAATGTGACAATTTATCTCCTAACATTGTGTTTCATGCCGTAACTAAACACATCCAAATTAAATACACTTTCAAAGTTACTCAGAAGTTAGCATACTATAGAGTTGGTCGGTTGATGGTTGGTATCTTGAGTCGTACCTAGTCGTGGCAAGCTAAAAGTTTGGCGACAAACGAGAATTCAGAAACCAGTCTAGAATTATACAATATTCAGGGACCGCAGTCGATGACAGAGCACCGAGCCTCCACAGAACCGATCGATCTCGACAAAGTTTGCATTTTTCTTAACACGTTAGCTGAAGATCAGCTCATTACTCGCTGCTCTCCATTTCAATTCCATTCAGTCCTTTCTACGTGTTCACGTAAAATCCGTGTGCAATTCTCAGATACTAGAAACAATTTCTGAAAATAACAATTTGCCCCCCGTCCCGTAATTATTGGCTAAAACCATGACAGTAATTATGGAACAGAGGGAGTAAATATTTACCACACAGTGTCCAGACATTCAGCACCGGGTTGGTTGGTTCGTTGGCGGGCGCGCGACGGAGCTCGCCTCTCACTCTGTTATTTGCTCTGCTCTGGCGCTCTGTCCCATCTGTTGTGTGAGACTGTATCTTCAGATCAAATTACCTCTGATGATTTCCAAAGATAGTATCCTCACAGCGAATAATTCTTTCTTTGAGAGACTGCGATTGAGATGTGCAATTGTCCTTGAGCTTCCGACTCAACGATGCCAAAATCTTATTATCACCACATGTATCGACATCACTACCAAACCAGTACTTCAGAGTTCAGAGTACAACAACCAGCAGCAGCAACTAATAATTAGAGAAAAATTTGTGCAGGCATGACACCTGCCAAACACCATACTACAGGGGGCATATCAACCAACGGTAATAAACGAGCTCTATATAACGGAGTCCTCTCCCTCCTAATTTACCAGCTCGGATCGGATCTATGCAACAAACTGCAACGGACGGTACGGTGATTAATCAGTTCGTCTCCAGGAGAAAGACCAGAGAGGAACAAGGGACCCAGGTCTCACCACGGCAGCAAGGGCCGGGGCGCTCGGGTCACCGCAATGGCCATCACTTGACGGTGCAGATCTTGATGACGGAGGCGACACCGATGCGGTGCAGGACGACGACGGCCTCGCCGGCCTTGCAGAGCTGCTTCTTCACGGCCGACTTGAGCGCCGCCTGGAGGATCTCCTCCGTCGACTCCGAGTCAGTGGCCTTGGCGGAGCCCTCGGCGAGGAGCGGGATCAGGCCTCTGTAGATCAGGCTGTGCCTGGCAGGGCCCTCCGAGCTGACGGTCCAGTCGAACGAGTCGGTCGTCAGCACCGGGACGACCACGGACAGGATCGGGACCCTGGGCCGGTACTTGGCCACCAGCTTCGCGGTGGTGCCGCCACGGGTCAGGACAACAATCAGAGTGGCCCTGGCCTTGTTGGCGGTTCGCACGGCGGAGGACGCGAGGGACTCCAGCGGGCTCATCGGGAGGGGTGCAGCCTTGATCATCTCCTTGAAGACAGCGTCGTTGTCCAGGGAAGACTCTGCCTCCACGCAGATACGAGCCATGATCTTCACAGCCACCTCGGGGTATGCTCCAGCAGCGCTTTCGCCACTGAGCATGACGCAGTCGGTTCCATCGAGCACAGCATTTGCAACATCGGTAGCCTCAGCACGGGTTGGCCTGGGGGACTTGATCATGGACTCGAGCATCTGTGTTGCCGTGACCACAGGCTTGCCAGCAAGGTTGCACTTGTAAATCATCATTTTTTGGGCAAGGAATATCTTCTCGACAGGAATCTCCATTCCAAGATCACCTCTAGCAACCATAAAGGCATCGGTTTCCCTCAGAATGTCATCAAAGTTTACAATGCCCTCTTGGTTTTCAACCTACAGATTCAAGAAAGAAGTCAGATACATACCGCCATAACGAACATGGTCACATGCATATCCACAGTAGATTTTGTCAACATGGCAGTCAAACAAAGCTTAGTAATCTGAACAATTTCACAAGTACCAGGAAAAAACATTATCAGGGGAGATGCAGGAAAAGAAGAGACAACTTGCTCATCTAACTGTCCCAAGGTTTAACCAAATGTGCTAAGTAAGCAAAGCACAAAGAGAACAATTTGTGTATTTTTGGGTTCCAGAATTGAGAATTCCAGTATGTACTCCCTCTGTTCCCAAATGTAAGTCTTTTTAGAGATTTCAACAAGCGACTACATACGGAGCAAAATGAGTGAATCTACACTCTAAAATATGTCTATATACATCCATACGTTGTAGTCCATTTGAAATCTCTAAAAAGACTTATATTTAGGAACTGAGGGAGTATTAAACAGTTAGGCAGCTCAATGTAAGAAACATCATCTATGGTTCCCCTGGTACTCAACTAAAAGAGAGGCAAAACTTGCTCAGCTAATTGTCCCTGGTTTAAGCAAGCGTGTCGTTAAGGAAAGCACAAATAAGAGAGTCAATTGTGTATTTTTGCCTAATACAGCATAGGATAGACCAAAATGTTTTTTACAAACAGGAGCGCATGTTAAACAGGTCACAGGCAAGAGCTAAGGAGTTCATCCAGTGTGTATTAAGTACTCCCTCCGTCCCATAATATAAGAGCGTTTTTGACACTAGTGATAAGAGCGTTTTTGACACTACACTAGTGTTAAAAACGCTCTTATATTATGGGACGGAGGGGGTATTAACAAAAAGCTTGACTGAAAAACAGTTAGGCAGCTCAACCTCAATGTAAGAAAGAAACATCATCTATGGTTTGCCCTGGTACTTAACTAACATGCAGAAACATTTCATCATTGCAGATAATATCAAAGAGTTCAGTAAGGAAACACATAAAATAGCTGAGAGTAACAACATACAAACCTTTGACATTAACTTGATGCGCTTTGCATGCTGTCCAAGAAGCTGCCTGACGGTCACCAAATCTGATCCTTTGCGGACAAAGGACAAAGCAATCATGTCAATGTCATTAGGCACACCCCATCCCAAAATGTCCTCCTTATCCTTCTCCGTCAGGGTAGGAAGGTCCACGACAATTCCTGGCAGATTACAATTCTTCCTCTCTCCAAGCATTGCAGTGTTCTCACACCTACATCTAACAGTTCCAGCTGCTGGGTCGCAAGACAGAACAGCCAAGGAGATGGTACCATCAGCACATAGTATGACATGCCCAGGCTTCACATCCTGAGGAAGTTTCTTGTAACTCATGGAGATTGTGTTCGTGTCGCCCTTGATATCATAATCCGTGGAAACAGTGATTTCTTGACCCTTTGTTAGCTTGATTGGTTTACCATCCTTCAGAAATCCAGTACGAATCTCAGGTCCCTGCAGTAATGAAGAAAATACTCAGCACAGATCATATACTGCCCTCAAATACCTACTAACAAGACCCAATCAGAATGTAGGCTCCAGATTACACATCATATGAAACGGTCTTCCCTTTTTGCAAAAAAACATTATATGAAATGGTCACCAAAAGAAAACACTGCAATAAAAGCAGCTGATTGCAAGGACCGGTCTCATTGAGCTTATTGAACTACTCCCTCCGTTCACTATTATAAGATGTTCTAAATTTTTTCTAAATCGGTCAATCGGATGTATGTAGACATGTTTTAGTGTGTATTTGTTTACTCATTTCAGTCTGTATGTTTAGTCCATATTGAAATATCCAAAAAACATCTTATAATAGTGAACGGAGGGAGTAAGAAATAAAACCATTGAATTTAAACATGTGATCTGTGAAGATAAGCACCACAAGATGAAGAACTAGTTAGATAAATGAGATGAAGCATTAAGCCATTATTGAGTACTCCCTCCGTTCCTAAATATAAGCCCTTTTAGACATACGGAGCAAAATGAGTGAATCTACACTGTAAACTACGGTTATATACATCCGTGTGTAGTCCTATTGAAATCTCTAAAAAGTCTTATATTTAGATACTGAGGGAGTAATAAACAACTACTCGAGCATATTTTGTTACTACCAAATAAAACCTCTCTATAAGTGTATCAATCGCTTCCTTCTATTTGTGTGCATGAACAAAAGCTCCTATGAGAACCAGCAATATCATAACACCAAGATCTGGAATAAGCAGCCACTAAACCATCCTTAAAATATGTTTACAAGTAATGTCTGGTCAGCTAAACACACAGTAAAATCACTAGTGAACAAAGTAACTGAACAACATGCTGACAATATGCAAAACTTGTGTTAACCAACATGCTGTATTATAAATACAGCAGGTCGTTCAGAGCCGGGTCTTAAGGCGCAGCCGTCTCCAGCACTGAGCAATCAGCTGCCCGGCGGCAGCCGCTGATGATGGCGGCGGGATCTGCAGGCCGACGACAACACAACACAACACAACACGGATGCCGCTGCGCAGGCCACGCAACATCGCAAACGGGCAGCAGCCCAATCCTAGATCCAACCTTTCACGACAAGGCAGAGCCCTGAGGCCAATCTGACCACACATGTACGTGCCATTAAATGTAGCCCCTGAAAAAGTCAACATAAACCACCAAAGCTGTAATCCTAATCCGACCATGCTGACACGCGGTTGCCTCCGGATCACCCCAATCCAACTCCCGATCGACAGATCAGTAGATCGGAGCGGCCCACGCCTCCGACCCTCGAACCAAAACCTACGGAGGCCACCCCACAAAACGGCCCGATCCGGCGGGCGAACTAAGGTCGTACTGCGGGCAGGGCAAGCAACGGATGCAGGCGGGGGAAGGGCGGGAGAGTGGGGATCGAGACGGGGTACTACCTTGGTGTCGAGCATGACGGCGCAGAGGATGCCGGTGTTGTGCATGGCCTGGCGGAGGGCGTCGAGGGTCTCCTTGTGGTACTCGTGGGTGCCGTGGGAGAAGTTGAAGCGCGCGACGTTCATGCCGGCGCGGAGCAGCTTCTCGAGCATGGGCACGGAGCGGGAGGCCGGGCCGAGCGTGCACACCAGCTTGGTGCGGGGGGTCCGCGCGTCCGCCGCCGCGTCCCGCTCCAGGTCCGCCAGCACCGCCGCCATGTCGATGTTCGCCATCTCGCTCGCGCGCCTCCGATCCGGTCGCCGGAGGGGAGGTGGGAGGGGTTGGGGGTGTGGGGGGGATGATGATGAGATTTGGATTTGGTCGCGGACGGATGGATGGATGTTTTATAGGAATGGAAGGGGGATTTGGGCGATTCGGTGGGCGAAGAGGCGGAGGGAGGAGCAAGACGGGATTGTGGACACGTGGTTTGGCCACCGAGTCGAGTGGGGAGGTGGACGCGGCCGCTCTCCGCCACTAGCGCTCCTTTAGCGTCCGCCGTTTTCCATGTCTTCTTCTTGGGGAAGAAGTTGTAGATTTTTGTTTTCTTTTTTAGTTGAGCAGTTTTAAAAAGGGAAATACTTACCATCATGCGGCGGATCACAGCGGCCGCGTCCGCCACCTTCCCTGCGTGACACGCGTCCCCGCATACCGTCCTTCATTGAACTCGCTTCTGCAACAAGAGCTATGCTTCTGAAACATATGCGCTGTTGTACGACCGCTGCTGTACGACGGGTCTACGTTTTGCAATAAAACTTCTCTTGTGAAATTTTTCTGCAACAAGACTTCAGTTGCAAAAAAATTACAACAAAACCTTAGTTGCAAAAAATGCAACAAAACCTCAGTCGCAAAAAAGATCTACAACAAGATATGTGTTGCAGAAATATTCTGCAACAAGACCTATGTTGCAGTAGTGGAGGCGCGTTCGGCCGCTTGATGCGGTAAATCTGACGGCTCGCGACCTGGCTGATCTTTTAAAAAGGTCAGCCGGCGGACGCGTAGCACGCTTGGCTACTGATTTCTTTTTCAAAAAATGAGGTTTATAAAGAAATACTCTACAAGCCATTCTAAACATTCTACAAATTACTTCAAGGACCGTGCATCACCGAACGACCACTGCCGCCGCCAGAATGAGCCATCGACGCACCATTGTCGTTGTCGTTGTCGCTGCTTCCCTACCAGAGCTAGTTTCACTTTGTCGCTGGGAAGTCTTCATGTATGTGCCCCTAAGGCCCATCGCCTCAAAGCTGTAGGCGTCACATTGAACCCTTGAAACGATCCGAAGCGTCTCGCACCAAGAAACCCTAACCTGGCGCTCCAAGGAGATGGTAGGCATCTACGTCGGAGCTCCGTCATCTCTGTCCCATTGGACGAACTAAAGGAGAATCTGACTCCGGAAGATCGGCTCGAAGATGAAGCAACGCCATCCGCCAAAACACCGCCCCTGTGTGAAAAAAAAAACATAAACCTAAACTACTTGCTGTAGTTGAGGCACCGAGAGACCCCTCCCCGCTACTGGCCACTTGAGCGGTAGGCAGAGGGGAGGTGGATCAACGAACTCGTCGGTGAAGCTTGGAGGGGATGAGTGGCCTAGCAATTGTAGACGGAAGAGGGGAAGAGAAAACCTAACTAGGACAACTCTTTTTGGTTTGTGCTTACTATTGTAGAGGGGGATTCTCTAGCATTTAAAATCGTGTTGGGAAAATTAAAGAAAATTCTAATGGGAGGTAATTATTGGAGAACGGTAATAATTCTGAGTACACGTATCTTAGTCATGGTTAGAGTTGAATAGGTTTTTGGTTTTCGGTCGGCGAAACCTTGATCGCGTGGTGGTACCTAAGTAAGATGTCATCGGCAACTGCCAACACCATATTGCAACAATCAAGTCGTAAAAGGGACACCGTCGATTCGATTTGGAATCAACGGTAGTGGAGTCCTCTGAGACAATGAAAGGGAGATGGTGGAGAGGACTATATAACAGAGGATAAGGCGAGTGGCCTTTGGCAACACTATGCATGGCCGGTCACGGCCTTTGCAATGTGCTTGGCACGAGGGGTTCTCTATGTCAGGTTTTTGTTTTGTCTAAGCTGCACTATTCCTCAGAGTGGGCAATGTGGCTATGTGTCTTGGTCCCTCGGCTCTAGTTTCAACCAATGAAGGCTAGTCAACCTCGGCCCCTTCCGGGCAGCGTTGAGATTTGATTTTCATGAACCAGACCTAATACAAGGTCTTCTACAAGCCCTCTGAGTGTTCTCTTCAATGGGACGACACTCTGCTACACATATCATAGCCGTCGGCGTTTCATTAAGAATCTCTTTGGTGTTTGTACAGGTTTTCTTCGGTGTGTTTTTTTGTTTGCGTGATAAGTCGACGAGCATATGAGAGCCGGAGGCGCCTTGTGGTTTACATTGATGACTTTAACGGTTGCTGCTTCTACACGCTCTTGTGCGTTACAACAGGTTTGCTCCGCTGAGGCGGAGGCCAGGGCGGGAACGAGCTTTGCTCCGCACGCGTTGCCGGTGAATGCAAGAGGAAGAGGAAGAAAAGACTCTGGTACACTCAAACATATACAACCTTCGCCCGGAATTAGTTGTCTTATATTTCTCTAGATACGGTATTAAAAGAAATGCACCTTACATTCTGGAGTTTTATCAAAAAAACAAATACACCTTATATAAAGGAACGGAGGGGGTATAAGGCAAGTAATTTGAGACAAGGAGTATTTTCTAAGGGTTTTGTCCAATTTAATATAGTTTTATGATTTATCTTTTTAAATAGAACTTTCCTATGTGAACGAAGCAGGGCTCGGAGCAGGAGCGCCCATGGATCGACGGCCGGCCTAGCGCATGTGCCTGGCCGGGGGCACTAGCGGTGGGGTCCGTCCGAGATCTCGAGGATGGATCATTCGTCCCCACGCGATGGCATATGCCGCGGCACGCCACCGGTGGGCAAAACCAGCGAGCGGCGCGGCGCACGTCAAAAACCGGGGACCCGCCCGAGCCAAGCCGAGCCTCGGTACCACTTTCGCTTTCACTTTCCACCGGTCGAGTCTCTCCCAGTCCATCCATGCGCCCGCCCGCCCCTCGTTCTGGACCCCTGCACCGGCCGCTTTGGCGTCCGCGACGGTCTGACGGAGAGTGTGCTGCACATCCCTTGGGTCGGGTCGGGTCAACCAACCCATGCGCATGTCACTGCGGAAAGCGGAGGGGATATTTTTAATTTTAATCGGGCGGAAGGAACTTTGCGATTCAATTTTGCCTTGCAATTTTCTTTCTTTCTTTTCTAAAGGGAAGAAGGTTCTTTCTTTGACCATCACCATCTCCATCCGTGTCACGGGCAGTAGAGTTTTACAATGGTCCTTGTCTTTCAGAAAACCATGGAACAATATAATTGTGTGGTACTGCTCATACGAGATGCGTACCTAGCCAGCTGCTGCCTCCAAAAAGCTTGGGTTCTCTGCCTCCCGCCGGCGCCGGCGTCGGTCCGTCCCGTCTTCGATGGCCTTAGGACCATGGAGACGGAGTGGATCTCAGCCCTTGCCGGTGGGAGGGCTGCGTTTTTACATCTTTTTTCGAGTTTTGTTAGGGTTTGTGTCCTGCTCAGGAAGTCGAGACGGCGGCGGCTCTCTGAAGATGGAATAAAGGTCTCCCCGCCTAGCCCCCGTTCCGGTGATGCGTCTAGCATCATCGGTGGGCGTGTGGAGGTGTGTCTCCGGCGAATCTATCTTTGGTGGATTTGCTCGGATCTGTTCGTCGTTCGTCTTCGTTCGTGTGTCTTCATGTTGGATCCTTTTGATCTACACTCTTCATCTGCGGCGGTTGTTGTTCTGGTGCGTTGGTTCTATGGGGTCTTAGCACGACGACTTCCTGACTGTTTACTACAACAACGTTTGCCCGGCTCCGGCGAGGGAGGGGCGATGACAGCGGCGCGCCTTCGGCTCGCTTCAGTGCTTGTAGTCGTCGCTAGGTGGTCTACGGATCTTGATGCAATTTTTATTATTTCTAGTGTTCGTTGTACTACCATGATTGAAGATGAATAGATTGGAAGTTTTTCCAAAAAAAATAAAAAATATATATATACTTGTGTGGTAGCGCCCGCCATACGAGAGATCGAACACTTATTTTTCCAGGGAAACCGATACGAGAGATCCAACACTGTTGTGTTTTTTTTTTCCAAATACGCAAAGCTTGCGTATCATTTCATTGATAAGAAAAGTTGAAACGAGTCATACAACACATGACATAGATGCAAGAAGCGTGAGCATGATGCCTGGAGTAGAGAGACATGATATGCTCGGCCCAAACAAAGAAAACGCAGCAAAACTCGGCATCCTAAGAAGTGGTCCAGACTAACAACAAGACGACGAACATCTCCCAATCCAGACCCGAGGTCGCCGCGAGCAGACAAGACATCACATTCACTAAGTAGAACAACGCCGAGACGTCGTAGCCATCCTTTCTGGATAACCGGACCTAGGGTTTCCTCCGATGCTCAAAGAGACGCATAAATAACGGTCGTGACAACGCCTCCAAGAAAAGAACGGCATCCGCAGGTGTTGCTGCTGCCAGCACAGAATGCATGGATTTTGCCCTGGCTAGGGTCCGAGCAATTCCAATCCTTCGGAGCACAAATCAGAGAAGAGAAAGTCAGACATGACCGTGGGAAGGGGATCCACGCTACGCCGGCGGAAGGAACTTTGCGATTCAATTTTGTCTTGCAATTTCTTTTCTTTTTTCTAATAAAGAGAAGAATGCTCTGTCTTTGACCATCTCTATCCGTGCAACGGGTAGATTAGAGTTTTAAACAACGGTCGTTGTCCTTCGGGAAACCATGGAACAATATACTCCTACTAGTGTGGTAGCGCCCGCCGTACGAGAGATCCAACACTTTTTCTGTAAGGGAAAACCGATACGAGTGATCGAACACTGTAGTGCGTTAGAGTTTACAACAGTCTTTTTTTTAACACAGTGCAAGGCAGATGTATTTTTTTTCGTGAATTTTTTTGATTTATGATGGATTGTGTTTGTCGGGTTCACCGTCGCGTATGTTTTGCAAAAAAGCCCCTGACTTTTATGATAATCAACCCGCAGTCCTGATTAAGTCAACCCGAACCGACGCGAGCAGGAAAATAAAGAACCCCGACCCTGCCCCCAATCCCGTCTTCCACGCCGCCGCGCGCCGCCTACCCCGTCGGCGCTCCTCCCCCTGTCCCAAGTGCCCCACCCCCGCCGCCTTCCACCGCCGACGACACTCGACGTTGCAGCTGTTGCCGGCTCCCCCCGTCCCTGCTACCACGGCGCCGCCGGGACTCCTCCCCACTGCTTCCACCTCGGCAATGGTCGCCCAACCCCGCCGGCTTCGCCATCCCGGCGCACTCGACCTCCCGTTGGACCCATCCGCCTGGCTCCCCCACCTCCTCCTATACAAGCCCCCACCCACATCTCATACCCAACCCAGCACTCACTCAGATGCGGCGGCGGCGGCCGCTCAACAGCAGGGCCTGCTGAACACGTGCTCCCGTCGCCGCCACCTCATCAGCCTACCAAAGCCAGACCGAGGACTCTTCCTCGGAGCCTTCTCCCGCTCATGGTTCGTCGGCCCCGCGCCTCCCTCGTGGTGGCGACATGGCTGAGGGCGCAGCCAGCAAGGGGGCCGTCTAGGGGTGGCGGGGAAGTTGCTGGCGGGCGAGCTCTGGCTGTTGACGCATGGATAGGAGGGGTCCAGGAGCCACCACGACAACCAGGAGAGTCTTCCTAGAGAGCGAGGTCTCGCTCGACAGCAGCGGCCAGCGGCGACGAGCCCGACGGTCTTGCCGACCTCACCCCCCTCGTTCTCGGTATGTACGTTGTGCGCCCCCTTATGCCCACCCCTTGCTGTTGCACAGTTGCAGGCTTCCACCGTCTGCTCGTGTGACTTTCTTTTGTGTTCACGGCCATGCTTTTCCCCAAATTGTGTTCGGCAGCTTGGCAGGTTGGATAGGTAGTTGGCTGCTACCATGTGAAACTACCCAATTATTACTGCTTCTGAACCTCTGATTGGTATAGGTTGGAGGAACATCTCTGAATCACATGTATAGCAACTACTGAATTTGCTGTTACTACTGTAGCAGCTTCTTCCAAGTAAATTATTGGTTAGCAATTATGATGTTCTAGCCTGTTCTGCTCAGAATCACAACGCATGATAACACAACCAAAAAATTGATATGTCTGGCATGTTTGATCTGATTTTACTCCATGACCACAGGGCAGAACAAAAATCTATGATAACCTCTTGCTGACACCTTGCCATGTGCGCCATTATCAAGTCTGGTTCAGAGAAGGCAGTCGGTTTTCTATTTTGCTCATTTGTTTTACCCAGAATAGTAATCGGGTTAACTTAACTTACTGTGTCGGTTATGCTGGAGCTGACATTCCGTGCCTTTCATTTTAGATGTACACAAACAAGCAAACTGCAGACGAGAATGAAAATAAGTTGCTCTCCATGGTTCACTTGCCGTTGTTCTCAGTCCACGAGACAGAGCTTCAGTCTCCCTTAACTCGTAATAGGTCGATGTACTATCATCTACATCCGTCATCTACTCGTCGAGCTCTTGAGATACTTCAGATACGACACAGTGGCCTACGTGTCCAAATGGCAGGGTTATATTCAACAATTGTAGAAAGTTGTAGAAAATATAACACAATTTTTTTCCCTGCATATATAGATTTACTTGGTATTTTTAGTAATCAAATAATTTGGTATTCAGTGTTTACTTGAATATTTTAGATTGATTTCTAGCAATGTTCATATCAGCAGAAGTAACAGAGCAATGGAATGAGAGACATTCTCAGTGTGTTGTAGTTTCCATGCTGCGTTATCAGGAGGGAGACCCGGCGTCCAATTAGTCACGGACAATATGTCGAGCCATGGCGCCATCCAGCTACAAGAGTCGGCTGCCCAGGACGGCAATGTCAGCAAGATGCTCTATGTAACGCTGACCTCCCCATCCTCTTGTTTGATCCTTCTTGCTGTGCTTTTTTAGCTGCTGATGGTTGGCGTACCATGTTGTGTGTAGAGGACAGAGGACAAGGGAAAAGAGTATGGCAATATTGTGAGATCAAGAGTTATGATTCGTGAGGGAACAAATTTTCTTCATCTTTGTGTTGACGAGATGGCGGCTTTCCTAGGGTAGCATTGTGTCCGATGGGGGCAGGGTTGCACCATGGGAAACTATGAATGCCATTTGGGTTGGAAGAATACAATCAATGATGGATTGACACAGACCTTTTTGGAGTTAAAACATGAAAGATATTGATATTTTTCTAAAACAATTCCTGCATGATGATGTATCTTTCACCTTTGACAAAACTTTTGCATAAAAAGGCAGTGGCATTGATGATGGGCAGGAATGGTGGTTGCGCTGTAGTGAAACATGAGTGTTGTGGACGGTCCCTATAGACGATACAGGGTGACGCCAACCATCATTACAAGTTTGCCTACTTAGAAATACGAAGAGAAGTGGCAATACAGATAAATCGCTAGGTGCGTGCGACGATTTGTTTAACCCATTGCAATGCCCGGGCACGGTCTTTTATATTTATTTTTGATTCTGATCCTAACCAGAATGTATTTATATGTTATGACAGAAAGTATGAGCTCCTGAATGTCCTGGAATTTAGTAGCTCATGAAAATGGATGTGACTTTTAGTGAAGGAACCAGAGGGGAGGATATGTAAATACTCAACTTACTTTAAATTTCTGTATCTTTTCATAAATAACTATCGAACTTGTGCACTGCCCTTGCCTACTTATTCTGCTTCTCCATGTGCACCAGCTGTTAAAGAATTTGAGGAAGAGACTGAAAGTCTGTTTTATGCATGTGTACCGGCTCGAAGATAACTTGAGGAAGAGATTAAAAGGCACATAAATGAATATTCTGATTCTGGTGTAAGAACGTTGGTTCTTGTATACCTTGTCTTCCATGAGAAAGAGTATGCGATTGATGAATACTTCAGCATTGCCAAACCATCTGGACGCGCAGAGGGAGGCTAATCTATGGCATTCTGCCATTTTATGCAATCATGTTTGCTTCATGCATGATCAATCTACATCATGTTTCCCATATGAAGTCCCTTTGAATCAAAGAGGCTCTATAAATCTGTGTTTTCTCAAACTTAACTACTCCTTAACTTGTAATCTGAAATCAGAGATTGTGGCGCACGATGTTGAAGTTTGACCTTGGCCATCGGGAAGAAGTTGTGCGGTGTGACATTATGAGAATTGGCAAGCAGACTCCTCTCCAGCTGGTACGTTCCCCGTGACATTATGAGAATGATACTATAGTATCATCGGCTTTATAATGTGATTCATGTTGAGTTTTCAAATGGGTGTCTTCTTGTTTGCGCGGAGCTTGTCAGGAGATTGTGCTTGCTGGCATCAAGCTATGGACTTGCTAGAAAAAGATATAATGGTGTGTTGGTGCTTATACGAGGCCCCAGAAGATGATTATATGTACTACTTTATTTTATTATTTGTATTTTTCTGTATATTACCGAACGGATCTAGAGCATACCCATTGCATTATGTGGTATCCGTGTGTGTTCCCTACATTTTTTGTATGTCGATAAACATGGAAATACACTGTCAGAGTGGGTCAGTTTGTATATCTGAGTGTCTGCACATGAATCTTGACTATATATAGCAATATAGGCACAAGAACCATTTAAATTTTGTCATATGTCACATCTACTAACTTTTCCTTCCAAATGTTTTAAGTATTGAGAATTTTGAGAGAACATATTTTGTTTTTGTAATGTAGCATAAATCATCAACAATCATGTACTGTTAGCATGATCTGAGAACAAATTTGAGTGCGCAAGGACGAGAAATATCATTTTGATCATGTAATTTGTCATAAAACAGAAGTTCAATGAAATGTATACTTTGTGAGAGATATGCAATATGTGATTCCTGCAAGTTTAAACCCTGGGGTTTCAAAGGCATTTCAAAGTATCACTATTTGCAGAGTAAGTTGAATTGAAAAACCAATAGAAGAAAACCTTGTTGAGGATATAAAAGAGGTTAATGACTTATTCTGCGTGTAACTAAAGCTCATCGCCTTGGGATTGATCACATTTATCGTGACATGAACAACGTGGCCACATCGACAATGGCGGTGGAGAGGAAAAGCGGCAATAAGGACAGGTTGCTAAGGGTGTGTGAAGATTTTTTTCCCGTTGCAACGCACGGGCACATTTACTAGTTCATCTTCAAACATGGTAGTACAACGAACACTAGAAATAATTAAAATTACATTCAGATTCGCAGATCACCTAGCGACGACTACAAGCACTGGAGCGAGCCGAAGGCGCGCCACTGTCAACGCTCCTCCCTCGCCGGAGCCAGGCACAACTTATTATAGTAAACAACCAGGAAGCCATCGTGCTAAGGCCACATAGGACTAGCGTACCAAAACAGCAACAAACGCCGATGAAGAGAAGCGTAGATCGAAAGGATCCAACTTGAAGACACACGAACAAAGACCGGATCCGAGCAGATCCACCAAAGACAACCACCGACTGAATCCCGCGGGATCCGCCGGAGACACACTTCCACACGCCCTACGGCGATGCTAGATGCACCACCGGGACAGGGGGCTAGCGGGGAGAACCTTATTCCATCTTGAGGGAACCGTCACCGTATCATCTTCCTGAGCAGGACACAAACCATAACAAAACTTGAAGATGCACCTAAAAACGGAGCCCTCCATCTGGCAAGGGTCGTGATCCACCGCGCATCCATGGCCCTAAGGCCAAAGGAGACGTGACAGATAGGCGGCGCTGCCGACGGGAGGCATAAACCCTAGCCTCCTTTCCATGGGAGTAGAGACAGAACGGAGGAGAGAGTGCAACGCAGATGTTCACATACACACATACACTAATTTCCTAATTCCTATGACAAGTCAGGGAGGAGAGAGTGTAACGCAGATGTTCACATACACACATACACTAATTCCTTCGAATGCACGCACATTCTATCCCTATGAGCACCTTTGTGTGACTAAGCCGGCGATCTTGAGGGTGATGAAGTCACCACACGCGTCTTCATAGTCGGCGGAAACGTCTCCTCTCACTGAAGGAATATCGCCAGAAACCTGAAATAAATTCAGAAAAATGCGAGTACTAGTGCCAAGTCTAGGATTTGAACCCTGATAAGCTAGATACGGGGCGAGACAAGTGGCCCTTTACTATGGGTGTCTTGGTGTCAACTAGAGGATGTTCTCAAGGAACGGTCGTATCATCGGGACAAAGTCAATGCGTTTAGCATTTCGCGGTGCTTGCGACGTTGGTAAAGGCGCAACTGCAAGCGGTAATGGGGCTTGGATTGTTCTGGCGATGTTTAAGGCGCATTACACGAGCGTAAACATCCGCGACATCATTCAGGAATCAACTATCGATGGAGCTCGGAGTCAGATCCACCCACAGAGGTTCTTCAAAGAAGTTCGTGAGTGCGCTTTCAAAGCATAGCATTATTGGAAGTATGAGGACATGATAGAGTAAACCAGACTAACCATGAAATCTTGTCTTGGGGTCGGGCAAGAAAAAACTAGTGGCTTTTGGGTAACGCGTGCTAATCTTGTAATTATATGCTTATTGGTGTGCTTATGCGGCTGTGTATGACGCTTATGCAAGGGGTTGAAGATGCCCTTTGTATGTGAATGGACTGTGTCTGAATGCATTCCTCGGATAGTTTTTCATATAGCTCGCTTGTCTTCTTTGTTGTGGATGGCTTTTGTGCCACGGCCGCAACGACTCATTGATAAGGATGAGTAAAAGCATCCTTCAAATAGCCACCGATACGGACGCAATTCGAACGTTGGGCTTTCTTTTGTTTCTGTTATGCTAAATTGGGTGTCGGGTCGTGTTACGGCCTCTTGTCATCGTCCCCCCTTGGACCGAGGGCATGTTTTGGGATATGAGTCCGGTCTTTGAATGTTGTGATCTGCCTGGACGATGCGTTCTGTCATGTCCGCATGTACTTTGAGGACGTGTTTTGTGATGTGAGCCCGGTCTTTAAACGTTGTGGTCTGGTCGGACGGTGTATTCTGCCATGTCTACCTGTACTTCGAGCGTTGTGGTCTGGCCGAACTGCATGTTTTGTCATGTATGTCTGTACTTTGACTATTGCGGCTGCCCAGATGATGTTTTTTCCCATGTCTACCCCACCTTTGACCCTTGCGGTCTGGCCGGAGGTGTGCATGCTACACGTGCTCGCTGGTCGCGCTCTTCCCTGGCTCACAATCGTCTGGTCGGTTCCTCTGGTTTCTTTCTGCTCATGTGGTTCTGGGTGAGGATGCCTAATTCCGATGGTTCAGGTCATTTCCGTAGGGGTGCGGTCAGGTTTCCTATGAACACGGTTGGAGTTAATTTTTTTTCTTAGACTCGATTAAACCGCTTATATATCGCTAAAGAAAGACATGGGCAATGATCATCATTTTTCTTTCATTGGTAAAGCCAAGGCAGGTACAAATGCGATACGAACATGATCACTTGCAGGCAATTCGCAGAAAACATCATTTAAATAGCTTGCCCGAGTTCTCGGCTGCATTTTTTTCCGCCCCTTTTGCGGATTGTATGTAAAATATGTATTCATAAGTTGCTATGCTTCTCGGCTCCAGTTGAGCATTGCGCCAAAGGCGCAACGGGTCATCTAGTGGGGTAAAGCTTGAATGATCTTCACTGCATGCTGTCATCTAGAAGGGGAGAGCATGTACAAGGATCAGAACTAGAATGTGAAGAACCATTCCTTGTACGGACGATCATCTTAATACATGGATTGGACAACAATGAAGATCATGAAGCTTAGCACACTACAACAAACACATCCATTCTTTGCAAAAAAAAACAAACAAACACATGCGTATACAATACTACACAAATTGTCTAGACCGCCCAATTTGAAGATGTAAGCGTAAAATAAGCATCTACGTTGGAGGCAAGTTTTTCTTGACACATTCAGCGTCAATATGCCGGCGTTTCGCATAAACTAAGCGAAGAGGACGCTACGGTGGGCCGGCCCATTTTAGCAAAGGTACATAGCAAAGCATTCAGGTTTTGCGAACATTCCCCTTTAAGTTTATTTTACCGGTTTTTGGAAGGAGAAGGTGCCAATTCCTATTTGGGGCATCATGTGCCAAATACTGGGAGATTGGTACCTTGCGTACACCCCGTCACTGCACTTGCTTATAACAGGCTGATCCATTTTTGGTTTTTGGTTTTTCGATTTCCTGATTTCACTCATTTTTGTTCGGTTTTTTTCCTTCTTCTTTTTTTCCTTTTTCCTTTGTTCATCTTTTCAAATGCGTGAACTTCTTTTTCAAATTTAAAAACTTTTTGTAAATTCATGAACCTTTTTAAAATTTCATGAACTTTTTTCCAAATTACTTTTTTTTTCAAATGAATTGAAAATTTTCAAATTTGTGAACTTTTTCAAATTTCTAAACTCTTCCTAGTATTGAATTTTTTCGAAATTTACTAACTTCCAATTAAGAACCGAAAAAACCAAAGGAAAACAGAAAAAACGAAAAGGTCAGCAGCAGGGGCGTAAGACGCATTTTGACGCTTAATGCGTCACATAGGACCTCGCCGCGTTGGAGATGCCCTTGGGCCGTGGTCTCCCTCCTTTTCGATCGTCAACAAGAGACATGCATGACGGACTCATGACTTTCCTTCCTTCCTGAGGCTGCAGCAAGTTGATTCACCGTTGGTGCATGCCTGACCGTGCCCATGCATCCGCTCACGACGACGAGCGCACGCGCCTCGCGCTTGGCACCGGCGCGCGGGGAAGGAGGTAGTTGCGCCACGCCATGGTCGCCGCCCGCGCGGTCCACCCCGGCTAGCGGCGGCACCATAAATACTACACCGTCTCGCAGCTCACACAGCCCAAGGTGCAAGCTGCGAGTAGTGGTAGCATACGCACGTACCAGCATCCAGTTCCAGCGACCGAAGCCGGCGAGACACCGAGGCGTCCGTGCAGCCAGCCATGTCTCGCTCCGGGTGCCTCGCGGTGCTGCTGCTCCTGGTGCTCGCCGCCAGGGCGGCCGCGGCGATCAAGCCATTGGAGGAGGAGCCGCAGGGCGGCAAGTGGGCGGACCACCTCACGGCGGGAGCGGCGATCGAGCCATCGGTGGAGCAGCCGCAGGACGGCAAGCGGGCGGACCACGTCGCGGCGGGAGCGGCGATCGAGCCATCGGAGGAGCAACCGCAGGGCGGCATGCGGGCGGGCCACCTCACGGCGAGAGCGGGGATCACGCCATCGGAGGAGCAGCCGCAGGACGGCAAGCGGGCGGGCCACCTCACGGCTGCCAAGGGCCTGCTGGGGGAGGAGCCCGCCGCGCGCCTGGCGTACGTCCGGACGGAGGAGAAGAAGGACAGCGACGACGCGGCGACGATGCCGTTGGAGGGGATGAAGCCGGGCGGCGGCGTGGCGATCCAGCAGGGCGGCGACCCGGGCACGGTGCCGTCGGCGTCGTCGGGGAGCGGCGAGCACGCGAAGGAGGAGAGCGGCGAGCACGCCGGCAAGGAGGGGAGCGGCGGGAGCAGCAGCACCAGCAAGGAGGGGGAGAAGGCAGCGGCCAAGAGCTGCCTGACCAAGGAGGAGTGCCACAAGAAGCGGCTGCTGTGCGGCAAGGGCTGCACCCTCTCCGCCCACGCCAAGTGCGCCGCCAAGTGCTCCAAGTCCTGCATCGCCACCTGCTAGGCGCCCTCCGCCGCCGCCGTCGACGGACGGCCGGGTCCTTGAGTTCTACGGCGGCCGTCTTTGATCGTCATTAGGTTGTTTTGGTGAAGGGAATAAGGGAAGGGGCACGCTGCAGCTAGCTGCATGTCTGCATGTGTGGTGTAGCGTAGCCTCTCGATATATCGTCTTCGTGTCGTCGCCGTTGGTGTAGTGTTTTGACGTGTCCCCGTGTTTGTTCGTGTGTGTTTAGGACTAATATTCGTGATGTTAGTGCCATCTGTTTTGTTATGTGTCCTTTGTGGTGATAAATTTGGATGAAACTTGAATAAGAATTGCATGCATGTTAACTTGTTTGCTCAAGTATCGGAAAGATGAGCAGCCTTCAGTCTCTCGGGCCAGGCCATAGGAAAAGAAGAAGAAGAAGAAAATCAGAGAGCGCATGAATTTGATCTCACGAGGATAAGCCAGATAGAGCAAATGTTAGCCAATGATTTAATTATAACCACCTTTTTCTTAAAGAAAACAATAAGCTAACTAAGAGATTATTCTAGCAGAGTGAGACGACTGATGTTGGGTGTTTGGCAAACTGAACAAGAAGAAATGCAGCATATCAATGGTGGAAATACATCACAAACATCCACTCGATGTGTCAAAACTGTACATGGAGAATAGTTTTTGTGTGCTGTCCGGTCGTACGAACATGTTTTTGCGTGCTTGGTCCATGGACGTGTTTTCTTAACTACTTCTCTCAACAACATATTCTGTGGTCTACATGCAAGTTTTTATTATACCATCGCTGCATACCTATTACTCTTGGACCAAACCAGCGTTTTGGGTACCGCCCGAGAAAACTGGTTACCAGACGGATACCGCGTTTCCCAGTACCCCACGAGAAATCAACTTCACAAGCAAAAATTTCCGAAATTTTGTTCGGATAAAAAAAAAATCATCCGGAATTTGCTTGGAATTTCGCGGTAACCGTGGTAACCAAGTTTCTCGGTGACCCACGAGAAAAAAGTGCCCCTCGGTAGCCAAATCCTTGGACCAAACATATAACTCATGCAAATTGCCACTTACTATTCAACTCTCAAAAAGATATAAATGAAGCAAGAGAGTGCAAATAATTTCTATAAAATATTTCTCACCGTGCTCAAACAAATATAAGTGGAGAACATAGAGGAATCGACTCAACTCAAAAGATATAAGTGAAGAACATAAAACATTCTATATAAATTTGAGATGAATGTGTGATTGCCATAGCATTGGTTGCTATAAAATTAGTTAGCCGGCTAACAAGTGCTAAATTTATTGTAGATTGGCATAGCATTGGTTATAGTTTGCTTGGTTATCTCATGGAAAAAGTCATGTAATAGTCAATGTCTATTTTCGGTAATCCCTCCAACCATGTTTTGCCATTTCTGCTGATGAAACATAAATGCAATGTCTTTTTTTTTACTCAGAAGGACGATGCATACAGCCGTAATTCTGTTGCAGGTATGCGGTAATATTCTTTGCTTTTAAAGGAAGGAGTAGTCACGCTTAACTAGAATATATTCCGAGTGATCTTTAACATGTCGTCACTTTGGGTTATACTATGAGTAGCATCGTATGGAAGTATTTGCTGGAAACATAATAATCTCTGCTTTTTTCACTTCTCAAAAGATGTTGCTTTGGAAAGTTATGAGGAATGCCCTCACAATGGCCAGCACCGAATAGCCAATTTACTCTGGCTTAAATCGAGCGCAGAAAATACAGGTTCTATTTTCAGCATTGCATAGTGTTGTTCTGAATTTTGTAGGCTGATTGTAAGAATGAGAATTTTGGTTGTTAGGAATGTTTTTCTGTTTTGATTAAGGGGAGTTGGTGTCAGCCTTCCATAATCGGTGACCATGTAAGCATCATCGTTCTGTGTGTATTAGCAGTATTGAATGTCACTTCCCCTGAAAACACATGTTGTAGAAAGACACTTTTTGTCTGAATGACTCTCGTGAAGTGGTGATGTTCTTTTTTCAAACCATTTTCATTTGCATGTAGCTATTGCCGTGAATGCAATGCAAATTCAGACATTTGCGTTTTTTTTAGGTAAAACCTGACTAGCAGTGCTGAACAACTATGGCCGTTTTCGCTAGGGTTTCCTTAATGAAACTGGAGCCCCCCTCTTTTATTAAAAAAAAAATGCAAAGTCAGACACGCTGCATTGCTCTGTCAAGTTCTTTCTTCAGACCAATTTCTAGCTGTTGCGATAATTGAACTTTGCTTTGTCCTAAAAAAAAAAATTGATTGAGAGGTTGTTCTCAACATCCAAATTATCCCAGTTCTATCTGGGATTGTCTTTCCTAAATTAGGCAGATATTCTTTGTATTCTCGTGGTAATGATATATCTTCTCACACCGCCTTTTGTCGCTAGCTGTGATCCGATTTCTTCACCACGTCTTTTATTTTAAGCTAATTGGCACGAGTTGGTACAACTCAAGATGCATGCTGATCATCAACTAACCAACTCTACCTTATGCCAACTTGTCAGCACGCACACACAGCGACACACACCACGCACACGCCACACCACACGCACACACATGACAGCGACATACATGCTCATCACTACGGTTGACTGCCTTATAAATTCGCAGGCCAACTCACTCCTCTCTCTCCCTCCTTCTCTTTGCTGCTTCCAGTTCCAAACCAAGCGAGCGAGCGAGCGCGAAGTGATGGAGAAGCAGCACGTCGACACCGAGCTGCGCCTCGGCAGGCCGGGAAGCGGCGGTGGGTCGGCGCCAGCAGCGGAGAAGTGGGTCAAGGTGAGCATGCAAGGAGTAGCCTACCAGCGGAAGGTGGACCTGAGGGCGTACCGAGGGTACAGGGAGCTCATGGCTGCGCTGTGCGCGCTCTTCCCCTTCGTCGGCACATTCAACTTGGCTGGCCAGCAGTTGGGACTGGTGGTGGCCTACGAGGACGAGGCCGGCCACGTCATGCTCGCCGGCGACCTCCCGTGGGAGTAAGCAAGCCCCCATCATCGTCTCTGCATCTCAGTTACATGCCAGTAAACATCTTTCACGTGCACTGACTAACAAGTGGTTGTTGTTGGTCTGCTTTTGCTTGCGTTGCAGCATGTTCGTCGAGAGCTGTGTGAGTGTGAAGCTGCTCATCTGCAAGAGGTGGCTGCTTTGATTCCATCGCCTCGTCTTGGTGTCGATGCCGTTGCTAGCTGGAGGATTGTTATCAGCGGAGGAGGGAGGTAGCTGCTTGTTCCTCGGTGCCTGGGTGCAGGGGTGTTCAGTCTTGTGTAGCAGCAGCAGCACTAGCTAGTGTGTGTGTGTGTGTGTGTGTGTGTGTGTGTGTGGGGTTGATGCATTTGCACGCAGCAGATACTCCCTAGAGCTTGTGTGTGTTTGCCACGATAACAACGCATTGTAAAGATGCACCACCACCGGAGATGCCACAAAGGTCATCCATGAAGATGAAGGTGGGCGGTGGAGCTCCTGGACTGCAGCTGCAATTCACAATGCCCGCATCCCGCAGGCATAGGACTGTGCCTTTGCCACCGATGGCCTCATCACGCTTCCGCTTATTATCTAATGATGAGGTGTTCTAATTACGAGATTAAGCGCTAAGGTTTTATGTCAACCCTGAAGATTGAATCTAACAATGGTATCATGAGCACATTAATCTCGATTAGAACCCTAGATAGACACTCCTTTAATGTAGTTACTCATGTTAGAATCTATTTTTTCGGATCAGTGTCAATTATATGTATAGACCTAATTGCCGTTTTGTTCGGCCTGAGCTAGCTAGCCGCTCCGCGGTGCGTGGGTGCAGCGCTACTAGTGCGTGTGTGTGGCGTGGTTCGTGCGCATGCAGAAGATACCTCTCCCGCCTCTTCTAGCTTGTGCGATAATAAAGTGCTCCCTCTGTTTCAAAATGTTTGACGTTCTGGCCTCAATCGTTTTTCACTCAAACAATTCACGTTCTGCGTCTGTGTACTTACTCTCTACCTTACTGTTTCAAGTTTCAGTTTTGCTAAAGTACATCTAGATGTGCCATAGGTATTGCACATCTAATTCCTACTATGTCACTGTTTCTAAAAAAAGAACCCTATGTCATTGATTTGACAAGAAGATTTGTGCGGATATTTTCTTTCTTTTTTCCTTTTCCTTTTTTATGCTTGATTGAGTCACTTAGATGTGCAATAATCAGGGCACATCTTTCAGTTTTATCCTTGTTCCTTCCCCATTCTCAGTTTCTCATCCGATCGAAACGCGGCCCACACTGCCGCTGCCGTCCGCTCCTCAGAGGAGATGCGCGAGCTCATGGTTGTACACACCTCGCGTCGCCGACGTTATTGCCGCCGGCGGGGCCGACAGCAGCACCACCTCAAGGCCGCAGGTTATTGCTCCGCCATCATATGCTACGCGCATGACGCAACAAGGCAAGCTCAATGGAACTGCGCGCATCTTCCCATCGATGCACGCACGCCGGCGAGCAAGCCTGCCGCGTCGGTGTGGAAATCGGCGCTAACTGGCACAGAATCGGGAAATTCTGGGGAGGAGGAGAGGAATGGGGAATAGATTTCAGCCCACGTTTTGTTCCACTAGCGTGCGTCCCGGGGAGATTTTATTTTGTGAGAAATACATCCCTGGGGAGATAAAAGGCCTTCGGGCGCTCTTGGGCCATATTCCACATGGGTTGTTACCCTGGTTCTGCTAGTCTGCAGATGAAGTTTTTGTTTTTTTAAGAATTCCCTTCCGCTGGGCTAAAAGTTCCAATGGGCTCGCATGGGGTAATGTGGCCTGAATATATATTTTTGGTCAATTTTCTATCTTTCCACTGCATTTTCCCTGTTTTAGTCTTTCTACTAAAGTCTAATGCACTGTCTAAGGTAGAAAATGACCAAAATTATGTGTGATAAATAATGTTATCTCTGGTAAAGTATCTAAGCGAGAAGTCGTGGATTACCTGGGCCTAATTATGTTCTTACGGGAAAAATTATTTTTAGTGCATTTTATGTTATTTAAAACTTAATGTTTCCCCCCGATGATATCTTAAAACATCCTAAATTATGATAAAACTCATGTTTAAAATTTCAAAATAAAATAGAGTAGATAAGAAATTTTATTTGGAAAATTTAATGTCTTATAATGTTAATGTCGTTTATGGAATTTTTAATGGTGATATTTTTTTTTCATTTTAATGTTCAAATATTAATGTCATGAAATGATATTTATCTTTATCTCTATTTATGATGTTTCACTCCCTAAAGTTTGTTAATATATTATTTGGAAACTTTATTTGAGTGTAAAATTTATGGCGATGTCCTCCTTATGGCATTTACAAATGATTTGATCATTTCTAATGGGCTGAGGCCACGTCAAGGAGACTGTTGATGGTCGTGTGGTTTGGTTTTCCGCCCCACACTATGTGTCAAAATAATGTTCGAGCAAAATTCTTATTGAGCAAAACTTTCTGGTTGGTGCATTTTATGTCGTTTTATTATGATACGCACCGTTGAAATATGCATAATGGCTCAAAATGATGAGTATGGAATTATAATAAATTCTCTCAACAAATATATTTTGTTTAGGGAATTTGTTTTCCAAAGTTCACGCTGTCATTTATTTGACAGTTATTATTTTCCAAATATTATTATTTGATGTAGTTTTGATATCCAAATCTTAAAATTTGGATAATTTCATGACGTTCAATATAAATGGCATTTTCACTTTGAATGCCAAGTTTAATGTTTACTTAGTGATGTTTAATATTTTTTGTTTGTGCGTGCTTTGTCCATGGACATGTTATCTTAGTTGATCTATTTCTTCACAACATCTTTTAAGATAATTGCCACGAGTTAGTGCAACTCGAGATGCATGGTGATCATCAAGTAACGAACTCTATCTTATGCCAACTTCAGCTTCAAGACAATACAATTCAAACTCAAATGGTCTTCCTTAATCATCACAACTTTGCTTTACGCCTGAAGTCCTCCAAGTTGCCCATCCATCGAAGGTTTGGTGAAGCCATCACACACACATCAGAATTAGCGACAGGACACACACACATCAGAATGAGCGACAGGACACACACATCACAATCGTGGTGCAAAGCTAGCCTCCAATATGCAACATGCACGTACACAACGGCCACTACCATCCCTAGATCGATTCCGGCCGGAAAGTAAACCTAGGTACACACACGGTCCGATGCATCTTGGGTAAAAGAACTTCATCAATTCCAATCAATATTGCTTCGTCATTGTTTGTCGCTCGTCGTGGCGTGTCACCGGAAGTACTCAGGCACCACAGACTAGGCCAACACACATCAAACACATCACAGTCGGCGGGGACACACACACACACACACACACACACACAAATCACAATCAGCGGATACATACACATCACAATAAGTGGACGCGCGCGCGCGCGCGCACACACACACACACACACACACACACACACAAATCTTTAGTACTACTTGATCAATTTCTTCACTACGTCTTTTAAGCTAATTGCCGCGGGTTAGTACAACTGGAGATGCATGCTGATCATCAGCTAACCAACTCTACCTTATGCCAACTTCTGGATAACACAATTCAAACTCTAACAGCCTTCCTTAATCACAACTTTGCATTATGCCTGAATTCTTCTTCGTTGATAAAAGCTTTGGTGAAGCCATCAACAACCCGATCGCTTGAATGGATGGACGAACCTTGATGGCACACACACACACACACACACGCACGCACACACACACACACACACACATGCCCGTCAGTCCGCTTCGCTACCTTATAAATCCGCACGCCCCCGTCCTTCTTTCCTTGTGCTCTGGCTGGCCATCTCACTCATCTCTCTATCCCTGCTTCTCTTGCCGCTTCCGAACCCCTCTGTGTGCTGTGAGCGAGCGAGCGCGAGGTGATGGAGATCGCCAAGCGGGACGTCGACACCGAGCTGCGGCTCGGCAGGCCACGCAGCGGCTGTGCGTCGGCAGTGGCGGAGAAGTGGGTCAAGGTGAGCATGCAAGGAGTACCCTACCAGCGGAAGGTGGACCTGAGGGCGTACCAAGGGCACGGGGAGCTCAGGGCTGCGCTGGCCGCGCTCTTCCGCTTCGTTGGCACGTTCGACATGGCTCGCCAGTTGGACTTCACCGTGGTCTACGAGGACGAGGCCAGCGACCTCTTGCTCGCCGGCGACCTCCCGAGGGACATGTTCGTCGCTAGATGCAGGAAGCTGTGCTGTCCATCAGTATTCAGTTCCACGGAGCGTGTGCGGGTGAATTACTAGTAGTTTTGTGTGTGTGGTGTGGTTGATGCACGCACGCTCTAGCTTGTGTCGTTGCCATGATAATAAAGTGCTCCCTCTGTTTCAAAACGTTCTGAACTCGATCGTTTTTCCCCAAAATAATTCACGTTCCGCGTCCGTGTACTTAGTTACTCTCTACCTCACTGTCTCCAATTTTGCCTGTGTCCCTTCTTTTTTTAGAAGAACAGGGAGGCCTCTCCCCGGTTCCATTTCATCAATGAAACCAACAGAGTACAATAACATCAACCCACTGAGAGGGGTAGTTCGACAGAAAAACAACGCCAAAGGGGCGCCCTACAAATCTGAAAGTTTTTAAGTGACCCTTGTCGGGGACAGGGAAAAGGGAAACTACAGAACGCACGCGTGCTGGGGGGGGGGGGGGGGGCATCGCCTTTGCCGTCTTCAGCAGCGGCGCCAACACAGCTTGTGGCGACCAGCAGGCACCCAGTGTCGATGTCGGGCTGAGCAGCTTCGTCTTGTCTCCAGCATCACGCTTCTTTTGGGGGGGAGTCATGCAGCACCCATCTGAGATCTTGAGCTGGCGCCAGGGGTCCTTGGTAGAAGCATCAGGCACCCACGAGCTTAGCCACTTGTGAGCAGCAGCGGGCGTTGCAGAAAGGTGGTCAGCTGGGCTGAGAAGTCCTCCAGCCTCGATCTGCCCAGCTCTGGAGACAGAATGGTCCAGGATTTTGTCATCCTCAGGATCAGTCTCATGACCTGCTTAATAGAAGACCAGATAGTGTTATTAAAAACCATAGAGTTTCTAAGTTTCCAAAGCCCCCGCAGGGCAGCAGAAGTAACAGTATTTAGAGCAGAGTTTTTGTTATTGGAGACCCAAAATCTAGCTATAGATTCAAAGTTGCTCCCAATCTCTCTCTGCAACTGATCACTAATGAAAGACCAAACAGTTTTTGCCACTACACATTCAAAAAAGAGGTGTGTGATGGATTCATTTTCCTCACAGAAAACACAGTCCAAAGGTTTGATAATGTGTCTCTTCCTAAGGTTATCTCTAGTCATCAGTTTGTTCTGAGCAATCAGCCAGAGGAAGACATGAATCCTGGGGGGAACTCTCAGTTTCCAGACACTGGGAATGAAAACTAGTTGAACCCCCCTAAAGTTAATGACATGGTACAGAGAATTAGTAGAATATTTACCATTATTTTCAAGCTGCCAGACTAAAGAGTCTGGGTCAGCATTGAGATTGAGGCTACCAGCTATTTCTACTAGTTGGTGCCACTGTTCCATCATTTTCTCATCAAAGGTTCTTCTAAAGGTAAGCTTTAGTTGGTGATCATCCCACACATCACAAATGCATTTAGCAGGTTCATTACAGATGATGTAGACAGGCCAGAATTGGACAGCAAGAGGTGAGCTACCAAACCAAGTGTCCTCCCAAAATCTGACCCTGGTACCTGACCCAACCTTCCATCTATATCCAAACTTTAAGGTTTGGATGATGGATTTCACACCTTTCCAGAATTTTGAGGTGGTTTGATCAGGACTAGGTGAGAAGAGGTTAGGTTTCCCTAACATGTACTTGTGATTAATAATCATTTTCCATGGTTTCTCATCCTCATCATAGTACCTTTTAACCCAGGCCCCTAGTAGGCAAAGATTAATGTCTTGGAGGTTGGGAATTCCCAACCCTCCAAAATCTTTTTTCATACACACTAATCTCCAGTTAGCAAGGTGGAGCTTCCTGTGCCCTTCAAAGTCATTCCAGAGGCAGTGAGCCATCTGAGAATTGATCATTTCAATGGCCCATTTTGGGAACCTGAAGAAAGACAGCAGGTAAATGCGGATGCTGGCCAGACATGCTTGAATGAGAACAAGCCTGCCTCTATAAGAAAGGAGTTTCCCTCTCCAGCCAGCAATTCTTTTCATGATTTTGTCAATAAGAGGCTGGATGTCTTCTCTTCTAAGTTTATCATAATGGAGGGGAATCCCTAAGTATTTGATGGGGAAAGTTCCCTCACTGTATTCTAAAATAGAGAGAAAGTGTTGGCATCTATCTCTATATATGTTAATAGGCAGCATCTCACTCTTAGAATAATTGATTCTCATACCAGAAACTTGCTCAAAACATGTCAAAGCTATCTTAAGGTTTTGAGCATGAGTGATATCATAATCTAAGAAAAGGATGGTGTCATCAGCATACTGGAGACAAATGATACCTCCAGGACAGATCTCAGGACAAAGGCCTGAGATCAGGTTGCTATTTGTAGCTTTCATGAGCATTCTGGTAAGAACATCCACAACTAGATTGAAAAGCAAAGGAGAGATGGGATCCCCTTGCCTGAGACCCTTTCCTGTGAGGAAAAAGTCACTCTACATTGTTAAGTTTGACTCCCACGGTGCCACCATGTGTGTTTTGGTGAATCCACTGACACCATCTACTCCCAAAACCTCTCATCTCTAAGAGATCAGCTAGGAAGTTCAGATCCATTTTATCAAAGGCTTTTTCATAGTCAAGTTTTATAACCAGGTCTTGTTTTTTTTGCCAGAATGGACTGAATGTAGAACCTCATGAGCAGTGACTACACTTTCTAGGATATACCTGCCTTTTAAGAAAGCAGACTGGTTGCTAACAATCAGTCTATGCAAAACCTTGGTGAACCTATTAGTTAATACTTTGGAGAAGATCTTAAAGCTACAATTAATCAGGCTTATAGGTCTGAATTTCTTCATAGAAGTAGCATCAGGTTCCTTAGGGATCAAGGTGAGCATGGAAAAATTAAGTCTAAAGATGCTCAACTCCCCCTCATGGAAGTCTTTAAACATATCTAAAAGGTCTTTCTTAATCAGAGGCCAGAAATGTTGATAGAAGAAGAAGGGGATTCCATCAGGACCAGGGGCCCCATCAGGGAAGGAGAACACAACTTGCTTTACCCCTTCTTCAGTAAAAGAGGCCTCTAAGGAGTCATTCTCCAGTTGGGTGACTTTCTCATCAGATGAGAAGAAGTCAGGGCTGAGGGTGAAGCCACTACTGGCTTCTTTTTTAAAGAGATCTTTATAAAATTCCCCAGCAACATTAAGCATATCTCTAGTGTCAGTGACAGGGCCATTGGGGCCATCAATAGAGTGGATGTAGGTTTTCCTTCTCCTTTGATTTGCCACTGCATGGAAGTACTCGGTATTTCTATCACCTTCCTTAATATCTCTATCCCTAGAACTTTGTTGAGCTTTGATCTCTTCCTGAAGCCAATTTTTTTGAAGTTAATTATGAATGAATTTCCACCTAGTAGCTTCAGCTTCAGAAAGGTCAGCAGTTTCTGCTTTAACATCTAAGGCATCAAACTCCTCAGTGAGGATATTTTTGTACCTCTTAAGGTTGGCCTCTTCATTAGAGTTCCACCCTTTAGTGACTTTCCTCAACTTCCTAGTTTTAGTTTGCCAGTTATCAATCGAATTTTTGGCCTGGGTAGGTTCAGACCAAATTTTGGTGACTAGCTCAGAGAAATCTGCTCTTAATAGCCACCATTTTTCCATCTTGAAGCTAGAGTTTTTTGGTGGGTGAAGCACACCTGAGTCCCATAACAAGGGGGTGTGGTCACTCCCACACCTAGGGAGAGATCTACAAGTAGCCAAGGGGAAAAACTTATCTAATTCAGTGTCACAGAAGAGCCTATCTATGGTGGACATAATAATGTCTACTTGGTTGTTGGCCCAAGTAAATTTCCTACTGGAGAGCTTGATTTCTAGGAGGCTCCAAATCTCAATCCAAGCATTGAAGCTATCACACCATTTGTGGTTAACCACTCCATTACTTTTATCTCTAGCACTCCTGACAAGATTGAAGTCCCCCCCCCCCCCCAAATGAGGGTGGGGATAGTGTTGTCAATAAAGAGTGTATGGAGTTCTGATAAGAAAGACTCTTTGCCCTCTTCATAGGGGGAGCCATAGACAGTAACAATTCTAAAGATCTTATCGTCAGATTTAAGCTTGACCACATAGCTAACTGAAAAGTCCAGCTGAGACCAGTAAATGACATCAAAAACATCTAAATCTACTCCCATTAGAATACCTCCAGCAGAACCTCTGGAAGGTAGGGCATGCCATACAAAATCTCTAGTCCCAACTAGTGATTTTAGATAATTACTAGAAAAAGATTCTAGCTTAGTCTCCTGGAATCCAACAATAGAAGCATGAGTTTTAGCTAAAGTATCTATAATCAATGGTTTTCTGCCTGCAGCAGATATCCCTCTGACATTCCAGAAGAGGGCATTCATGTTGGAAGCATTTTCCTGGGGTGCTTGCCCCGTCTATTCTTACACACAAGTGACCAAAGCCCTGCATTAGGGCTGCCAGGGGGGTCAGGGGTGAGGTGAACATTACCTATATGGTCATTTTTTGGTGTCTCAGGAACAACACCCACAGTCTTGTCCTGGGACACCATTTCATTAGTATCACTAACAGTGACCTCATCAACACATATGCCAATTGAGGAGGCAACTGAAATAAAATTGGGATTATTGAAGTGGGAGAAAGTAGACTTTTTCATACCAAGTTTTTTCTGAGCCTCCATGTTTTGAACCTCTTTTAACTGCTGTGCTTTTTCAATAATGGTCCTTTTGTCCCCAGCACATCTAGCACTAGCACGAGTGGCTTGGATAGGGCCCCACTTGTGCTTGATTTTCTCAGTGTTTGAGAGCAAGGGAACTCCTCATTGTATTGAACAGCCACAACATCAGCATAATGGGTAGATGGATGTTCCTCCTGGAGAGCATCAGGATCAGCACAAGCAGGCTAATCAAACATGTCATCTTCTGGCAGGGAATCTTCACAATGTTCTTCCTCAGGCATGTGGAATTCACTATCCAGCAGATCTTCATCAGGCATGATATGTTCTCCTTCCAGCAGTTCCTCCTCAGTCATGAGATCTTCATCATCTAGCATTTCCATCTCTCTTAATAGGTTGAAACCTTCAGCATCACCCAATTTAGAGTTTAGGAGTGCTTCCAGGGTCTTGGTTCTCCCAGTGTACTGAGAGTCAGGTAGGTGGGTTTTTAGCATGGAAATTGGAGAGGAGTTAGTGCCCATGTTCTCACACCCAAGTGTTTGAGATCTGTGAGTATTGGTTCTAGAGCCAGCAAGAGAACCAGATTCAGAGCCAGACCTACTGGAATCTGCTAATTTGCCGTCTGCCATAGCAGATGGCAAAGGCATGCCTGGCGGACGGCAAAGCCTTTGCCGTCTGCCAGCAGACGGCCAATAGTCCGGCTGAACAAATAACGGCAAAGGCCACTTTGCCGTCTGCTGGCAGACGGCAAAGGCTTGCAAAGACTCTCTTTGCCGTCAGCTAACACACAACCTTTGCCGTGAGCCTCATTACATCACAGACGGCAAAGAATTTAGGGAAATATAAAAAAATGTTCGATGAGCAGCGTGTCCGGCGTCCTGCGTACAACGTGTCCAGTGTCCGACGAGCAGTGTGTCCGGCGCCCCGCGTACAGCATGTCCGGCGTTCGGTGAGCAACTTGTCCAGCGTCCGGCGAGCACGACTGTGGCGGCGTCCTGCATGCAGCGAGCAGTGTGGCCAAAGCAACAACAGACGACGACGGCGGCCGGAGCAACAGTGGACGACGGCGGCCGGAGCAGCGGCCATGGACGGAGTAGCAGCGGACGACGACGACCATGGCTGGAGCAGCAGTGGCGGGGGAGAGCAACATGGGCGGCTGGGTAGAGGAAGAAGGGTGCGGGCGTGGCCGAGCATGGCCGGAGGTGAGCTTGCCGGAGCTCAGGCGAGGGGGAGAGGAAGAAAGATGGCGGCCAGAGGAAGAAGGGCGGCGGGGGAGAGGAAGGACGGCGCGGGCTGAGCGGTTGCTGGGGAGGCGGCAGGCGGGGTGGGCGGACCGGCAGCCGGGGCTGCGCCGGGAGGCAGAGGGCGACAGCCGACGCGCGAGGCAGGTGTGGGCGGCAGACCAAGGCAGGGAGCGGCGGCGGCCTCCGGCTCAGGGGCGGCGGCGCCGGCCTCGCGACCTCCAGTTCGTTCGTGAGAGAGATAAGGGAGAGAGATCGTGTGGTGGGTTGGAACGATAAGGGAGAAAGAGAGTGGTGGGGCCGGATAAGGCACATGAGAGATCATGGGGTGGGCTACGCGTGGGGTGGATCTCACAGTGCGTCTAAGATGTTGCCACCTCATCGATCTGCGTGATCGATCCGCGTGGTGTGTTTTCTCTTTGCCGTCTGCTGGCAGACGGCAAAGAGGGTGCCCCATTAGCGTGTGGACGCCATGCCCCTGTGGGCCCCACCTCTGTTCTTTGCCATCTGCCAAATGCCTCTTTGCCGTCTGCTAGCAGACGGCAAAGATGCAGCTGACGGCAAAGACTCTCTTTGCCATCAGCTGCTTCTTTGTCGTCTGCTTTGACAAAGCAGACGGCAAAGACACTCTTTGCCGTCCGCTGGCAGACTGCAAAGAGGGGACAGATGGCAAATTGCCAGATTCCAGTAGTGTGAGCTCTTTTGGGATCTATTGTCCCCAGAGTTGTTCTCCCTCGAGCCAGATATCAATGACATATTAGTGTCAAGGACAGGGTTGGTGGAAGATTCAGTCCTTCCATCTTCACTTCTAGGGGGTTCTACCTCAATCAGTGTAACACCCCTGTGTAATAAGCACTGTGCTCTTGTGATAAACATGCCAAGTCATCATCAATTGCATTGCTTGATCATAGAGGTTAAACAACTCCATTCAAATTTCTCTCTGAAAATCAATTTAAATTTAAAGTGAAAATAAAAGTTGTTCAAATCAAGAAACAAAAATGTCCATAATATTGCAAATAATCCAGAAGCAATTATAAGAATGTAATCTACATTAACTAAACTAGTTAGGTGACTCAAACATCAAGAAACAACATCAAAACAGTAATATAAAGTGCCATTTCAATTACTAAAAATTCATAAGAAATCAAAACTTGCCCAAACCAATTTCTGGTGGAAGGTAATATTGCACTATAACATGTGGACCAAGTCTCATATTTTATAAAAGTCATTTAGGAGCCAAACAATTTGCAAACAGAAAAGAACAAAGAAAATAGAAAATAAAATTTGAAAAAGGCATGGATTGACTGGGCCTTAGTGCACAGTGGCAGGCCCAGCCAGCCCAGCCGGCCTGTTTCCCTCCTCTCTCTCTCTTCCCCGTCGCCTTGTCGCCCGCGCCGTGGCCAGAGCGCGGCAGCTCCGGCCGCTGGCCGACACGCCGCCGCCACCGACACGAGAGGATAAGGGCGCCCTCGTCCACCTCCCCTGGACGCCCTCCCCCATTCGCTCCCTCTTCCCCTCTCGCGTGCACTCGCTCCCTCCCCTCCCTCCGTCCCGAGCCCGCCGCCGCCGCTTGCCTGCTCCGCCGCGGCGACAGCCATCGCCGTCTCCCTCCGTCGAGTCCGTCGACCTCGCCGCAGACTGCCTCGTCCCCCTACGCTGCTCGTTGGAGCCGGGGACCTCTACCACGGCGGATCTCCCTCGCCCCCATCCGCCTCGACCACCGGCGTCTCCAACCTCCCCCGGCAGCTACTAAGCTTTCACCGGCCTTCTTGCGCCGCCCGGTGAGCCCCCGGCCGATCTCCTTGTCTTTTCCGCGCCGTAGAGCACCCTGTCGAAGCCCCCACAAGTTCCCAAACGCGCCGCCGCTCCACTGGTCGCCGGAGCTACTCCGGTGACCATTTGGTCACCCTGCGGGTGTCCAACTTGCTCACCGCAGCACGTTGGGCCTCGCTGGCCGCTTATTTTGCGCGAAATCGCTCTGCTGCGGCTAGCTCACCCGCGGCCGAACCACACCGCCGCCACGGCTCGACGCCGGCGGCCCTGTCGGCCTTCCCTATCCACTCTGACCTCGCCACTCGACGCACACCACCCCGAAGCAAGGCAGACAGTCATATGAAATTCAGTGGGAGCATTATACAAAGGTAAAAAGGAAAGCCGAGTTGGAAGCGGTTTCCTCAAGTGGAAATATTCATGTTTGATCCCTGAGCAACCAAATCTCGAGGACGAGATTTCTTTAAGGGGGGTAGGTTTGTAACACCCTGGATTTTGCCCATTTTTTTTCTTTTGAATTTGGTCCGGATTCGCTTTTCTGTGGCTTAGTAGTTTTGCAACCCGGAGGGATCACCCTTCATTCTTCTTTCCAAGTGGCTTGCCAACTTCTAAACCATCCCAAGACCTTGCCAATTCCATCTTGGACCAACCCCAATACTCTTTTTTGTGGGAATTTTCCTTTTTCTATTAAAGGAATAACCCTGTTTGTCATGGGGTTGTGAAGCAACCCACCTTTCCACCATTTCAAAGATTCCCAAATAATTCTCATAAATACTTTGGGACATATCTTCCTCAGATATGTCAAAACCCTTCCTTGCCATGTTCAAAAATATTTCACAAATATTCCTTTTCTGATTCTGCCCTAACTGCCAAGTTGAGAAGCAAGTACCCTTTATATTTGCTTGCTTGGTCCCAAACTTTTTGGGCATTCTTTCCTATCCATATCATTGCCACATGCCAAAATTCAACTTCATTTGGATATTAAATCTCCCTTGGATAATTTCCAAAGTTTCTGGTCAACTGGAAGCTTTGTGAAGCAAGTGCTAGCTAGGCATATCCAAATGAGTTGAAATTTTGCAAGAATATTAATATGCTCAAATAATGACTCTCCACCAAGTTTCAACTCTATAAAATCAACTATGTGAGCACAGCCTCAAATCTTAGTTTCTGGTCAGATTTTCACATTATGAAGCAACTATATGTTATATTGCTCCATAATTGCTGAAAATTTACTAGAGCATTCTCCTACCCATATAACTTATCTACAAAAAATTTGGGCTCATTTCATCTTCCCAATAATTCTCTAGAATGTTTCTAAGATTCTGGTCAGAGAGGATAGCTGTGAAGGAAGTACCATTTTGGCTTGTCCAAATGGCATGAAATTTTTCTGGCACTCTCATATGATCAAATCATCATCCTATGCCCAATTTCAGCCCAATTTAGTACTCCATGTGAGTGGCACATCAAGATTGAGTTTCTGGACCAGATTGGTCAGTTACAAAGCAACCCTATTAAATATTGGTCCATTTCTCTCCAAATTTCACAGGATTATAGTCCTTCCTACCCTAACATTCCCAGACATCTTATTTGCCTCTTATCACTTCTCTGTTCACCACAGATGTGTGGATAAGTTTGCTACAACAAACTTCTAGTAAAGGCACACATCCACTCTTGGCCTCTATTGCTGATCTATCACCTCAGTTGTAACCTAGCATGGAGGGACTACTCACTGGACATGATGTGGCCAGTCAGGGTGCACCGCGTGTGCCAGTCGACACGGTGACCACGTGTCTGGCATGACAGCCAGCGCGCTCTGGCGATTAAACCGCTCGGTTTCGTCCGTTCCCTCACTCCCTCGCCACCTCTTCATGTCCAGGGGCTTCCCCTCGTCGCCGCCTTCGCTTTGGAAGCCTCTCCCCCTCTGGATTCTTCCCTCTTGCGCCACGGCGATCGCCGCCGCTGTTCGGCCCGTGACTGCCGTCGCTTTCTTCCTTGGCTTCTTCCTCCTCGAGCTCTCCCGAAGCTGCTGCTACCTTCTCCACTCCTCTGTGAAGCTTCCCGACACCGGATACAGCCATCCACATCGCCCCGCAGCTCCAGTACCCAGCTAAGATCGCCGCCGTGGCCGTGCATATCCGCTCGCCGTGGCCTGGCTATATATAGCCCTCCCCGCACCCTCTTGAGCTCACCAACCTCCTCCTCTCCCCCTCTAGTCCACTCCAGTGCCCGCGCTCGACCGAAATCCTCGCCAGAGCGCTTGGATTTCTGGCGAGCTCACCCCACTGCCCCGCCACCATTCTCATCACCCGAGCCTCCCCGGCGCCCGTGGACCTCACCTCGGGATGCGCCGCACTCCGGCGACCAGCTCTGGCTGGCCGCCCGCCTCATTCCATCACCGGAGCGCCGGAATCACGCCGGAGCCAGAGCTCTCCATCGCCGTCGTCCGCCTCCACCTCGCCCGCCTGCTACAGAGCGTCCCCGCGGCCGCCACGGGTACCCACCGGCGCGGCAGGGAGCGCCGCTTCCGTCCCGCCCCTCGCCGCGGGCCCTCACCCACTAGAGCCACGGCAACGCCGAAGATCGGCCTCCCTCTGCTGCAGATCGAGAGAAAGGAGGGAGGAGGGAGATAACTCTGCAAGCGGGCCCGGCCTGGCAGTGGCTCGGCCCCCCTCCTTCTGTTTTTTTTCAAAGTGGTGGCAAGTGGGCTCGGCCCAGTCGGCAACAGTGGCCGCAGCAGCCAGATTTGGCCCAAGCGGCCCGTGGGCACAGTGCTCTTTAATATTTTTCCAGAAAAAAACTATGGGGGACCTAGAAGTAAATATTTTTCTTACCAAAAGGTCCTTCCATAGTCAAATCATCATATCTTTTTGCTCCCTACTCCGAACGAGGTGATTCCAAAGCCCACTTCTTTGTCTCGTCGAGCCCGTCATGTTGTATCACTTTCACTATGTGATCCCACTATGGAAATGACCATTTTGCCCTTGCCCTTAAACAGCCCCCTCCGGGAGAGTACTGTTTCCGGCAGTCAACTCTGCGGACTCTCCGCACTCCTTCCCGATGGTTCCTTTATCCCCAGGCAAGCCACAACTCTCATCTGCATAATTGCATTGCAATATCATAATTTAACTATTTACTTCAACAACAAGTATGAATTATTTGTGAAATAAATTGGGTTATACAATGCTCGAGTAAATTCTTGGATAGGTGACTACCATGCTGAGTACCGGATTATTAGTGACTAGTAGTTTACCCACTTGTTGATACTACGATGTTGAGATCACTGTCTATGATTATTTTGGATTTCATCCGGCAGTTCATGGAGATGAGTTAGTAGTGGTGGCTTAAGCATACTGGTTATCGGATTTCTAGCCAGATATTGTTTTGACGTGGACTACTATGATGTCGGAGTGTCAGCCATGACAGAAATATCATTCGAGGATTAGATGCTTCATGGTTTATCTTGAGTCACCTGTTCGGACTTATCCGTGCAGCCACATTTGCCGGTATGGGACGGCCTTGACTTGTTCTGATCGCGTGCTCTTTCACCGGTACCGCCCGACAAGGAAGGTTATGCGTGCACGCTACCCTGGCCCGGTAGGCGGCGATAACCTTGTGAGCCTAGTTGAGTTATATGGTACCAGGTCCCCGTTTGGGACAGTTTGTTAGCCACGACGGTGGCAGGTGTCACGCGGTGACACAGGGGCCACCCAGGGCTTGACTCCGGGGGAGGATGATTGCCGGTGGTATGATGGGAGAGACACGGGTCAGGCAGGTTTCGTTGGAGCAACGCTGGTCCACCCGAATGGGATCACGAGGTCAGGTGCTCCATGGTGTGGGTAAAGTGCGCAACCTCTGCAGAGTGTAAAATCTATTCGAATAGCTGTGTCCACGGTATTGGATAGTCTATCCAGACCTCACTAGATGGTCAACCATAGTAGTAATAATGATGGAAGAACTCGTCATATGATCGGAAGTACTCGATGGATCGTGAGTATTCTGAGGGTTGTGAGACAACCCGGAAGAGATTAAGTTTGTCAGACTTGTCGTGCAGATGGGATCAGGTATTTGATATGTTAGCCATGGGATGGCTATGAGATGTTGGGATTGGACTTGGAGCAGGTTCGGATTGGATCCTAAGATTATTCGGAGTATGGATTAAATATGGTTTACTTTACTACATCTACTTCAGTAGCTATTTTGCTATGATGTTGTCTTGCTTTAATGCTGATGTTTGCTGTGAGCTTGCGAGTACATTCAAAGTACTCACCTGGCGTGTCATGCTAGTTTGCAGGTCATGCCGTGATTGCTTGCTTGTCGAGGATTCCGAGTTTGTGAGCTAGGATACGCGTTCTAGCCAGAGTCCCTGCGGAGTGGAGTCCATCACCGCCGTCGCTGTTCCGCTGCCGAGAGAGTTACTCCGCTGTTAGCATAGAGCTACCCCGGGCAGTCGTAGTGTCGCCGTGCCGATGTAACCCATGTACCCTTTGTAACCATATCCATTGTAATAAAGAGCTGATTTGTTCTATGCCAACAGTGCCGTATTCCAGAGGACTTGTCCCTGGGCTGGAATACGGGGCGTTTCGGTCTTCTCTGAGCCGGGGTGCCACAGGCGTTGGTATCAGAGCAGGTCTGGCTATAGGGCGTCCTAGGCCCTAGACCGCGCGAGCGTTCGTAACCGGTAGTATAGGATCCAGTTGGTTTGCTGCACTTGGTTGTTGCATTTGTTTGTGCATAGCATGCATATAGACTAGATATCTTATCACTAACGATGGATCTGGTGAGTGTAGGTGGCATTGGTTTCGATTCCCTACCTGCGCTCTCTGGTTTGCATATTTGTTCCTTGCTGTGGTGTTATCTCCATCCCAGCGGAGTGATGCCAAGGTGCTTGGGGGTGTCGATCACTAGCAGGATTGATGCACCGGTACCACACCAACTTATTCTCTTCCGATACCCCTATCGTTTCGGTGATAGACAAGTTCTATCCCGGATCGTGCCATTCCACTAGTCGCTTCGGCAACCCTTACTGATCCTTGTTATCAGAAAAGGGCAATGCCTGCAAGCCTTTCTCTCCACCACTATCTCATTCCGCCACCTATTCTTTGGACGTGTACGGTTTTCTTCCATACGCTTGATGATGTTGTGGTCGTAACTTCTGTGTTCCGACCCCCGATCGCCAAGTTCGTCCTCACCACCGTGTTCGTTCAGATGGAACCGATGTTAAGCCCATGTTTGGTGTAGCCTTGTTTACACCAATTTTCTTCCACACATTGATTCACTTTCGTGCACATTGCCATAGCATGTTAGACCGTAATACCGGAGTTCTTGCGAGATTTGTGTGCTTAAGTAGGAATGCATATTATTGCTGTGAATAGCTGTAGAATGTGATATTGCTTGTGTGTGTGATCTTGCTGCTTTGTGTACTTTTTGTTTAGTCGTTCCTTTTGCTTCTTTATTTGGGCCCTTGGTGTTACCTTATTTTCCCCTTATGGAAGTTGCTCACCGACACTGAACCCAAAGAGCCAGTGAAGAGACAGCCATTTGGAAGCTCAACTCAGCAATATGGAATTTTCAGCAGACTGTGTTATATCGGGAATATCGGGCCTGAATATAAATGATATCCTGGCTAGATTGGTTATCAGCATCAAGTATACAACAGTGCAATCTTCACAGCAGTAATGATAGCATCAGCAAGAAGGCAAATTGTGTACATGATCCACAGTGCATTCTGTGCCAAAGTGTTCAGCAAGAAGGATAGCCGAATACCCTGTCACATACAACAAGTAACCGATAGCAGTAACCTCAAGGTATATATATCTACACTCAGTCCGCACATGACCTAAAGAAATTTTTGGCGTAAGTAACCCAGTCTTTCCCTACAAGCTACCTGAGAAGCGTGTGACGCAAGGATTCATGTGTCTTCCTCGATACGACACATGGACATCTTCCGATGCAAGGGTCAGATCCGCAACAGTTGGTCCGAAGGCAAAAATCAGTCAGGACACAAGCTTGCCTCGGGAATCAAGTGGCCAGCTACACATGTTTCCATAGATATGGTGGACATGCTGCCAAGGTCATATGGGTTACTCATACAATGATGCCAGCCCGGTGAGGATCTGACTATTGCATGAGCTATGTAAGAAGAAGAGAACGCTAGTTATACACTTCAACGTGATGACCAACAACTTATGGAGCAAGCCGACCATCTGATATATGCCCCATAGCATTGCTCTGTGCTATTCCGGTATGTTCAAATTATTATGCTCATACCTATATGTATAATAGTGAGCTTTATGGGACGCGGATGAACCCTTGCCTGTCTTTCTTTGGTGATGGCACCATGCCTATGTTCTGAGCTGTTTCCGGCCGTCCGGGGTGGATGCCGACTTTTATTTCTCTTATCAGCAACTGGCCCGTGTTCTGAGCTGCTTTTCGGCCGTCTCGGGTAGCTGTTGAATTTCTCTCCGTAGCAGTGACCCTATGCTCTGAGCTGTTCTTCGGCCGTCTTAGGGAACTACTAGTTTCTTCTTATCGACACCGTCTCATGCTCTGAGCTACTTTTTAGCCGTTTTGAGTCAGGGTTGAGTTACTCCAGTAATGTCCCAGATCTGAGTTGTAAAGACCGTTCTGGCGGCTACTGGCTTATTTGCCGGTTTTATCCAAGGGTTCAGACGGTCGTTACCCTACAGCTACAACGTGTAAAGTAATATGCCTGCCGGAATATTGTACCTAGCAACATCTATGGTCACATGGAGAATCAAGAACACATAAAGCCAAGTTCTTTCAGCTAAGGATCCAGGCAAAGAGAACCATAATGAAGGAGCAAGATTGGCCACACAGGTATGATAATGGTTGCAAGATCAACATGGTACAGATACTCCGGACAGTCTAGCTCGGTACCAGTCACCATGGGCACACACCCACGGGGTCTATTCCATTTGCAAGGACCCCATATCGAGACAACCCGCCCAGCCAACCAGATATGCTCAGAATTGTCAGAAGAGGGCAACCAAGCTGGTCAGGTCAGCCGAAAGATTAACTCAGCAGTTCAACTTTAGCAACCGTGTTAAAGCATTACACGGTCTACCATCCATATAGAGATACCGACAGACTGAGTAATTAGAAAGATGAACAACAGTCTCGAAGCATATGTCCTCACAGATGGGAATCAGTTAAAGACTAACCTGCCGTGAACAAGACTTTGCTATCAGAACCACCGTCAGTCAAGTCTGCAGAAGATACCGTTATAAGGTCATACACTTTTATGCTGGTCACGACAGGTGACAATCAAATATTTGGTAGGTATTTTATACCCAAGACAGTGAAGATACCCAAGATGACTCAGCAATCCGTGCGAGAAGTCATATTCTGCCAGGAGAACGGTACGATTCACAGTACTGTTTCGAGCCTGGAGGACACACAGCCATTTGAAGTCACCCAATGCAATGAGTAAAATATTTTGTGTCTACCAAGAGGATCTGTTCATAACCCAGTAAACGGTCGTTCGTATTGGACTCTGTCAAGACACGTGTAACATCCCCAGATTCTAACCCTTTCACCAAGCTAAATAATTTGCCATGTCATCATAACTACTGAGTTAAAATGCCACTTGTCCAAAACATAGCCAAATTCAAATTCAGATTGAATGTCAAATATTTGTTTCTACTGTCATGCAAACAAAATAGTTCATCCTATAGAAAATAATCCCTAGATATTTGTCATATTGAAACCAACATTTTTGCAATCCCTAAAATGCCCCTAGATTTTATTTAGTGGTCCAGCAGCATTTAATTTTGGCCCTTCCAATTTCTAAAAATGCCTAACCTCTTCCCACGGCCCAGAAACTTTTTGAGCAGCCTCAAAATATTGCCAACAATCAGTGGGCCATGTTCCATATTTTTCCTGAGTCATTTGACTGCCCAAATAATTCTTTTCCTCTCTTTGATAATAAACAAAAAGAAAAACAGAAAGCAGTAAATAAAAGAAAAAGAAAAAAAGGGGGCCAGAGGCCACTTACCTGGCAGGCCCAACAATGCACATCACCTGGAGGCCCAGCCCATCAATCGAGTTGTCTCCCTCCTCCGTCGCAGTGTCGCCACCGCGCGCGCCCGAGCCGGCGATCCAACACGCGCCGGCCATCCGTGCTTTCCTCGGCGTCTATAAGGTCGCCCCGAGCCCCCTCGTCCTTCCTCCCCCCCGAACCCTAGTCGCCTCCACTCGCCCCCATTCGCTTCCCCTCTCTCGTTCCCCATTCCACCCGAGACGCCGTCGCCGACCGCTGCTCGATCCCGCGGCCATCGCCACCGTGTTGCCTCGCCGCCGTGCCCATCTGCTCCACCTCGTTCAACTCCTTCATCTGCACCTCTCCGTTGAGCTCGAGGAGGCCCGCACGGACAAGATCGACCTCGACTTTGTCTTCTCGGGCGCCGGCGATCCCCATCGACCCCGAGCCTGTCTGCAGCTACTAAACTTTGCGCCGGCCTCCGTGTGCCACTACGTGAGCTCCTCTTCCTCCTCTTCCTCTCCGTTAGCGCGCTGCTGCCCCGTAACTAGCCATCGCCGGCGCCACGCGCTGCCGCCCGCCGTTGCCGGCGAGCTCCTCGGTACAGAGCCGCTCGAGCTCCTCCGCCTGGTCTTTTGTGCTTCTGGCACTCGCCGTAGTTCGCCTGGCCGGTTAAATCGTTCGAGAACGACCCGAATCCGCGCGACCGAGCACGCCCGAAATACGTCGCCGCCAACCTCAACGCCGGTAGCGTTTCCGGCGATTCCAGCTCCGGCCAATACCGCCACGAGACGCGCGGCACTGCAAGCTTTCGAACGCCACCAGAAACGCATGAAATGACGCACCGTAGCGTGATTCCGACCCCGCCGTGGCTCGGCCGCAGCGCAAGAGCTCGCCGGAGATCCTCCAGCGACTCCGCTGAGTTGGCACTGGCGGGGCCCGCCCCGGTGACACTGCCCATGGGCCCAACGGGGCCACCAGTCAGGGTTGACTGGGTCAACCCTGCTGACTGGGCAGCGTGGGTCACTGACATGTGGACCCCACCGTAGTTTAGTTAATCTCTAAACTAATTAAACTGCTAATCAGTCTGTTAACTAATATAATCACTAAATAGTCGCTGACTACTGGGGCCCACCCACTAATTAATCTGTTCAGTTAAACTAACCCCCTGTTAAAGCCACAGTCACTGACATGTGGGTCCCACTGGACCCACAGGTCAGATTTGACCAGGTCAGCGCCACTGTTGACTGCTGACGTCATCACCTAGTCATGCTGATGTCATAAATCAATTCTGTTAATAAAATCATTTAAACTTTAAAAATTAATAACTTTTAAACCGTGGCTCGGATCGAAAAACCTAAAACATGAAAGTTGCTCAGAACGACGAGACGAGTCTGATCGTGCCGTCTGTTTCCTTGTCGGAACCTCCTACGTAGGAGAACTCGTAACTCTGGGCCCGATTCCGATAGATGAATAGTGCACACATACCGGTTAATAAATCCCAGATTAATCCTAAAAATAACTAAAGTGACTTAGATGCATATTTAGGCAACCCTGCACTGCATCATAGCATAGCACACACTGTGTTGTATCTGTTTGCATTATGTTTACCTGTTTCTTTCCCCTCTTCCCTCTCGGTAGACCCCGACGTTGACGTAGCTCCCGAGACAGACGCAGCTCCGGAGTACGACTACGTCCCCGACGACACCACTGAAGACCTTGCCCTTGCCGCAGAGCAAACATGCAAGCACCCCCATTTTGAACATGCCTATATCACCTATTCTCTTCTCTCTTATGCTTGCATTAGAATTGCTGCTGTTACTATTATCCTATATTTGCTGCATAGCCTGTTTATTATAACCTGCCTTGTTCCCTTACTGCTTATCCTAAACTGCTTAGTATAGGCTGGGTAGAGACCTATCAGAAACCCCCACTATATCCCGACTGCCCCGCTGGATTATCAGAAGACCCGATCAACGGGATTGAAGACCAGGCCCCGGCACCGCACATCACTTCCCCATTAGTTGCCGACACTACTGGGTTACTATCGAGTGCCGAGGGTGATACCTCATCAGCACTTCTGATGATAACCTTGTAGGTTAGATAATCGGTCGTGGTAAGCGAGGGTGATTCCTCCTTCACCACCCCCGATAACGACGTCGTCGTGCAACACTTCAAGTGTGGACCTCGAGGGTGATTCCTCTTTCGTTCACCTTGGCGGTAACATTAGTGGGAATTCTATCGAGGGTGATTCCTCAGGGTTCCCCTTTGATGTTGGACACACAGTTACTATTGTTACCTTGACTTGTACTGAATCATGATACTAAAGACGGGTCGGCCCTGAGGGGTACCCGCGCGAGCATATTTGCGAAGTGATGTGGAGACGGGTTGACCTGGAGGGTGCCCGCGAGATAAACACGAGGCATGGCCGGGCATTCCTAGCCCTTGCCGCAAGTCCTCGAGACGGGGCGACGGGGTCACATCGATCGTGAGTCTCTGCTCGTTTCCGCGCGCTCCTAAACCACTAAACGGTTTGGATATTTGATCCGAGGGGCCTCTGGCCTGATAGCACTAACCATCACATGGGCATAGTATGGGCGTTCTGTGTCGTATACTTCAGCCGGAGCTTAATGGACGTCAGCGACTGAGCGGCGCGCGCCGAATTGGACCGGTTACGCAACCGCGCTTGTATTAAGGGGTTGCTAGGTCTGCTTTCGGCCGCGTTCGCAACATGCAGGAGTTCCCGGGGCGAAGGCCCAAGACCCCTGGGCGCATAGGTTTAGTCCGGCGTGCTGACCTCTCTGTTAAGTATTCGGTCGGGTTGCGGCGTATCGTTTGGCCGAGGGCGGGCATGACCCAGAAAAGTGTGTCCGGCCAGAGTTAAGCGAGCGTGGTGGGTAACTTGGTGCACCCCTGCAGGGAAGAACTTATCTATCGATAGCCTGTCCTACGGTAACGGACACTCGGAGTTGTATCCCGATCGGTACAACTAGAACTTGAGATGAGAACTGGATAGTATGGCTCTGGGATTGCTTTCTCGCAGGGAGTCGAGAAAGGATCTCAGGCTGAGGTTTGATGACACTACTACTTCTTTACTTTATGCCAATCTGCACTCTTCTAATGCTGCAAGACTGCTGAAGATGTTGAAGATGCTAGTCTTCGATAGGACTAGGTTTTCCCCCTCTATTCTGGCATTTCTGCAGCCCAGTCCACATATATAGCCTCCTTTTGACAATGTTGCATATGTAGTGTAGATCCTTGCTTGCTGAGTACTTCGGATGAGTACTCACGTTTGCTTTGCTTTCTTTTTTCCCCCATATCCTTTTGATGCCACCAGACGACGGAGCCCCTGAGCCAGATGCCCTCGTCGACGACCACTACTACTACCCGTCCGGCGAGTACTACTACTACTACGCGGAGCCGACTGACGACCAGGAGTAGGATCGGAGGGTCCAGGGCAGGAGGCCTACGCCTTTCGATCGTAGTATTTTATTTTACCCCGCCTTCTAAAGGCTTATCTCTCTCTCTGTAATATATCTGTACCCAGATATCTAATGCTTCCGCTGACGCTTGTATGCCATCGAGCTATGTATTCGAGCCCTCGAGGCCCTGGCTTGTAATATAAAGCTTGTATGACTTTATTTATGTTTTAGAGTTGTGTTGTGATATCTTCAAGTGAGTCCTTAGGCTTGATCGTGTGCATTTGCGTGTATGGTTAGTGCACGATTAAGCCGGGGTCGTCACAACATGTCCATGAGGAACCACCCTCGGATTTACGAGCAGGGCACATAGTTCGGTCCGGATAATTTATTGCCCCAGACAGGATAGCAGACATAAAAGGATTGGAGTCAGAGTAGCATATGAGGTAAGATTTGCCAAAAAAAGGGTCCAGTGAAGCAAACCACCCCGAAGCAAGGCAGACAGTCATATGAAATTCAGTGGGAGCATTATACAAAGGTAAAAAGGAAACCCGAGTTGGAAGCGGTTTCCTCAAGTGGAAATATTCATGTTTGATCCCCGAGCAACCAAATCTCGAGGACGAGATTTCTTTAAGGGGGGTAGGTTTGTAACACCCTGGATTTTGCCCATTTTCTTTTTCTTTTGAATTTGGTCCGGATTCGCTTTTCTGTGGCTCAGTAGTTTTGCAACCCGGAGGCATCACCCTTCATTCTTCTTCCCAAGTGGTTTGCCAACCTCTAAACCATCCCAAGACCTTGCCAATTCCATCTTGGACCAACCCCAATACTCTTTTTTGTGGGAATATTCCTTTTTCTATTAAAGGAATAACCCTGTTTGTCCTGGGTTGTGAAGCAACCCACCTTTCCACCATTCCAAAGATTCCCAAATAATTCTCATAAATACTTTGGGACATATCTTCCTCAGATATGTCAAAACCCTTCCTTGCCATGTTCAAAAATATTTCACAAATATTCCTTTTTGATTTTGCCCTAACTGCCAAGTTGAGAAGCAAGTACCCTTTATATTTGCTTGCTTGGTCCCAAACTTTTTGTGCATTCTTTTCTATCCATATCATTGCCACATGCCAAAATTCAACTTCATTTGGATATTAAATCTCCCTTGGCTAATTTCCAAAGTTTCTGGTCAACTGGAAGCTTTGTGAAGCAAGTGCTAGCTAGGCATATCCAAATGAGTTGAAATTTTGCAAGCATATTAATATGCTCAAATAATGACTCTCCACCAAGTTTCAACTCTATCCAATCATCTATGTGAGCATAGCCTCAAATCTTAGTTTCTGGTCAGATTTTCACATTATGAAGCAACTATATGTTATATTGCTCCATAATTGCTGAAAATTTACCAGAGCATTCTCCTACCCATATAACTTATCTCCACAAAATTTGGGCTCATTTCATATTCCAATAATTCCCTAGAATTTTTCTAAGATTCTGGTCAGAGAGGATAGCTGTGAAGGAAGTACCACTTTGGCTTGTCCAAATGGCATGAAATTTTTATGGCACTCTCATATGACCAAATCATCATCCTTTGCCCAATTTCAGCCCAATTGGCTACTCCATGTGAGTGGCACGTCAAGATTGAGTTTCTGGACCAGATTGGTCAGTTACAAAGCAACCCTATTAAATATTGGTCCATTTCTCTCCAAACTTCACATGATTATAGTCCTTCCTACCATAACACTCCCAGACATCTTATTTTCCTCTTATCACTTCTCTGTTCACCACAGATGTGTGGATAAGTTTGCTACAGCAAACTTCTAGTGAAGGCTCACATCCACTCTTGGCCTCTATTGGTGATCTATCACCTCAGTTGTAACCTAGTATGGAGGGACTACTCACTGGACATGATGTGGCCGGTCAGGGTGCACCGCGTGTGCCAGTCCACGTGGTGACCACGCGTCTGGCATGCCAGCCAGCGCGCTCTGGCGATTAAACCGCTCGGTTTCGTCCGTTCCCTCTCTCCCTCGCCACCTCTTCATGTCCAGGGGCTTTCCCTCATCTCCGCCTTCGCTCTGGAAGCCTCTCCCCCTCCGGATTCTTCCCTCTTGCACCACGGCGATTGCCGCCGCTGTTCGGCCCGTGACCGCCGTCGCTTTCTTCCTTGGCTTCTTCCTCCTCGAGCTCTCCCGAAGCTGCTGCTGCCTTCTCCACTCCTCTGTGATGCTTCCCGACGCTGGATACAGCCAGCCACGTCGCCCCGCAGCTCCAGTATCCGGCTAGGATCGCCGCCGTGGCCGTGTCTATCCGCTCGCCGTGGCCTGGCTATATATAGCCCTTCCCGCACCCTCTTGAGCTCACCAACCTCCTCCTCTCCCCCTCTAGTCCACTCCAGTGCCCGCGCTCGACCGAAATCCTCGCCGGAGCGCTTGGATTTTTGGCGAGCACACCCCACTACCCCGCCACCATTCTCATCACCCGAGCCTCCCCGGCGCCCGTGGACCTCACCCCGGGGTGCGCCGCACTCCGGCGACCAGCTCTGGCTCGCCGCCCGCCTCATTCCATCACCGGAGTGCTGGAATCACGCCGGAGCCAGAGCTCTCCATCACCGCCGTCCACCTCCACCTCGCCCGCCCGCTACAGAGCGTCCCCGCCGCCGCCACGGGTACCCACCGGCGCGGCAGGGAGCGCCGGTTTCGTCCCGCCCCTCGCCGCGGGCCCTCGCCCACCGGAGCCGCGGCAACGCCGGCGACCGGCCGCCCTCTGTTGCAAATCGAGAGAAAGAGGAGGGAGGATGGAGATAACTCTGCAAGCGGGCCCGGCCTGGCTGTGGCTCGGCCCCACTCCCTCTGTTTTTTTTTCAAAGTGGTGGCAAGTGGGCTCGGCCCAGTCGGCAACAGTGGCCGCAGCAGCCAGATTCGGCCCAAGCGGCCCGTGGGCACAGTGCTCTTTAATATTTTTCCGAAAAAAACTGCGAAGGACCCGTGGGCAAGTGGGCTCGGCCCAGTCGGCAACCCTGCACTGCACGTTAGCATGGCCTGCTCTGTGTTGCATATGTTTGCTGTGTATTTATCTGTTTCCTCCCCCTCTTCTCTCTCGTTAGTCCCCGACACCGACGTAGTCCCCGAGGCCGACGCAGGTCGGAGGTCGACTACGCCCCTGACGACCAGACCCTTGCCGCAGAGCTTCCAGGCAAGCACGCCCCTTTGAACATTCCGATATCGCCTATTCTCTTCTCTCTTATGCTTGCATTAGAAATTGCTGCTGCTACTACTTTACCTATTCTGATGCATGGCCTGTTTTTGTAAATGCTGTTGTTACCTACCTACTTATCCTAAACTGCTTAGTATAGGCTGGGTAGAGACCCATCAGAGACCCCATTTTGACCCAACTGCCCCGCTGGATTATCAGAAGACCCGGTCAACGGGATTGAAGACCAGGCCGCGGCACCACACATCACTTCCCCCTTATCGGTACGACACTACAGCGTTACTATCGAGTGCCGAGGGTGATACCTCGTAAGCACTTCTGATGATAACTCTGTGGAGTAGTTACTCGGTCGTGGTCATCGAGGGTGATTCCTCCTTCTCCACTCCCGATAACGACGTTGTCGTGCCACACCTCAAGTGTGAACCTCGAGGGTGATTTCCTCTTACGTTCACCTTGATGTTTACATCTAGTGGGAATCCAACGAGGGTGATGCCTCGGATTCCTTCTTGATGTGGTAGCCACACAGATTGCCTTTACATTACTGTTGATACTGATTAAACTGGATAAAGACGGGTCGGCCCTGAGGGGTACCCGCGCGAGCATGTGATGCGAGTGTTGTGAAGTCGGGTTGACCTGGAGGGTGCCTGCGAGATAACTACGAGGCGTGGCCGGGCATTCTTAGCCCTTGCCGCAAGTCCTCGAGATGGGGCGACGGGGTCACATCGATCGTGAGTCTCTGCTCATTACTGCGCGCTCCTAATTCACTAACGGTTTGGTATTTGATCCGAGTGGGCCTCTGGCCCGATAGCACTAACCATCACGTGGGAACAGTTATGGGCACTGTGCGTCATATGCATCAGCTGAAGCTTAATAGATGTCAGCGACTGAGCGGCACACGCTAGGTTGGACTGGGAACGCAACCGCGCTTGTATTAAGGGGTTGCTAGGTCTGCTCACCGGCGGTGTACGCAACGTGCAGGAGCGTCCGTGGCGATGGCCCAAGAACCCTGGGGCATAGGTTTAGTCCGGCCTGCTGACCTCTCTGTTAAGCCTAGGTCGGGTTGCGGCGTATCGTTTGGCCGAGGCCGGGCATGACCCAGAAAAGTGTGTCCGGCCGGAGTTAATCGAGCGTGGTGGGTAAGTTGGTGCACCCCTGCAGGGAAGAACTAATCTATGCATAGCCGATCCTTGGTAACGGACACTCGGAGTTGTATCCCGATCGATACAACTAGAACTGGATACTTGAGATGAGAAATGGATAGTATGGCTCTGGGATTGCTTTCTCGCAGGGAGTCGAGGAAGGATCTCTGGGCGAGGTTGATGACACTACTACTACTTTACATTATGCTAATCTGCACTCTTCTAATGCTGCAAGACCGCTCAAGATGCTAGTCATCGATAGGACTAGGTTTTCCCCTCTATTCTAGCATTTCTGCAGCCCAGTCCACATATACAGCCTCCCTTTGATAATGTTGCATATGTAGTGTAGATCCTTGCTTGCTGAGTACTTCGGATGAGTACTCACGGTTGCTTTGCTTTCTTTTTCTCCCCATATCCGTTTGTCGCATCCAGATGACGGAGCCCCTGAGACAGCTGCCCCCGCCGACGGCTACTACTTCTACCCTCCCAGCGAGTACTACTACAAGGAGCTGTCCGACAACCATGAGTAGGTTCGGAGGGTCCCAGCAGGAGGCCTGCGCCTTTCGATCGTAGCTTTTGTTTTGCCCCGCCTTCTTAAAGGCTTATCTCTTTTTCTGTATTATATCTGTACTCAGATATCTGATGCTTACGCTGACGCTTGTATGCGAGCTTTTGTATTCGAGCCCTCGAGGCCCCTGGCATGTAATATAAAGCTTGTATGACTTTATTTATGTTTTAGAGGTGTGTTGTGATATCTTCAAGTGAGTCCTTAGGCTTGATCGTGTGCATTTGCGTGTATGGTTAGTGCACGATTAAGCCGGGGGCGTCACAATCAGTAATTTGTAGATTTTTCCTTGGATTCCAAAGAGTCTCTCATTTGGAATTTTTGAGGGGTCCTTGCAAGAGATTTTCACTCTGATTGTTTCTTAGAAGGACTTGAAGTTGTGCTGCCAGTCCACATCCAACAGCACACCTAGAGTGGAAGTAATCTGGTCCAGGAGCATCCAGTTACACCACTTAGGGTTCATTTTCCTGATCTTAATCCAAGCAACTTGCAATTCTTCCTCAGGCTCAACATTGCCTTTCCAGACTTCCACATTAACAATGACATTTTTCTTTTTCAGACCAAAGTAAGGGTAACCAGCCACCTGAACCACATCAATCTCAGGGGGGAATTTGACCAGGAAGGTCCACTCATCTAAGGCATTGATGGGCCAGGGCCAGTTGGTCTTGTAGATATCAGCAAATTCCTTGGCTAATTCCTCTTTAGTGACATCTCCTTGTTCCACTAGGACTATACCAACATTGGTCAGAGCTCCCTGGTGTTGGGCATTGGCATCTGGGGCGTCAAGATGATAGAACCCCAGCCCAGGTGCAGCTCTTCCCACATATCTGACAGAAGTATGGGCCTTTTTCCTGACTGGGCAAACATCCACCTTATGGGTGATCATCTTGCAGATGAAACAGGCCTTAGGGCGCTCGCATTTGTCTACGTGATGCCCAGGATCTCCACAACTATAGCAGATCACAGGAGCATATGACATCAGACCTGTAGGAGTGATTCTAGGAGCTGTTTCAACCTTTTTCTTTTGGGAGTTCTTCGACTGATTCCTGCCTCCACCCTGGGAACCAGGCAGAAGCTCGCCTGAATCTGATGAGCCACTAGTCCCAAGTTGGCCTTGCTGCTGATTTTGCTGCCGGGGGGGGGGGGGGGGGGGGGGGGGGGGGGTTGGGCCAAACCATTGGGGAGGGGGTCCTCCCCACTGTTGATGCTGGTAGGGAACTGGCCTGGAAAATCCCACGGCGGCGGCGCCCCCTGGTAACCAAATCCAAAGAACTGCGGCTGGTGGGGGTTGGGCGGCGGTTGCATCATCGCTTGATCGTGTCGCCAAGAGTTGGTATTACTACTCTCTCCCCTTCCTCCCTTGTTTCTGATGCGACCACAGGCGCGTCCGCCCTCCGACATCGCAAGAGGCATTGCAGATTGGGTGGCGGCGGCGCGATGCTGAAGGGGGAGGGGTGGGGAAGGATCAGGGTTAGGGTTTCCCCCTTGGTGGGTATAAGTATCTCCCTAGAGCTGACGATGGAATTCCTACGCCTGGTCCCCATGGCAGCTGTGCACCTGGGAAGCCAAGGTGGCATCCATGTCACTTTCTCCTCATTTTTGAAATTGGGCGCGTTTAGCTCTCTGGTGAAAACTGAACCCTCCTGAATGTTGTAGAACCAGAATCGCTGGGACTTCACGGAGGTGGCTGTTGATCCTGCCCAAATTCATCTCTACACCAACGTGTCGAGCAGGTGTTGTAGCAGGATCCTTGTGGTGCTGAGGAAGGTCAGCACCATCACTGTGCCCCTGCTCAAACACGCTGATCCCCTGAATATTTAGAATAACATCTCTCGAAGCCGCATGCTCACCCAGGGCAGACCTGTTGACTGCTAGCGGATTGCCAGTCCCGATCTCGCTATGCTTGCAACTGTGGAGGCGATGGTAAGCAGAGAAGCTCGGAGCGTGATCTACAGAGCTGTTCTTCGACCAAATGTTGGCTGCAAGATAAGCAAAATCTTCCACTGGCTCTCTGATTTCAGACACAACAGGAGCAGGCGCAAGGAGAAAACCTAGTCTGATGCCGGGGCTGGGGACAGGAAGGGGAGCGGATCCACCGGTTCTGGCTCCGACGGCACTCTGGTGGGCATCAACCCTGTGATGCATCCCCAGCGTTCCTCCCGAGCCGGATCCCCTGAGCGCGCTTCCCTCCTTGCCCAGGCAACAAACGCCGTTGGGGGCTCCGCGGGGTGCGGCATCCTCCTCTTCTCCTCTCTCGTGCCCTCGAAGTAGATTCGCCATGCCAAATTCAGAAGCTCACGATCCACGTGAGCTTTGCAGACTTGAGCATACCTCTTGCTGTACGAATCTGAGTCCCCCTCCGCTTCTTCCACCGCTTCCTTCCATTCCCTGGTGCAGTCGATCCAGGAGACCACATCGTCGCGGATCCGGGTCGCCCGCTCCCTCCAACGCCGCGCTCGCGTCGCCGCGAGCTCCTCCGCCGGGACGAGTGCGAGAGGCTTCAACAGACCCGGGAACGCCTGGTAGACGAAGGAAGGGGGACTCGAATCCCCTCCTCTCCTCGCCTCCGCACTCCCGTAGATCTGTCTGCTCCCGCCATATGGAGCGGGCTGACGCGCAGCAGCCGGTGGCGGCGGCGGCGGCCGTGGTGGCGGCGGCGGTGGTGCGGGGGAGCGGCAGGGAGGGAGGGAGCGGTGCAGGTGGGTGCGGCGCGGGTGGGTGCGGTAGGTGGGGGGCGAGCATTTTTCCCCCTTGGTGAGAAACTTTTTGAGCTGGTTTCTTGTCGCGGGGAGAAGATCCAAGGGGTCCTGTGTCCCTTCTTTCCGCACTCATCCAAAATCGTAAAGATGCACCACCACCGGCCGCCGTGAAGGCAGTGCCGGCACCACCCTGTTACTCCAACCACAACCAGCTGCTACATCTCCACCAGACCACCACCAGATGCCACAAGGGTCATGACGGTGGGCGGTGGAGCTCCTGCCTACTGGACTGCACCTGCACTTCACCATGTCTGCATCTAGCAGGCACGCACTTCACCATGTCTGCATCTAGCAGGCACAGGACTGTGCCTTTGCAACCGATGGCCAGGGCCATCACAGCTTCTTATCACGCTTGCGCTTATTATCTAATGACTAGTAAGCTTGCTCGTGCAATGCATGTCTCGACTAATGCTATTTTCAGAGATACATTTACTCTCAATCAAATACACCTTGTATACATGTCTCATAAGTACTACGTATGCTTATAGTTCTCGATGACGGTGTAAGAAAATGACAAACAGAAAAAAACAACCAAGATAATAGTCATCATATGATATGATACCATACTTTCCGAGTTAGTATGGGAGGTCCAAAACCACATTTTCAGGCTCTTACAACTACTGAGAGTTAGGTTTAAAGTTGTTGAATGGCATTTTTTTACTCTTTGTACAAAGAGAAAAATTCACTGGAGGTACTCATACTCGTCGCGTTGGCCAATTTAGTCCTCATAGTTAGAAATATCCGAAATACGATCACTAAACTTGTCTCAGGGGTTCACATACGGTCCAATGTATGATTTCTTATACGTACGCGCTGATTTGGCAGTTGACTGGCTTGTCCACATGTGCGTTGACCGCCTAACTAATCAGCACCTGGTCGGAACGAATCAATATGGGAAATGCAGGGGGTTTTTGCAAAATCTTCAGGGAATGAAACAGCAGCCCACCTGATCGGACCAGCCGCTCCCCCAGTCGCTCTCCTCCCCTGTTCGTCGTCGCTGCCGAGGTATGACCTCGAGCTCACCGGCGTGGACGAGTGTGGCGACGGCCGCCATGAGCTCGTCGTCGGACGCCGAGCCGCCGCCGTCCACTCCGTTTGGGAGGGGCCTTGCTGACGTCCCTCTCGCTCCCTCCCGGCGTGAGGACCACTCCACGCAGTACACCATCCCGAGCCGCACTTGCCGATGAGGTTCTCGTCGGCGAGCCCGCGCAGCACGGCGGCTTCGCCAAAGTCCAGCGGCTAGAAAGGGGTAAGCTTCCAAGCTTCTTCGGGCGGCGGGAGCCCCTTCCGCCTCTTGACGTCGCAAACGATGAAGAAGGCGAGCACAACGATGACGACGAGTAGCGCAGCGGCGGTGGCGGCGACAAGACCGGTGCGGAGGCCTGGTGATACCTTGTCGGATGACCTGGCTGCACACGAACTCACGCCGTCGCCGGCGAGGTTCCCTGACGACGCCGGGCCCGTGCAGAGCGTAGGGTTGCCCAAGAAGCTTCAGTCGTAGGTGGAGACAGCGAGCGCCTTCGGGACCTCGCCGGCGAGATCATTGGATGAAAGATTTAGCTGGTTCAACCTTAACGATCCTAGCGCTGGCGGGATGCTGCCAGAGAGTTGGTTGGATGAGAGGTCGAGCAAGGTGAGCACCGGCATGGAGCCCAATCCTGCCGGCATCTCGCCGGTGAGCTGGTTGTTGCTGAAGTTCATCTGCGTGAGGCCACCGAGCGACGCGATGCTGGCCGGGATCGCTCCCGACAGCTTGTTAGTAGACATGACGAACTCCTGCAGCAGCGGCATTCCGGCGGCGAGCCCTGCGGGTATCTCGCCGGAAAACAGGTTGTCCCGGCGTTGAACTTCTGCAGCTTAGCCTCTTCCAGATGCGGAGCCTCGTCATGTTCCAAAACAGCGTCTCTAGCAGGGTACCCGTGAGCCCTCCATTGTCTCTTGATGCACACGTTCACACATAATTCCGATCTGTTGATTCTGTTCTGTAACAGTATCTGGTCTTTCTGGGAGCGACTGTACAAAGTCAGATCCTCGTCGGCACGGGGCTACTTGCTGGTTCGACCATCTTTCTTCTCACCCTGCTCTGGGGAACTTGTGTTGTTGTTGGCAAGTGTGATGTTGGGAAAAACGGTGTTGCTATTGATTCAACTGACACTATGCTATCACTCTGTACCTATGTTGTTTCTACAGTCTGGAAGATTTCTGATGCTTGAAGCTTGATTGTGTTGTAAATTATGCAGTAGAATGCTGTCAGTTTTATCTGGAAAAGAATACAACAGTTCAGTTATTGAATTATTTAACAGTGTTTGATATGATCGCACCCTGTTGCAGGGTCTGGCAAACTCGCACGCAACAATGCAAGAACAGACAGGAACCTGTTCGACGAGCCAAATCGGCCATGATCTGAAGCAGCAGCTCGTTCCACACATCGATCGGTCCCGGCAAGAACTAGTGCAGGCAGTCGATGTCGAAGCCGTTCTGCTCGCCGGCGCTGTGTCCGTACCTGTCGGGGTGCCCGTCGGGACATCGCAGCATGATCCGGGCCACGTCCATCAGCCTGAGCCGCACGCCATTCTTCCTCGCCTCCCCCTCCGCCGCTCTGAACTCCTCCAGCTGGGCCCTGTAGAAACCGCCCTTGGGCTCCGCCATCTCCGCTGTCTCGTCCCGGTCGAGCGGCTGCGTGTCCGGGCACTCCCTGCTGTCGAACCACCCGCCGTTCGCGTAGTACGTGGGCGCCACTGTCCGCAGGACCGCGAGCGCCCGGAGCACGGTGTGGAACGCCGCGCGCTTCGCGTACCGCGGCGGGAGCGCGGTCACGTTGCCGTCCGTGAAGCTGAAGTCGTGGAAGCCGACGGCGCGGCCGCGGCGGTAGTACACGGACGGGCGTGCGAACTAGTGCGACGCGGACATGACAACGTAGTCGTGCTCCTTGGCAGCGAGCATCCACCGCTCGTCCGGCTCGTCGAGGTGGAGGTCGTTGGGGCCGGTGAACACCTCTACCTGCCTGTCGGGGCCGACCGCCGGGGGAGGGTGGTCTTGGCAATGGCATGGCGGCTCCAGGCCGGCGACGGCGACGACGGCTGAAGCCTGAAGGGGACTAGGGTTGAGAGGGGAGAGGAGAGGAGAGCGAGGGGCGAGGTGCGGGGCAGCCGACCAGGTGGGGGGCGAAACGTTAATTACGGAAATTTTGCGAAAAAACCCGTTTGATTCGTTTCGACCAGGTCCTGATGAGTTGGCGGTCAACGCACGCGTGGACAAGCCAGTCAACTACCAAATCAGCGCGTACGTATAAAAAATCATACATTGGACCGTATATGAACCCCTGAGACAAGTTTAGTGATCATATTTCGGGTATTTCTAACTACGAGGACTAAATTGGCCAACGCGACGAGTATGAAGACCTCCAGTGAATTTTTCTCTTATACAAATAGAGATCATTAATGGTGCTTTCAAAAACTCTGAGATCACGAACTACACAAATCCATGATTATATGTGTGAACCTCATCTATTTTGGGGGCAATGTTGCAAATTGCAATTTATATATACATTTTCTTCCCAAGAGAATTTACAAAGGTATGCTTAACAAGGCAACATCAATGTTGGATTCGGCATCGTCAGATGCCAAGAATCACTCGTACATTTCGAAGGCAATATTTATTTCCAAACAAACAGCATGCACGCTGGTTGGAGATGAATTCATTCAGATTCTTGTAGACCATCCATCACTTTGTTTTACCTGCAATTCCGGTATGTACAAGCACAACACCATCCAGCACGATGAACATGCACAGAACAGAAGTAAAAGACAAGTTGGGAGTTACATTTCAAACTAAAAAGTGATCTTTTATCTATTTTTTTGAGAATACTCCTTCATAGTTTATTTTTCTTGGTTAGTAAAAGTAGGAAGACAAGATTATGGTAGGAAGACAAGATTTTTATCTGTTTTTTTATTTAGGGAGATCATTTTGCCACAGCCAATGAGTTGAGTTCAGTCTTACCATACCACACAGCAGCAACTTGGCCTCCATTTGAACACCTTATGGTATCCAACCAGAGTAATCGATTTCGAATTTCCGCAAATTTGGGAACCGGGCACACAATGATGTCAGTGCTTTTCTAGCAGTGCAAAGACCGGAACAAACATGGATAGCACCCCTTTGATTCCCTCTATTTTGTAGAGCTGCTTTGACACAAGGGAAAGATAGTTCAGATCACTAGTCCTGGTGATCCTCTTGAGAATCTCTGTCACCAGAGCCTCCGGTAGGTCCTCCATCAAGCAAATTCAGTTGTACCAATCAGGTAATATATATCAAGGTTCAGAAAACAACCAAAGAGCTGGACTCAAACTTATGATATATCAGAACAAAAAATGCATGTGAAGATGAACTCAAGGTTCAGAATAATGCATGTGAAGATGGACTCAAGGTTCAGAATAATGCATGCGAAGAAAGCAAAAGTGATGATAAGTAGCAGAGCCTAAATAATGAACTAACTAAGAGAATACAAATAAACGAGCTAGAATTGACGCAAGCAATTGCAACAAGACCCACGTGCTGAATCTGAACAAACTTATTTTTTATTTTTTGAGAACTTATTTGGAGGCGCCTAATTCATACAGTAACATGAGAACCAGAGCATATATGCAAATTAGTTAGTATTTGTAGGGAGATCATTTTGCCACAGCCGATGAGTTGAGTTCAGTCTTACCATACCACCACAGCAGCAACTTGGCCTCCATTTGCACAAACCTCCATTGGCAGATAGTTGGGTTTCTGCTCTGTACCAACTTGCAGGCAGGGGAGAAAATCGTAACCTAGTTGCAGCTTGTAGGTTTCTCGAAAGTACTCCCTCACAGTCTTGGTTTCGTCGGTCGATAATTCAAACCTCAAATCTCTGCTGGACTGCTTTGTCAAGCCAGCGATGTTTCTGCACACTTCTCCTCGGTGGGCGACCTCAACTCTCAGACCCCTAAGGGCCTTCTTAATCTGCAGTGGAATGTGAAACCATAACCTACCATACCACCACAGCAGCAACTTGGCCGCGATACATTTGATACAGAAAATATGCATACCTCAAGATAATCAAGATCATTAATGCCGCGAATGAGATCTCTCCTGTTAAGAACCTCCCCGATGAAATCGGTCAGCGACACAGCTCGAACAAAAGCAGTCGATGACATGTCTGAAATAAAAAATTCACAATACATTTACTGGCAAGTAACATCACTCATGCCTCCTGGCACAGCATGTTTCAGGTAAGTGGAAACAGAATGCAAGGAATACATGTGACAGACCTATGTTGAGGGACAATCCACTCTGGGTAGGTTTGATGCTCTGGTAGAAACCGTTCCATCCTTAGATATCCTGGCCTAACTTGATGTGTTCCTCGATGGTCTGCGAGAAGAAAGACCGGTCTAGCGGGACGAACCTGAGGCACACAGTGACAACAAGCCCTCAACAAATAAGAAAGGCATGCAAAATGATCGGTAACGACTAACGACGCAAAGGGCAAAGAGCAGTTGTTACCCCATGTCGTTCTGTTCGTTGAGCATGATGTCGCGCAACACAATGCCGAGCACCTGCAAAGGTCATGAAAACATGTGGCTACATAAGGATAGGAAATGAGGAAAACATGATAAGATGGCTGGTGGATTTGCATCAAGTGCTCAGACTTGGCTGCAAAGTCCGCTGATTTACAGCAAGCTATGGACCCAATATTAATCAATTCATCCAACGTCCATTGGTATGAATTGTTGCGTGTTACAGTTCTCCGGAACACAGATCCAGGAAACTATAAGGTAATTACTCATAAGAATTTGGCTCTACTAAGATACCTAGATTCTATTTGCTTTCTTCGGGGTTCAGAACTTGCAGTCGTAGTTGCTGTAACTTCCAGTTGATACCTATGACTACTCTGTCTACTCTTGATCCTTGATAGAAGGACAGACATACCACCACAATCCTCCATGATTATGCTATTCTTGTAACATAGAACAGCTTAGAAAATCATAAAGGTAAATCAAATGGTTCACATCTTTAGAGTTCAGTTTAGTATATCATAATATCATATGATAAGTAGAATAACATCTCCAATGCAAAAATAAACAAGAAGCATAAGAGATTCTGTTCTTACTAAATATATCAAGGTGATAAGCTCTCCATCTGGCTCCTGAAGGCGACTAACTGTCTCTGCCCAAGTCAGCCTCAATCGCGGATCAAGTGCACTAAAGAACCTGTGTTAATTAATAAGGGTGACCTAAACTACCTCTAGAATAACAAATAAACAAGATAAATTGACACGAGCGTATAATCGAAAATGAGGTCAAATGGTTCACTTGGTCTCCACTTGGAGAAATCAGCAACCAGAAAAGTAATGAATTCTGCATTTGGCAAAGATGATGACGACTGCAGCGCCTGCGCCGGTATGTCCGTGGAGATTACAGCCATGAGTATCTGCAGCTGCTGCAGTCTGACCAGGGTGGCGTGCTTGATGGTCACCTTGAACTTCCTCGCCCTCCTGCAAACATACATGTCATGGGGAACCTGATCACCTCATCTTATCATGTCTTGCGGCACACCAACTAACTAACTTAGTTTACCTTTGCCCAGATGGACCTTGCTTGTTGTCAGATAAGGTGACCTCGAACTCCTTGGTGTTGAACGGCAGCTCGCCGGCGGTGTACAGGCTCTTGCGGCCTCCTTGGTAGTACCCACAGCCACGGCCACAGCCGCCGTCACCGCCTCCTTGGTAGTACCCACGGCCACCGCCATCTCGTTGGTAGTAATCACGGCCATGACCACCACCGCCGGCACCGCCTCCCTGTCCTTGGTAGTATCGCCCACGGCCAGCGCCACCATCGGGATTGCCGTCGCCTAGTCCACCACCGCAGACTCCGTAGTATGGCCCGGCCGCTGCGGCCACCATACCCCGCCTGAGCAGCATCGGGGTCGGCCTGGCCACCGCAGCCATCTTCCCCTCACCAAGCGCAAGCACGCACACACGTACTGGAAGCGAAGCAACCCACACGCGTGGACCAACCGACTCTGCCTTGTGGAAGGGGAAGGAGAAAGAAACCGATCAAAATTTTGGACCGGCAGTCGCGAGGGAGAGAAGGGAGGAGGAGGGCGCTGGGCGCGGCAGACTGGCAAAGGAGGTTGCCGGCCGCTTGCAGGAGCGCGGGCGGCGACCGGAGGCGCGGTCGACTCGGGGCGGATCGGGGGAAGCGCACGGGAGGAGGTGGAGGGAGGAGCGGCGGCGCAAGGTTGCTGCAGATCCGCTCTTCTCGTTCTCGATCTGGTGCCTAGAGGAAGAAGAAGGAAGGGTCGTGGAGGCATGTTTCGTTGGAATCGATCGGAAATCAGGGAGCTGCGCGAGCGGGGATCACGGGACGCGGAGCGCGGACTATCGGCAGACCACGGCGTCTGCTCGGGGCACAACATTTGATCTCAGACGTTGATCTAGATAGCAGATCATTGGCGCAATATGAACGGTAAGATGTGTTTAAATTGATTTATCAGAGGGTCCTGGTTATTCCGTGTACAGTTTGCTGTGTGGATGTAGGGGGATTTATGTTTGCTTTTTTAATAGTAGTGTAGATGATGTGTTCTAATTACGAGTTTAAGCTAAGGTTTATGTAAAACCCTGAAGATTGAATGTAACAATGGTATATTGTGCAAACTAATCTCGGTTAGAATCCTAGCTATCACGTTTAAGTCACAATTACTCCTGTTTAAGATTAATTACTTCCGCTTAAGTTCTACCAGCCTCTGTTATAAGGCTAATGATACATGTTTAGCGTTAGCTGGTTTCAGTTAAGGCTCTAATTGTTATGGGTTTGTGCTACTCCCTCCGTCACGGTTTAGAAGGCGCGCTTGGAAATTCTCTAGGACCCAGGTGGTTATCTATTGGTTGTGAGATGGGCTAACAAATAGTATTCACACTACACATGCATATAGGAGTAGTATATCGGAGTACTAATTAGCTATTAGGAGTAAATGCAATGCGCCCTAAATCTTGTCTGCAAATTTAACTGTGCCTTCTAAACTGTGACGGAGGAAGTAATTGATACTTCATCATGCTTAAAGTTTGTGTTAATGAAGTGAAGTTGTGCTCTTAGTCCAATTAATGTTGTAATTAGCGCTGCTTTAGACTCTGATTAAGAAATTACGAGGAGTGGAATCAACCGATCAAGTAAAATCCCCAATTTTGAAACCCCAGAAAAGTTCCCAAAAAAAAGAACAAGGAATTTGGGTCTCACCTGTTGACGCCGCATCGGACCAGCATGGCCGCCACCGTGCGCGGGCACTGACGCCGCCGTCTCACGGGACGGCGCGCGGAAAGAACGATCCGGCGACGCCGCCCTCAAGGACGCGAACGCTGTGTGGCCCCTGCGCCGCGCACGTCGTCGTCGACCCCTCAAGAACAGGCGCCAGTGGTCGCCTCCGCACCTCGCAGCCGACGACCATGCACTGGACGGCGGCAGCCATGCTAGACGGAGGAGCGCGCAGGACATGGTCCGCTGCACGCTGCTCCGGCGAGCACAGCCACCGCGTCTCCATAGCCGGCCGGCGCCGTCGTGCGGTCGTCTCCCTACTCGCCGCCGCGGTCGCCTCTATCGCTCGGGACCGAAGAAATCCCCGCCGTTTTGTTCCGCCGGGGTCGATCGGGACCGTCGACTCCATTGAACGGCTGAGATCGACGCTCAGCTCCGAGCGGGCCTTCGGGTGATAAATGTGCACCAACCCATGTTGTTCTGGCCTGGCTAAAAAATCGTTTTTGGAGAATTCCTGCTGCTGGCCTGGGTTATTAACGGGCTGCCATGGGTAGTATTGGGCCAAAGTCATGTTCTCGTCATTTTTCTTTTATTCATGCATTTATGATTATTAAATGTTTTTGCACTGCTACAAAATTGAAAATTGCTAAAATATTATGTTGTAAATTATGGTTCAGTTTCCTGAGTAGTTGGAAATTGCTAGAATATTATGTTGTAAATTGGGCCAAAGAGAAGGTGACCATTAACGCTACTTAATTTACCTATTTGTGTAAGCACCGGCAGTTTTTGGCAGGGGCTTGTTCTATTGGTGATTAGATTGGAAAGTAGGATATAGAGTGGTGAGATAATCATTCTTGCCATTTACTTTCTATAGTGCGGCCTCTAGTTGGGCAAGAGGCGTGAGAGGTTTGGACACGATGAGTAGTTGAGAACTCTTTAGATTTTAGATGTATGTCCTCTCTCTAGTTTCTTACGAGGATAGTTTAGGAATCTTTGCATTTCGATCTTTTTTCATATGTTGGATATTAGGGATTCTTGAATTTATAAGATCTTCCTTTCATATGTGGGTTGTGAACTATTTAAGATTAACATATTTGAATATATTTTGCAATGTATTTTTCTTCTGCGATCAATCAGATTTATGTCTCTCTAGGTGTACATGTGATTTTTCTAGCATTGTAATTGCAATGGACCTTTCTGGTAAAACCAAATTACTACACTAAGGCCATTTTATTTTAAATGTTGCTGAAACGGGAAAAATCGTTGATGAACAACAAATCAGAATATAAATTGAATATTCTAACAGGAGATTTGACATTGTAAACCGCCTATAACGGTAGAATATTTGAGGCGGTTCCAAATGAATAGCAACCTCTAGGTATCCCTGCATTGGAGGTAGTTTATCAACGTGAACCTCTTGCAGCCGGGAGAGACCGCAGTCGGTTCTGGAAACCTCTGCCAGCATATCGAGTGTTAGCAATGTAGCCATTGAGACGGAATGGGGAACCGCCACAGGCCCATGTGCGAAAACTGCCAGCAAAGCCCATTTCAGTACTAGTGTCCATAGGAGCCACAAGGACAGGAGGAGTAGACATAAGTTATTTGAGATTGGTGAGGACCTGTTGGGCTTCATCACACCAAACAAACTTATCTGACCTTTGCAGATTTTGGTACAGAGGCAAAGTGTTCTCTTCGATCCTGGATATAAATCTTCTAAGGGCGGCAACACAACCTGTAAGCTTCTGTATGTCCTTAACACAATTAGGCTTGCCAATCTTAGAGATGACTTTGATTTAGCCTCAATCTCAAGTTCAGAGAAAATCAATGTTTTAAATAGCGGGCTATGGAAAATAGCAGCGGGCCTCAAAATCAGCTATAGCGGGCTATAGCAGGCTATAGCGGGCTATTTATGAAGGCGACCATTTAGCGGCACTCTGCTGAAAAGGCTATAGCGGGCTATAGCTTCGCTATAGCCGGCTATTTAAAACTATGGAGAAAATGAATAAGAGCAACTTGCTCGAAGGAACTCCAAAGACACACTTGTCATGATTCTCGGTGGACACTGAGTTGTGGGCTTGGTTCGCACTACTTTCGTTGGGCCTCTTCTATCCTCTGTTACTACACCCATGGGGCATGACACCATCAATAGATAATTGAGTTGGCCTTTGAGAACTCAATCATTAGTGCTTGTACGTAACACCCCCTCCCCCCCACACACAATATAAATTGTATCAAGCATGTGCATCATTTTCACCACTATAGCTAATTGCCTAGAGATAATTCCATCCACTCATTGACCACCATCATGACACGTACACACCTATTAACTAGAGCCCTGGTAAAGTAGATAACTAGAGTCCTAACGCATACATTGTAGAATCTCTACACATTACCTAGAAGAAAATATACTCTATAAATATATACCGATATATTTATATGAATCATATGCTCTAGAATCATCTACAAATATATATATATATATATATATATAAATATATATAAAGATGCAACACTTACGGGACACAAAATAATCTGGATAGAATTGTGATGTTGTCATACTTTTTAGATTCACTTAGATACAGGCTTTAGTGCGACATAAGAAAAGTTTGAAGCATAAAAAATGTATGTGAGTAAAGTTTGAAGCATAACGACACCAAAACAATAAAACTGTTTAAGAACGAGCATCAACTATGAATATTTATCGACACATTTTCTGCTTAATTCTGCTAGGTAATATGAGAAACATATACTCCCTCCATTCGGAAATAAGTGGCGTGGCTTTTGTTCAAATTTGAACTAAAACCACACCACTTATTTTTGAACGGAGGGAGTAGTTAATCTTTGTTGTATAGTATGCAAATAGATGACATCAACAAAGTTTCCAGTCGCAAACAAGTTGGGGTGGGCTAGAGTTCAATCACATAAGATCTGGAACCCATAGATGACATATATTCCATGACACTGAAATATGTAAAAAAGTAGACAAGTTCAATATAAAATACACAAAAATTTATATTACCATTGACAATATATGATATAGGCTTCTAATACAGTTCTGTTAAACAAACAACAGAATAGAACATAATTTATACCTGATCATTCTTTAGATGGGTATGTAATTTTCGTCACCATAAATTACCTATTTTTTCATGAAATCACTACATATTTGTATCGGGAACCACTAGACATCAGATTATTGATGCCTATCCTTCTATCAGACAAGCATATGGCCCTTAGATGCAAGCCCAAGTGATCGTTGGATGAGGTCCTTGGGGAGTTATCAAAATAAAAACTAATTAAAACTAAATGTGGGATATACTATTAATTGCTCCCTGATTTACCTCTTCCAGAATTTTAGGAAACAAATTTCAGTCATTAAGAAAACTAATAAATATAAAAATATTATCCCCATCATATACTAGTTTGCTTCCTTATGGAATAAACTTATTTTGCTTCTAATGATATTCATGTTTGCTTCCACTGAAACCGAAATTTACTTCTATCAAAGGAAATTGGGTTTTACATGGTTGTTTCAAACCCATTTTTTTTGCTTCCCCCTATTGTAAATCGAGCTTCCATGGTTAATAATTAGTTTAGAAAAGCTTTCATGGTTAATGAAATTTGCTTCAATATTTGTTCAATGCAACGAATTTATGCTTCCATCGGCAGAAGAATGAGGTTCCCTGGTTAAGGAATTTTTCTTCATGTTTTCAACAGAAGAGATTTATGCATCATTTGACCGGAGAATGAGTTTCCATGGATAGTGAAATTTGCTTAGTTCTCACAATTTTTTTGTTTATTAAAACAGAATTTTGCGTATCATGTAACAACATGATATATTGTTTCAGAAACATCACCAAATTGATTCGACCGAGTAGATAATTGCTTTTTTCCTTTTGAGAGAGATGGAGTAGATAATTTCTTCAATAGAAACAATAACTTGTTTTCATTGACAAGATTCTTTTTCATTTACTTTGAAGGATGACACATGCTTCCAATGAATTGTGATGAGTTTCCAAAGAAATAAAAATTATTTCCGTCGAACGAACAATTTGCTTCCATAGAAAAACACCACATATGTAATCGCATATGGTTTCATCGCTTAGGCTAATTGCTTTCTGGTTGGGCCACAGTATAGTTCCTCGAGGTGGCGGCAACGAGCAAGAGCACATGCATCCATGAGCAAGCTCCGCAGGTCGTGCATCGATAGATCTTCACAGAAGGCCCGTGGTGACCTTGGGTGGCTGCCAAAGGAGCACCGTCAGCACCTGAATACACCCATCTCCACTATTAGCAACTACAACCTCAGAAACATGCAGAGTACGACATGGCCATTAGGAACCCACTTCAATCCCAGGATTCGGCCCTTCTTGTTGGGTGATGGCGAGTCGATGTTATCGCCGTCTACCTCGTCGTCCTTCATGTCCAGGACATTTACTAGAATCCACCACCACGCACCTGTTAGGAGGAGCATGGGCTGCATCGAGGACGAGTGGTGCTATGGAGGGGATTGAACCTTGGCGGCGGTGCATGGAGAGGTTGACAGTGAGTGGATTGGTTGCGGGAGATTGAATCAGGGCGGCACTGGTGGAGAAAAAAGGGATGATGCAGGTGGATTGCAATCTTGGCGGGAGATGGGTCGCAGGAGAAACGAGGTGGGAGTTTTAGTTTGGAAACGGGTGAGGGATTATTGGGATTAGGCGAACGTGGTTGCGTAAAAGCGGGAAGAGATTTTGCTGGGTATCTCGGTCGTGCGATGAAAGCTGAATCAATGAACCATGAGTGGTCTGACGATAGGTTTGTACCAGACTACTGGTGGGAAGCGTTTCCCCTCATTCTTTTGGATGGCTTCTACGGTCATCCATCATTGACGAAGGTGTCTGGCAAAATTCCATAGAAGTGATATTAGGGAGGGAGAATGTCTGGGGCCTAAGTGAGGATGACGGTATCATATATCAAAGCCTACAAATATATATTAATATATGTGATACTTTTTCAATATTAATTTTTTTTGCCAAATTTAGGACATATTATAAAAGTAGATTTACTAACCTCTTATTTTATGACATAATAATTTTGAATAAGTCAATTTATGTTTTTAACACACATTTCTAAGCAGGCGTAAGGAGATCGTATGCACCAGTGTTACTCAAACAAGACTTCACTAGGAAAAGTCTACTGGTAATAATCTAAAGCCACCATTGCCATCCATATTCAGTTGTTTTCCAATAAAAAAATCTTAATTATCACTTAATTATCGAGCACCAAAAAAATAAGAGAGGCCTACCTAGTCTTTGTGATGGTTCATCAAAGAAGTAAGCTCAATTCAATTATATCTAACATTGACTTTACGAGGATATGGTCCATATCAGGGGCCTACCTAGGCACAAAGAGCACTACCCATGGCCTGGGGCGACAAGTTTTTTCATTTACTGTAGGTAATGTTCATCAATGTTGTTATGAAGTTGGCCTGGGGTGTGGCTTGATCCTGGCTACACAACTGAGCCATATTAGAAGAAATGGATAGTAGTTAGGTTAGCCTCTATGATCTATAACGCTGCAGTTTTCATTTCATACTTTGTAGGGTGCACACTCTCGAACTCTTCGGTTAGAGGGATGACCAAACCGTATGATTAATATATTAACACTAAGAATTATGTTAATCGTAAGAAGATTGGTCTGGTATCGGTACAAGATTTTTAGTTTGAAAATAAAAAACCAGAAATTTTGTACTTTGAAATTGATAGCCCATGATTGTATGATAAATTCATATTTAATCGATTTTGTTCGATAAATAGATAAATTCTCCTATGACATGGTCCAAATGCTGGCTTGGGTAGATTTAAGGGTAAGGAAAATTAACCGGAATGTTTTTTCTGAGAGAAATATCTAGAATTGTTAGTGCTTAGTGGACCTATTAACCATGTTATAACATCACAAAAGCCATAAATCCTTTAGTAGGTTGGACTCCAATCAACGGTGCCGAGCGACACTCTGATGGACCATGGCCCAACAACATATTTCCGGCCCAAGATCAATATCTATGCCACTATATAGTGTACAAATAACTTTGAGTATCAACCGTTGGATGAAGCTGATCCGAGTAGAAACGTAAACATGGCAAATCGGAGTGTTATGGATTGTTGGATCTTTTCTTTACTACATGAATTGTCTAGAAGATTCTATGATTGGGCTTAAGCTCTATGCATATTTTGCACAAAATTCAAATACACAACTACTTCGCTCTAGACTCTTTCATGCTGACTCTCCTAACTTTTTTTTTCTATCAAAAATATGACTCATTCCAATGTTGCCACAAAAAAATCATTCCTTTTTAGTTAGTGTTTATTCTTTGTATTCAAGGCTATGGATTCATAAGACATATTTATCTTTGTGGGTAGAGCAATAATAGTTCTTGTCATTTTCTATTAAAAATTGCAATGCCCCAGAAGATGCCTAGACAAAACACACTCAATTCGTTGAACTCGAGTTTTGTATTTATACTTAGTGTGTATGTGCCAATATTTTCATTTTCCTATTGTAATATAATAAAACATATTGATATTAAGTTCTAATTTGATTGTCTAAGCTCTCAGGTGCAATGTAGTATGTCAAAGAAGGGGCACTCGCAATCCGCCTGCAATCAAATTAGAACTTAATATCAATATGGTAGTATGTCTCCATCCTAGGGGGGTTCTTAGCCTGTTCGATGGTGAATCCAATAGTCATAGGAAAAACTCATGCAAATTTGCAGAAAACCCCTGAATCCGGTAATTTCGCGTAGGTCCAAAGCCTCCGATGCTAACCATTGGATCCACAATCCAACGGCGCAGAAGCCCCGTATCATGGGAGCATTGGAGTGGAGGAGCACCTGACGTTCTCTCGAGAGGGAGTGACGACGCTGATGCTTAACGCGTGCACATGCATTGCGAATTGCGTGGCAGCAAAACCGAGCAGCAACGGCAGATAGTGGTGGCGTGGCGTGGCGGCACGGCGACGAGACCGATGGAGGACGTCGTACAAGCTAGCAGATCTGCAGATGTAGCATCAATCTCCTCCGCTTTTTGAAGCAACCGCAACCTGGTTCCCCCGAAGCCAATCCAAAGCCACGCGTGCTCCCGATCCATGCGCACTGGACGGACACCCGGCTCCCGCGGAGCAGAGCAAAAGCAGAGACGGGCCACGAACGCGCGCACCCGCCTAGCCAGCCAACCACTTTCCCCGGGAAGGGCAGCGCGTCCGGAGCACGGCACGGCACGCGCGATCCCCTCTGCCGCCTTGGCCGGGCGTACGTGCGCGCGCGCGCGCTTGACGGGGTCACGGGCGATGCGGCCGGCCGCCACGCGCCGCGATGGGCCTCTTTGACGGCCTCTTCTCCGGCCGGCGCGACGACGGCACCAGGAGGGGCGATCCCGATACCGCGTCGCCGGCCATGGCCACGGACGGCGCGGCGTCGGCGTCCACGTCGGCGCAGCAGTGCGGCGGCGACATCTCTGCGCTCTCGCCCACCGCCGCCTCCGTCGTCCACCGATGCGCGCAGTGCGTGTCCCGATCCCATCTCCCTACGCCGTCCTTGGATTCTTGGACTGACGGATCGATCCGATGTTGGTTTGGGCGGCGTGCAGGATCGCGGGCGTGCCGGTGGAGCAGCTGGTGCGGCGGCTGGAGCCGGACGAGCAGCCGCCGCTCGCCTTCGCCAGGAGCATCGTGGAGTACTGCTCGTACGTCGCCCTGCGTGCCGAGACGAGGCGCCGCCACGACCACCTCGGCGACAGGGAGTTCCACTCCCTCACCTACGACATGATGCTCGCCTGGGAGGCGCCCGACCACGACACCGAAGCAGAGCTCCAGGTCTGTCATCTGTGTGCGCGCGTGTGTGTGTTCAGAGAGATCGACCGAGCACCAAGCCACCAACACTAAGCGATGGTTCCGTCATTGTAGAAAACGGCGTTCAGCTGGGGCGACGGCGCCGATGACGACGACGACGACGGCGGGTCCATATTCTACTCCAGCCCCACGAAGACGGCCATTCAGGTCAGCCCATCGCTTCACCTCCACAAAATCGTGCTGTGTTCTTGCTCAATAGATGGATAATGGGATGTGTAGGTTGATGGGAGGAGGACGGTCGGGCCGGAGGCGTTCGCGAAGATCGCCCCCGCCTGCCCGGCCATGGCGCACCCGATCACCGTCCGCAACCTCTTCGACGCGCTCACCAACTCCACCGGCGGCCGCCTCCACTTCCTCATCTACCACAAGTACCTCAAGAGCCTGGACAAGTAGGTGACACACATCCTCTGCTCTTGAGCCTCTGAACAACATCCATTTGTGTGGGTCGCAACAATGTGGCATCATATCATATCCCTGTTGATCTTCAGCGTGCTGAGGTCGACGAAATGCATCTCGGGCGGGCACAAGGCGCCGGCGCTCGACCTCTGCGACGGCGAGGTGGTGCTCGACATCTTCGGCGCCGCCACGACGCAGCCGGTCCTGCAGCACATCGGCACGTCCACGTGGCCTGGTTAAGCACCTTCCCTATGGTACATTTTTGCCCCGGCGCTGCTGGTCCGTGCTCCTTCAGGAGGGCCTTATATAATCCGTCCTCATTCTCGCAGGGAGGCTCACGCTGACGAACCACGCGCTCTACTTCGAGGCCATCGGCGTCGACTTCTCCTACGGCGACGCCGTCGTCTACGACCTCACGAAGGACCTGAAGCAGTGCGTGAAGCGCGAGTCCACGGGGCCATGGGGAGCTCACCTGTTCGACAAGGCCGTCATGTACAAATCTAGCTCCATGTGAGTGAGTGCCTGATGATCTTCAAATTATTTGCAATTTTCAGTTCTTGCAATCATGTAATGACAAATGTTTGTAACACATTTAGTTTTGCTACCCTTCCATAGAAATGAGCCGGTGTTCTTCGAGTTCCCTCAATTCAAGGGCCACAGCCGGCGGGACTACTGGTTCGCGGTGATCAAGGAGGTGCTGCACGCTCATAAGTTCATCAGGAGGTACCGGCTGGTGGTCTTCCAGAAGGCGGAGGCGCTCGCTGTTGCGACACTGGGGATCCTTCGGTACCGCGCCGTGAAGGAGGGGTTCCACATACTGCCGGCATACTTCAAGACCACCCTGGCCTTCAACCTGGCAGAGAAGCTGCCCAAGGGGGACAAGATATTGGAGGCATTGTATGGCCAGCTGCAGGAACACTGCTCGAGGTTTAGGGGAGGCGATGACTTGGCAGCTCAGGGCAGTTCCGACGAGCTAGCACTCGCGGATCCATTTCCGCTATCGGCATTTACGCTTGTGCGGATGGGGCTGCTGACGCTCAGGAAGGAGGACAATCCCGAGGAAAGGGATTTTGCCGTCGGGGATGTGCAGATTGGAAGGACCAGCTCGGTGCAGATGGCTCTGGAGCGATCTGTTGGGTATTCTGGCAGAGTGGAGGCCGCACGCGCAACGCTCGATCAGGTCAAGGTGGAGGACATTGACACCAATGTGGCTGTCCTAAAGGTATTAATCTTTGAGTATTTCACATTCTTGTGTAATATTTGAGTTCAGGTACTCATGCTGAATGTCTGAAATGAACAATGAAGATCATGGTGAAAAAACAATGATCAATAGAGACATGCAAAACCCTGAACTTCTATTACTCATAATTGGGCAGGATTTTGCTGATACCGAATTACTCATAAAGGCAAGGTGGACTTAAATGGATTATTATTAGGATTACTGATGTTTTATTGCTTGCATCTTAACATGCAGGAACTAGTGTTTCCTTTGATTGAAATAGGCAAAAGGCTTGTCTTTCTTGCTGAGTGGGAAGATCCACTTAAGTCATATGTTTTCTTGCTCTGTTTCCTCTACATAGTTTACAGGTAATATTCATGGTCCAGGACTTATCATATCTAATGATAAAACAGAAGATTTTTCTTTCTCTTTATCAAAACAAGTTTCCTGCCTATCCCTTTAAAGATAAGTGATGTGATTCTTTTTATCTGTATGCAATCCGCAGAGGCTTGATATGGTACATATTTCCCGGCTTTTTGGTCGGGTCTGCCGCTTTCATGCTATGGAACAAGCACCATGGCAACAGGCATTTCATCGAAGCATTCGAAGTCACAACCCCGCCTCGTCGACGAACCGTCGAACAACTCCTTGCTCTGCAGGAAGCCATCTCACAGCTGGAGGCACATGTCCAAGCTGGGAACATTTTTCTCCTCAAGCTTCGGTCCCTCATGCTAGCGGCTTTTCCGCAGGTTAATCCTCTGCCCCAAGCCTATACTATGATTCAGCCCATTCTGCATCAAATCTTGCCTAACTTAGCCTATTTGACAACTGTTACATGGTACCAGAGCACGAACAAAGTCGCGACCACGATGCTCGTCGCGGCTGCAGCATTTGCGTTTATGCCGTTCCGGATCATATTCGTGCTCATTCTGTTGGAGGCTTACACGAGGCATATGCCACTGAGGAAGAAGAGCAGCGAGAAGCTGGTGAGGAGGTTGAGGGAGTGGTGGCTCCGGATCCCTGCTGCTCCTGTGCAGCTCTTGAGGCCTCATGACTCCAGAAGATGGAGGTCGAGGCTAAGATCGAGATAAGGACACATGTTAATATTTCTTACACATGCCTTGTATATCGGTAATTTTCGGGGCGTTAGAAATGTGGATATTATATAGACAGCATGGCAAAATTCAAAAAGAAACATTACTGACATAAGTTCACAAAGAGAGGGCTGAACCTGATCTTAAGCGTTAGTTGGGTGAGAGATTTTATTCTTGCTATGGCCAGGATATCAGTTGCACAAAAAGCGGGATGATGAAAGATTTGTAATATAATTCGGGTGTTGAATAGCAATGCGTTCATTGAAAATGGCATTTGGAGCCCGAGTGTCAGGTTGCTCGATATGAATTGTGATACCGCCTCCTAGTCCCTGTTGGATTTTTGTATTCTAGTATACTCAGGCGCGGAGGAGGCTGTCACGGGCCGAAAGAACATTGGGAACGAGCTGATTGGAGTGAATTGTGCCATTCGAATACTGCACATGTGCCTATTTGTTCGTTGCGAACCCATGACGCCGCCTTCTTACTCGGAGCACTATCATCTCGTTCAATAGCTATCATTGATCAAATAGGGCGTTACCATTTACAACTTCATGATACATTGTCGTTTCTCTGTTCTATACTCGAATGATTTCTTGTTCAGCATACATCAACGGAATTATCATGGATTTAATCTATTGAGAAACAACCAGAACTATACTCACTACCTATCTTTGTATTCATGTTTTAATTATAAAACCAACTACATGTAGCACATATAATCAATTATTTTTGCTGTGAAAAAAACACTCAGATATATATTAATCAAACCAGCAGCACACAACCTTAAGTAAATTAGATTGAAGTCACTGGGGACGACCGTCTTCTCCCTCAACACTGAAGTTAGCCTAACATTGTTGATCACCGATAACAAGCCATGAAGCCCCAACAACTGGAAGAGCCGCATATCCAAGGGTCTCCAATAAATCTCACAGGCCTCACGCCGGCACCGGTAGACATGGCGGAGATGAGGTCGGAGGACCCAATTGTGAAGGGAAGCCACCGCCGCCGCACCAACAAACCTTTTGCAAACCCTAGCCTCAATGTGCAAAACGGGTGGTGGGAAGTACACTGCAAACCATTGACGCCGCCATAGACAACACTGTCGATATTGGAGGGCTAGAGAAAGAATTATTCACCGGGTCGTTGCACCCACCATTTATGATGTGAAACAGTTGAAAGGGTTGAAGAGACAGACAACGAAGGCCTATCTAAAGTCCCCAAAACATGGGAAAGTACGTCTCCACCCGGTAGACCGGGTCCTCCGGGTGCACCCTCACCAGCAGTGATGGCTAGGGAGGATGCTGGGGAGGGGGTTACTAGTGGAAGAGAAGTAGGAGCACGACGCGCCCAAGATTGCCTCTCGCTAGGTTTAGTGTTAGGAGAGTAAACATGCATGCAAGCTTTACCTCTACCACATAAATAACTTGGATGCATATTTAACATTTTCTTTAACACAACCGCAGAGTTTCGGATAAAACAATTTTACCAACATCAAATGATCAAGACAAGAGTAATAGAGAATATGACATTACATGCTCCTAGAATGGATATAATCGTTAGCAACTAACCTAAAGTTCTAATATTCTGGTGAAGTGAAGGTTGTGTGCCTGATGCTCGATCAGGTTCAAGTGAAGGAAAAAAAATATATCAATGTTGTTGTCCTTAAGGTATTGATCATTATCTACAAGTACTTCACACTTAACAGTCTTGTATAGGATTTGAATTCAAGTACTGATACTTAATATGTGAAATGAACACATAAGAGATCTTGGTGAAAAAAAAATCATGATCCATAGAGACATGCCAAACCCTGAACTTCTATTATTCATAACCATAATTCAGGCTTTATTTGAGATTACTAATGATTATTGATGCCATATTAACATGCATGAACTGTTATCTCCTTTGATTGAAATATGCAAAAATGTTTTTCTCTTTGCCCGAATGGAAAGATCCACTTAAGTCATATGTCTTCTTGTCCCTAGAGGCTTGATATGGTATATGTTTCCTGGGTTTTTGCTTGGCTCTTATTTTCATGCTGCGCAATAAGTACCATGAGAGCAAGAAGCTGGTGTAAGCATTTTAAGTCACAATTCCTCCCCGAAGATGAACCACCGAACAACTCACTAGTTCTGCACAAAGCCATCTCACCACTGGAGGCACATGTATAAGCTGGAAGCATACTTCTCCCAAGCTTCTGGCCCTCATGCTTGCGACCTTCCTGTGTTCACCTAATAACTCACAGGTTCCCTCGAAGTATGGTTCAATACAACTTTGCCTTTCTCCTAATTTTTCAATCTTGATAACTGTTACATGGTATTTCAGAACATGAACAAAATTGTTGTGGGGATGCTCATTCCTGCAATAACGTTATCCATTTAGGAGCATAATTTCATTGCTTCTGCTTGGGACTTGTAAGAAGCATATGCTAATGAGGAGGAAGAGTATGACTATTGAGGCATTGTGCTACTAGAAAATAGATATCAAGGTTTAGATTGAGATAAAGATAAATTCTAATATTGTTACATTATCTTGAATATCATTAAGAAATTTGAGTGTTAGACATGTTGATATTACAACCATCATGCCAAATTGGAAAACAAAGGTTACTAAGAATTGTGTGATAGAATTGTATTCAGTGTTAACCTTTGTTAGTAAATTTAGCCTTCATGTAACTAATCATAATTTCGTATCCAATTCTAATTAATTTGTTGGACTAGCGAGGATGTCCCACGAGCCACCCGGTAAAGAGATGTAGGATAGTTTGGCAAACTTGGCGATTTCCTAGTTGATCAGCATCTTAGCCCATTGCACTCGCTTTGTCGTGTTTGACCCCGGACCCATGCACTCCGATTCCACCATCTTTACTAATCCTTTTCGTCCTTTTAGTGTCATGTGCCCCAACCTTCATGGACTGCCATACTAGACATATCCATGTAGTAGAAGATGAATCTAGCGTAAGCTCGCATGTCCGCACAACTATACCAGCATAACCCCACCTACCTTGCATCCCTTGATCCAAATTCCCGTGTCGATGTTCTCGTCGTCTTGCCTCTTCATCATGATAAATACTGCATCATCGATGGCATTTCATCAATATCTCACACCCCTTAAAATATTGACTGGTCATTGATGAAGATGCGTATAACTTTGTTGGGCAAGATATATTTAACCATTTCATTAAAAAAATTCAAAACCTATATTGCTCATCAAATTAACACATGTTACAGTTTTAAAAAATAGTGGCATTCTTAAATTAGTTTTATTGACCTGGGCCTTGATATATTCTTCTATTGGTGTTTAATCATTTAGAATACCTAATCAAATTAATTGAACATTTTTTTTTCTCTTCTATGCATTTTGGTAGATTTAATATTAACATGCAAACAAAAGGAGTACTATACTAGAATTTGAGTGAGAGAAAGTAGAGTGGATGGTGTGAGGTGGAGAAAGAGTGAGATAAAAGCAATAATGCTAGAAGGAGGGATCTGATTTTGTGTAAGCTTGTTTGTAAGAAAAGGCACTTCTCTCACCAGATACCAGTGCTTCAACACTATAATCATATATTTGGATTCTAAATTATATTGCATTACAAGATTGCCATTTCGAAATTGTGTATGAAGCATGCATGCATCGCCAGCTTGTTATTAGATTCTCAAGAACAAGAGCGCAAACTTTATAAAATAAAAAAATTAACAATTGTGAGTTGATACGTCTCCAACGTATCTATAATTTTTGATTGTTCCATGCTATTATATTATTTGTTTTAGATGTTTTATATGCATTAATATGCTATTTTATATTATTTTTGGGACTAACTTATTAACCTAGAGCCTAGTGCCAGTTTCTGTTTTTTCCTTGTTTTTGAGCCTTGCAGAAAAGGAATACCAAACGGAGTCCAAACGGAATAAAACTTCACGATGATTTTTCTTGGACCAGAAGACACCCAGGGGACTTGGAGTCCAAGTCAGAAGAGCCACGAGGCGGCGACAAGGGTGGAGGGCGCGCCCTAGGGGGGGGGGGGGGCGTCCCCCTACCTTGTGGGCCCCTCGGGACTCCCCTGACCTAGCTCTTCCTCCTATATATTCACAAATATTCCAGAACCACCAGAGGCATCCACGAAAACACTTTTCCACCGCCGCAACCTTCCGTTCCCGTGAGATCCCATCTTGGGGCCTTTTCCGGCATCCCGCCGGAGGGGGAATCGATCACGGAGGGCTTCTACATCAACTCCATTGCCTTTCCGATGATGCGTGAGTAGTTTACCTCAGACCTACGGGGTCCATAGCTAGTAGCTATATGGCTTCTTCTCTCTCTTTGATTCTCAATACAACGTTCTCCTTGATGTTCTTGGAGATCTATCCGATGTAATCTTCTTTTGCGGTGTGTTTGTCGAGATCCGATGAATTGTGGATTTATGATTAGCTTATCTATGAATATTATTTGAATCTTCTCTGAATTCTTTTATGCATGATTTAATATCTTTGTATTTCTCTTCGAATTATCGGTTTGGTTTGGCCAATTAGATTGGTTTTTATTGCAAAGGGAGAGGTGCTTAGCTTTGGGTTCAATCTTGCGTGATTTCACCCAGTGACAAAGTAGGGGTAACGAGACACGTATTGTATTGTTGCCATCGAGGATAAAAAAATGGGGTTTTCATCATATTGCTTGAGTTAATTCCTCTACATCATGTCATCTTACTTAAGGCGTTACTCCGTTCTTTATGAACTTAATAATCTAGATGCATGCTGGATAGCGGTCGATGTGTGGAGTAATAGTAGTAGATGCAGGCAGGAGTTGGTCTACTTGACACGGACGTGATGCCTATATGCATAATCATTGCCTTGGATATCGTCATAACTTTGTGCTTTTCTATCAATTGCTCGACAGTAATTTGTTCACCCACCGTATTATTTGCCTTCATGAGAGAAGCCTCTAGTGAAACCTATGGCCCCCGGGTCTATTTTCCATCATATTACTTTTCGATCTACTATTTTGCAATCTTTTATTTTCAGATCTATATACCAAAAAACCCAAAAATATTTTATCTTTTGTTTATCTATCTCTATCAGATCTCACCTTTGCAATTGACCATGAAGGGATTGACAACCCCTTTATTGCGTTGGGTGCAAGTGTTTGATTGTTTGTGCAGGTGTTGGTGATATGTGCGTTCTTCTCCTACTGGATTGATACCTTGGTTCTTAACTGAGGGAAATACTTACCTCTACTGTGCTGCATCACACTTTCCTCTTCAAGGGAAAAACAACGCAAGCTCAAGAAGTAGCAGGAAGAATTTCTAGCGCCGTTGCCGGGGAGATCTATGCCAAGTCAAGACATACCAAGTACCCATTATAAACTCTCATCTCTTGCATTACATTATTCGCCATTTGCCTCTCGTTTTCCTCTCTCCCACTTCTAAAATGATTTTCGAAAAGATTTGCCCTTTTATTCGCCCTCTTTTTTGTTTGCCTTTTTCTCGTTAGATCTTTTCTTTGCTTGTGTTACCATGTGCCTTCTATTTGCTTGCTAAAAATCTATTGATATGGATCCACTTAAAGTTTTCTACTTGGATCATCTCCGATCCATATGTGCTCGTGCTGAAACCCCAACTAGTTTAGTTGAGGGAAAATCTTTAGATGAGTATGCTCATTTTGTGCATCACCGTTTGTCTGAAAAAGGGAGACTCTTATGGAATCAAATAAATTGTTTGCTATGTTATGCTTGGAATCTTTGTGAACTTTGTGATTTTACTTGTTACTCTAAGAACCCTAAAAAACACCTTCCCTACCTATGTGAGTTTAATGATAATGAAATTTTATCTTCTTATGAAAAGGGTGTTTACAGTTACTATGATATCGAACAAATTGAAAAATTTGTTGCTTTTAAGGGTGCTTATGAAGTTGCTTCTTTGATTGAAAAGTATGATATTACTCTCTACAAATCTGAAAATTTTGACATACTTAAATATTGCTATGAAAACTATGCTCATAATGTCCATGTCAAAGAATTTATTGAGAGAATGACCGTTGCTTTGGAAGAAAATAATGATATGCATGAATCTATAGATAATTATGATTCCAATGATTTGATTGAAATATCCCTTTATGAACATGATGCTTGCTATTCTTATGGCCATGATGCCAATATTTATGGAGATGAATTTGCTATAGTTCCTTATGTTAAACATGAGATTATTGCTATTGCACCCATACTTGATAGTTCCTTGAATCAAAAGCATGATTGTAATGATGTTATTATAAATTCTATTAATGTCAATTGTGCTAATAATATGCAAAACCCCAAGCTTGGGGATGCTAGTTTTGCTATGTCCGCTACTTATTGCAATGATCATGATTGGGGTGATAATGCTTTTTATGATCTTGAAAATTTATTTAAGCCTCATGATGAATTTGGTTGCTATAATATTGAAAGTGGGTTTGGAAGAGTGTCAACTGTAGGATATAATGATCCCACTACTTTGGAGTATGATCAATCTTATGAAATTTTTGATAAAAGTGGGCTTGGAGAGGTCATGACTTTATTTGATAACCCCACTATTTTGGAAGAGTGTCAACTTTGTATGCATGTGGATCATGAAGAGAATATTTTATGTGACATTTATATTGTTGAATTTGATTATGATCCTACATGTAATTATTATGAGAGAGGAAAATATGGATGTAGAAATTTTCATGTTACTAAATTACCTCTCGTTATGTTGAGATTGCTATTGTTTCTTTCTTCTTCCTTGCATATGCTAGTTTTTGCTTGTCTTGATAATTTGTTTGCTTATAAAATGCCTATGCATAGGAATCATGTTAGACTTAAATTTGTTTTTCACATGTTTTGTGATGCTCTCTCTGTGTTTCAATTATTATCTTTCATGTGAGCATCATTGAAATCTTATTGCCTAGCTAAGGGCGTTAAATAATAGCGCATGTTGGGAGGCAACCCAATTTTACTTTTGTTCTTGCTTTTTTGGTTCTGTTTTTCAATAAATTTTTCATCTAGCCTATGGTTAGGTGTGTTTTGGTGTTTTAATTAGTGTTTGTGCCAAGTAAGACCTTTGGGATGGCTTACGGTGATAGTTGATTTGATCTTGCTGAAAAACAGAAACTTTTGCGTCAAGTCACAGAATTTTAATAATTCACTGTAGCGTTGAAAAACCCTGAATGTTTTACAAGATATTTATATACAAATTTCCTATGTTTTCATAATTTTTAAGAATATTTGGAGTTACAGAAGTATTAGAAAAATTCGGATCTTCGCAGACTGTTCTGTTTTTGACAGATTCTGTTTTCTTTGTGTTGTTTGCTTATTTTGATGAATCTATGGTTAGTATCGGGGGGTATGAACCATGGAGAAGTTGGAATACAGTAGATATTACACCAATATAAATAAAGAATGATTTCACAACAGTACCAAAAGTTGTGATTTTATTTTCTTGTACTAACGGATCTCACGAGTTTTCTGTTGAGTTTTGTGTTGTGAAGTTTTCAAGTTTTGGGTAAAGATTTGATGGACTATGGAATAAGGAGTTGCAAGAGCCTAAGCTTGGGGATGCCCAAGGCAGCCCAAGGTAATATCCAAGGACAACCAAGAGCCTAATCTTGGGGATGCCCCGGAAGGCATCCCCTCTTTCGTCTTCGTCTATCGGTAAATTTACTTGAGGCTATATTTTTATTCACCACATGATATGTGTTTTGCTTGGAGCGTCTTGTATGATATGAGTCTTTGCGTTTTAGTTTTCCACAATCATCCTTGCTGTACACACATTTTGAGAGGGACACGCATGAATCGTGATTTATTAGAATACTCTATGTGCTTCACTTATATCTTTTGAGCTAGGCAATTTTGCTCTAGTGCTTCACTTATATCTTTTTAGAGCACGGCGATGCTTTTATTTTATAGAAATTATTGAACTCTCATGCTTCACTTATATTATTTTGAGAGTCTTTCTAAACAGCATGGTAATTTGTTTTGGTTATAAATTTGGTCCTAATATGATAGGCATCCAAGAGGGATATAATAAAAACTTGAGTCAATTACACGGGTGGTGCTAGAACTTGGCGCAAACGGTCACTTTGGTACTAGAAGTTGTGGTGTACATTAAAGTGGTGCAAAAACTTGGCTTTGACATGCAAATACAGTGCTTATCTCGTTTGTATACAGAATCGGTGATGACTAGGCGCGTGAGGCCCGCTGTCAGCCACTGGGCCGGGAGAAGGGGGCTTGTGGCCTGTTTTTTTGAAAACACCCTCTAAATATATATTTTTTCAAAAAAAAAACCCACTGTTACCTTGGAGAGGTGACAATTTTTTTCCAACTGTATGACCAACGAAAAAGAGTGAATATTAAATGAAAAGCGTGGCTATTAGGCATCGAACCCCTCAACCTGCACTATCAAGAAATCGGGCTAGCCACTCCACCAATCACGATTGCTTGCTTAACATGGATAACAACCTTATATGTATTTTATCAGCGCACATGTGGAGTTTAAATGGGCTGAAGATAGTGAGGCCCATTTGCACCTGCTTGTTTTTAAATTTTATTTGTAAAATGGAATAAATAAAAATTATGTTAAAATATTTCCGAGATATAAATATTATATGTACAAACTACTATTAGTAAATAAAAATATATATCGGTGTATTATATATAAAATATTTACTTAACATGACATTTAATAATATTTAAATTGTTTATTAAATTAAAAATTTAAAGCGTCAATAAATATTATACACTCACGGCTTATAGTTAAATTATTCAAAATGAATATTCATATGAATGGTTTAAATTTTAAATTATGAATATTTTATATTATGCAAATATTGAACTATACAAATGTGAGTATAATTATTGAAATGTTTGTATAACTAAAATAATTTTCTAAATTGTAATTTTCAAAACTATTTTTAATATTTGAAATTATAGAAACATTTTCTATAATTCATATATGTTACTTTAAATATATACATATTTTCAAATATTAATTAACTTATTTCGTTTTTATGTAAAGTATGTATAAAAAATATTCAAACCTTAATTTTATTACGAGATTATAATTTACGTACTTTCTGCAAATAAAATTTAAAATCGAACAAGTGCAAAATGGGCTGCACCATCTGCAGCCCTTTTGTGCTCCACATGCGTGCGCCGTTTTTATAGTATATATAAGTTTGCTATCTATACAGGATAATTCAACATTGTGGGTTTAGTGGCTAGCGGACTTGTTTTTGTCTTGTGCGTTGTGGGTTCGAGACCTGTGGGCGGCAGTTTCTCTGCATGTTCCGTTTAATTTTCACTATCGCCTGACAGGGGGTACCCACTTCTCATAGAGGTAAAAAAATGTCATCCTCCCTCATGAACAAGAGCTTTTTTGTGAAAAATAGTAATGCGAGGGTGTTTTCAAAAAAACAGGCCACAAGCCCCCTTCTCCTGGTCCAGTGGCTGACAGCGGGCCTCACGCGCCTAGTCATCACCGATTCCGTATATAAACGAGATAAGCACTGTATTTGCACATCAAAGCCAAGTTTTTGCACCACTTCGATGTACACCACAACTTTTAGCACCAAAGTGATCGTTTGTGCCAAGTTCTAGCACCACCAGTGTAATTGACTCTAAAAACTTTCATATAAAGTGCATTGAATACTATGTGAAGTTTGATTCCTTATGATTGTTTTGAGATATAAAGATGGTGATATTAGAGTCATGCTAGTGAGTAATTGTGGATTGTAGAAATACTTGTGTTAAAGTTTGTGATTCCCGTAGCATGCACGTATGGTGAACCGTTATGTAACGAAGTTGGAGCATGAGGTATTTATTGATTGTCTTTCTTATGAGTGGCGGTCGAGTACGAGCGATGGTCTTTTCCTACCAATCTATCCCCCTAGGAGCATGCGCGTAGTGCTTCATTTCGATGACTAATAGATTTTTGCAATAAGTATGTGAGTTCTTTATGACTAATGTTGAGTCCATGGATTATACGCACTCTCACCCTTCCACCTTTGCTAGCCTCTCTAGTACCGCGCAACTTTCGCCGGTGCCATACACCTACCTTTTACCTTCCTCAAAACAGCCACCATACCTACCTATTATGGCATTTCCATAGCCATTCCGAGATATATTGCCATGCAACTTTCCACCATTCCGTTTTATTATTACACGCTCCATCATTGTCATATTGCTATGCATGATCATGTAGTTGACATTGTATTTGTGGCAAAGCCACCGTTCATAATTTTTATACATGTCACTCTTGAGTCCTTGCACATCCCGGTACACCGCCGGAGGCATTCATATAGAGTCATATTTTGTTCTAAGTATCGAGTTGTAATTCTTGAGTTGTAAGTAAATAAAAGTGTGATGATCTTCATTATTAAAGCATTGTCCCATGTGAGGAAAAAAAATAAAAGAGGCCAACGAAGCCCACAAATAAAATAAAAGAGGACAAAGAAGCCCACCAAAAAAAAGAGAAAAGAGAGAAGGGGCAATGTTACTATCCTTTTTCCACACTTGTGCTTCAAAGTAGCATCATGATCTTCATGATAGAGAGTCTCCTATGTTGTCACTTTCATATACTAGTGGAAATTTTTCATTATAGAACTTGGCTTGTATATTCCAATGATGGGCTTCCTCAAATTGCCCTTGGTCTTCGTGAGCAAGCAAGTTGGATGCACACCCACTTAGTTTCTTTTTGAGCTTTCATAAACTTATAGCTCTAGTGCATCCGTTGCATGGCAATCCCTACTCACTCACATTGATATTTTTTGATGGGCATCTCCATAGCCCGTTGATACGCCTAGTTGATGTGAGACTATCTCCTTCTTTTTGTCTTCTCCACAACCACCATATTCTATTCCACCTATAGTGCTATGTCCATGGCTCACGCTCATGTATTGCGTGAAAGTTGAAAAGGTTTGAGAACATCAAAAGTATGAAACAATTGCTTGGCTTGTCATCGGGGTTGTGCATGATTTGAATACTTTATGTGATGAAGATGGAGCATAGCCAGACTATATGATTTTGTAGGGATAACTTTCTTTGGCCATGTTATTTTGAGAAGACATGATTGCTTTATTAGTATGCTTGAAGTATTATTGTTTTTATGTCAATATTAAACTTTTCTTCTTATGGATCTGAACATTCATGCAACAATAAAGAAAATTACATGGATAAGTATGTTAGGTAGCATTCCACATCAAAAATTCTGTTTTTATCATTTACCTACTCAAGCACGAGCAGGAATTAAGCTTGGGGATGCTTGATACGTCTCCAACGTATCTATAATTTTTTATTGTTCCATGCTATTATATTATCTGTTTTGGATGTTTTATATGCATTAATATGCTATTTTATATTATTTTTGGGACTAACTTATTAACCTAGAGCCCAGTGCCAGTTTCTGTTTTTCCTTATTTTTGAGCCTCGCAGAAAAGAAATACCAAATGGAGTCCAAACGGAATAAAACTTCATGATGATTTTTCTTGGACCAGAAGACACCCAGGGGACTTGGAGTCCAAGTCAGAAGAGCCACGAGGCGGCGACAAGGGTGGAGGGCGCGCCCTAGGGGGGGGGGGCTGATACATCTCCAACGTATCTATAATTTATGAAGTATTCATGCCATGTTTACAACAATTTTATATGGTTTTGGTACGATTTTATTAGAACTAACCCGGACTGACGTTGTTTTCAGCAGAACTACCGTGGTGTCATTTTTTTGTGCAAAAATAAAAGTTCTCGGAATGAGCTAAAAATTTACGGAGAATATTTTTGGAAAATATAAAAAATACTGGAGCAAAAAGATACCAGAGAGGAGTCTCGAGGGAACCACAAGGGTGGAGGGCGCGCCCCCCTGCCTTGCCGCCGCCTCATGGATCCCCTTGACTTTTCCCCGACGCCAAAACCTCCTATAAATAGAGAAAACTCCGGAAATAAACCTAGATCGGGAGTTCCGCCACCGCAAGCCTCTGTAGCCATGAAAAACCAATCGGGAGCCCGTTCCGGCACCCTGCCGGAGGGGGAAACCATCACCGGAGGCCATCTTCATCATCCCGGCGGTCTCCATGATGAGAAGGGAGTAGTTCACCCTCGGGGCTGAGGGTATGTACCAGTAGCTATGTGTTTGATCTCTCTCTCGTGTTCTTGATTTGACACGATCTTGATGTACCGCAAGATTTGTTATTATAGTTGGATCATATGGTGTTTCTTCCCTCTCTATCTCTTGTTGTGATGAATTGAGTCTTGCTCTTTGAGGTTCCGTTATGTTGGATTGAGTATTGGATTTGAGAACACTTGATGTATGTCTTGCGATGGGATATCTGTGGTGACAATGGGATGTTCTATCGATTCACTTGATGTATGTTTTGGCACTCAACTCGCGGATTCCCGAGGTGACATTGGGGTAATCTATGCATAGGGGTTAATGCATGTTTTCGTCCTATGTTCTCTGATAGAAACTTTGGAGTGATTCTTTGTTGCACGTTGAGGGATTGTTATATGATCCAATTATGTTATCATTGTTGAGAGAACTTGCACTAGTGAAAGTATGAACCCTAGGCCTTGTTTCTAAGCATTGCAATACAGTTTTTCCTTACTTTTGTTACTAGTTACCTTGCTGTTTTTATATTTTAAGATTACAAAAACCTATATCTACTATCCATATTACACTTGTATCACCATCTCTTCGCCGAACTAGTGCACCTATACAATTTACCATTGTACTGGGTGTGTTGGGGACACAAGAGACTCTTTGTTATTTGGTTGCAGGGTTGTTTGAGAGAGACCATCTTCATCCTATGCCTCCCACGGATTGATAAACCTTAGGTCATCCACTTGAGGGAAATTTGCTACTGTCCTACAAAACTCTGCGCTTGGAGGCCCAACACGAGTCTACATGAAGAAGGTTGCGTAGTAAACATCAAGCTCTTTTCTGGCGCCGTTGCCGTGGAGGTGAGTGCTTGAAGGTATATCTTTAGATCTTGCAATTGAATCTTTTAGTTTCTTGTTTTATCACTAGTTTAGTTTATAAAAGAAAACTAAAAAAAAATGGAATTGAGGTTGCCTCATATGCTTCATCTTTTTAATGTCTTTCGTGAAAATGATGGAAAGGAAAATTGTGCTCAAGTGTTAGAAGAAGAAGTCTATAAATTGTTTGGCACTAAATATTTGAATGATAAACATGATTGCAATGTTGTTAGTTTGCTTGCTATGAATATTCATGATACTAATGATGATTGCACTAGTCATGATAAAGAAGTTTCTTATAAGCATGTCAATTTTTGTGGAGTGAATAGAGTTTGTGAAGACATGCCTTATAGGGATGATAGATATTGTAAGAAGCATAAACATGATGAAACCAATCGGTGGCTTAAGGTGTAGATAAATTTGCTACAAAATTATGCTCTCTTCATCCCATTACTTGTGAACTTTGCAATAGAGTTGGTCATCTTAATTTCCAATGCACATTTTCATGAACGAATCGTATCCAAATATAGCAATAACTTGATCACCCTTGAACTTTATAATGAACTTTGTTTATTTTTGGGGTGTGAAGAATTGTCACATAAAAATAGTTGGTTTGAAGTGTTCATATTCACCGACCATGCTGAAACTACTCTTAAAGAAATATATATGTTTTGCGTGGTAAATTGCAATGAGAATGCTTATATTGCCAACTATAGAAAGATGGGAAAACCATTAGAATATAAAAGAAATACTAATGAAAGGGTAAAGCTCTCCACTTTCCCTCCTATTGTCTCTCGTGAAACAGGTTACGAGAATGAGCTTCCTATGCAACCAATCTCATCAATAAGGAGCTCCAAAAAGTTGATTAAACCCACACACGACGTGGAGAAGAAAAAGAAAAGACGGAGAAGCAAAGGTAAAAAGGTATCCCTCCCAAATGATGTTGCTCCTATTATTGTTATGCCTCATGAGAGTGAATCAAAAATAAATGTGGAAGATGATATACTTGATGATGATAGTGATTCTTTGTCTTATGGTACAATGTTCGAAGAAACTATTGAGGATGATTTTGTTATGCCTATTACTCATTGTGATGATTATGATTGGGAAAATAATGATACTTCTTATAATCTTGAAAATCTCTTTGGCACCAACATATAAAATTGTGATGACAATAATTGTTATACTATTGGTGCTATTCATACTATTAATGATGAGAGTGATTATGCTTATGATATGCAAAGCCACAAGCTTGGGGATGCTATGTTTGATGAGAGTGACATGTTTGAGAATTTATTTGCTGCAATTAATGTTTGTCCCAAGCTTGGGGATGCTATGCTTGATGAAGATGATCTTTTTAGTCCCTCTACGTTGGATGAGCAAATTTGCTATGATGATTGCATGCCTCTTATTTATGATGATTACAATATTTATGAAAGTGGGTTTGGAAGTGTCAACTTTAGATAATAATTATTCCACTATTTTGGAGGGTGTTGAATCTTATTATAATGATAAAAGTGGATTTGGAGAGGTCATGACTTTATTTAGCAATGATTCCACTATTTCGGAAGAGGTTTCAATTGACTATGATGAGAACAAAGTTGCTAATTATGATGATTATTGTGATGATACTTATGTTATAAAAAGTAGTGTTAATTATTGTCATAATTTTGAATATCCTTTTACTGAATATTACTCTTTTAATGTGGAAACAATTTATAGTATTCAAATTTCATATGATGCTCCCACTACTATTCATGAGAAGAAATTTGCTTACGTGGAGAGTAATAAAATTTCTATGCATGTGGATCATGAAAAGAATGCTTTATGTGAAAGTTATATTGTTGAATTCATTCATGATGCTACTGAAAATTATTATGAGGGAGGAATATATGCTTGTAGGAATTGCAATAATATCAAGTTTCCTCTCTATGTGTTGAAAATCTTGAAGTTTTGCTTGTTTTGCCTTCCTATGCTAGTTGATTCTTGTTCCCATAAGTTGTTTGCTCACAAAATCCCTATGCATAGGAAGTGTGTTAGACTTAAATGTGCTAGTCATATGCTTCATGATGCTCCCATTATGTTTCAATTCTTATCTTTTATGTGAGCATCATTGAAATCATCATGCCTAGCTAAAAAGGCATTAAAGAAAATCGCTTGTTGGGAGACAACCCAATATTTAACCCTACTGTTTTTGTGTGTTCACATGATTAAGCTACTGTATTTATCATGTTTTAAGCCTTTGTTTGAATAAAGTGCCAAGTAAAGCCTTTGAGATAGTGTGGTTGATAGTTGATTTGATTCCGTGCAAAAACAGAAACTTTTGCGTCCAGTACAGAAATTCCTATATTTTACTGGAACATGGAAAACCTCTGAATGTTTTACATAGGATTTTTATACAAATTTTATACTTTGTACTAATTTTTCAGAATATTTGGAGTTACATAAGTATGACCTTAATTCAGGTCTTTACAGACTGTTCTGTTTTTGACAGATTCTGTTTTCGATGCATAGTTTGCTTGTTTTCTAGTTTCTATGGCTTATATTGCTCAATATAAATTGTAGAGATGATAGGGTACAGTAGGTATCATGTGAGAAAAACTTTTAATCTTGTCTTGACATTACCAAAGTGAATGATTTGTTTTATCATACTAACCCATCTCATGAAGTTCCGTTAAGTTTTGTGTGATTGAAGTTTTCAAGTTTTGGGTGAGATATCGATATGAGGAGAACATGGAGTGACAAGACCCTAAGCTTGGGGATGCCAAAGGCACCCCAAGGTAATATTCAAGGAATATTCAAGCAACTAAGCTTGGGGATGCCCCGGAAGGCATCCCCTCTTTCGTCTTTAACATTATCGGTAACCTCACTTGGAGCTATATTTTTATTCGTCACATGATATGTGTTTTGCTTGGAGCGTCATTTTATTTTATTAGTATTTTCTTGATGTTATTTATATTAATGTTTTTCATCTTTTATTTCAATAAAAGTTTCAAGTTTAGCCTTTACCATGCTTATTTTGCAAGTCTATATGTTGCTGTTTTGAAAACAGAAAGTTTTCTATTGTTGTCTGAATTCTTCTGGAAAGTCAGAACATGATAAAATCTTGAAATTTTTACACAATGAGTAAAAACAAACTTTCTACAGTGTGAATTTTTTTCAGAAGTTTTGGAGTTAGGGAAGTATGAGTACAATTGCACTCTTTACAGACTGTCCTGTTTAGACAGATTGCTGTTATGTTTGCATTGTTTGCATATGTTTGCTTGTTTAATGATTCTATTTGAGGATAGGAGTATTAAATATGCAGACGCATTTAGTATGAAATGTCAAATAATAATTTTAGTGATTTGCTACAGTAGAGAATGATAAGGTTTTGCATTTGATTTATACTAACTTTTCTCACGAGTTCTTGTTGAGTTTTGTGTGGATGAAGTTTTTAAGAATTAGGGAAACCGCGATATGAGAGGAATTAAGGAGACACAAGAGCTCAAGCTTGGGGATGCCCAAGGCATCCCTAGTTAATATTTCAAGAAGTCTCAAGCATCTAAGCTTGTGGATGCCCCTGTTGGCATCCCACCTTTCTTCTTCAACAATGATCGGTCAGTTTTGGTTGAGCCTAAGTTTTTGCTTCTTCACATGCTATGTGCCATCCTTTGAATGTCATTTTATTTTATTTTGTTGCTGTTTGAATAAAATACTTAAGATCTAAATTATTATTTTTGAGAGCGAGCCTTCACATAGCTACTTAATTATTTGACTACTCATTGATCTTCACTTATATTTTTTTGGAGTAGTTTGTCATTTACTCGTGTGCTTCACTTATATCCTATGAGTAAATGGTTGAATGAATTGAATATCATAAATCTGAAATTATATATGTTCCATATGCTTATCCCATGGGGAGTAATGACTTCACATATAAGAAGTGGAGGTGGTAAATTTATTGAAAGTTAGCAAACATAGTATTAGTCACTTGAACAATTCATGAAAGAATATTGAAGGAAGAGAGATTTCACATATAAATATACTATCTTGGACATCTTCTATGATTGTGAACCCCATTAATTATTTTCAAACTTGAGCAAATTAGTTGAAGTTGGACAAGGAAGACAACGTAATGAGTTGTGCTTGGGTATATTTGTATAGAAGTTATATTGTTATGGATCCTCCAACATGTGGTGCTTGCTATTTAGAATCTTTTGCTAGCCAAAATCTCTGTACTAAGCGGGAATACTGCTTGTGCATCCAAAATCCTTGAACCAAGTTTCCTCCATGAGTGTCCACCATATCTACCTATATGCGGTATTTACCTGCAGTTCCAAGCAAATTTGCATGTGCGAAACTCTAAACCTTCAAATAATAATCTGTTTTGTATGCCCGAATCACTCATGTAGCGACTAGGGGCTGTCAGTATCTTCCATGCTAGGTGGGCTATTCTCACGATGAGTGTTGATTCACTTGTCATTCACGAGAAAGTGGCTGGTAATCGGGATGCCCAGTTCCATGCTCGAAATCAAATCAAAATATAATCATCAAACAAAACTCCCCCAGGATTGTTGTTGGTATGGACGGTACCCGTTGTTTCGGATCAGCCGTGGAGTGTGATTGTTGGTGGAGGGGGAGTAAAAACTTTACCATTCTGTTTGGGAACCGCCTATAATGTGTCTAGCATGGAAGATAGTGAGAACTCTTGGTCGTTACGTTGACAATGAAAGCATACTTCTCAAAATTATATTCATCTCTGTTTTAAAAGCTTCGAGCTCTGGCACCTCTGCAAATCCCTGCTTCCCTCTGCGAAGAGCCTATCTTTTACTTTTATGCAAGAGTCAGTAGTATTCCTTCTCATTCCAGCCTACTCTTTAGTTGGCAAGCATCATGTGATGGGGAAAGATCTAAGCATATATGGCCATTCAAATATATTTGATCATGAATTATTATTGTTGATAATTATCTATATGATAAATAAGTTGGGAGGCGAAGCATTAAGCCCCTATCTTTCTCTGTGTTCAATGGATGCTATTTGTTCTAAAAATATGCTTTGAGTGGTAGCAATCATGTAAGACTATATGATAGTTGAGTATGTGGGATTTGCTAAATCAAAGCTCTTACATAGACCCATCCTGAAAATAAGATGAATTGTAATTGTTTGATGTCTGAGAACCTAGTTTGTTAGTTTTCAAGAAAGTTTATGGTCTATGCTTTAACATGTGAATAGCTTGCTACTTGATCATGAGAAGTTTTATGAGATGAGCTACTATTTATGATATATAATGATGCTAGAAAAGGTGATTGAAATTATTATTGATCAAACTTGTGCACTTGCTAGCATTCACACTTCATAAATTATTTCTTTTATCATTTACCTACTCGAGGACGAGCAAGAATTAAGCTTGGGGATGCTGATACGTCTCCAATGTACCTATAATTTATGAAGTATTCATGCCATGTTTACAACAATTTTATATGGTTTTGGTACGATTTTATTAGAACTAACCTGGACTGACGTTGTTTTCAGCAGAACTACCGTGGTGTCATTTTTTTGTGCAGAAATAAAAGTTCTCGGAATGAGCTGAAAATTTACGGAGAATATTTCTGGAAAATAAAAAAATACTCGAGCGAAATGATACCAGAGAGGACTCCCGAGGCAACCACAAGGGTGGAGGGCGCGCCCCCCTGCCTTGCCGCCGCCTTGTGGACCCCCTTGACTTGTCCCCAACGCCAAAACCTCCTATAAATAGAGAAAACTCCAGAAATAAACCTAGATTGGGAGTTCCGCCACCGCAAGCCTCTGTAGCCACGAAAAACCAATCGGGAGCCTGTTCCGGCACCCTGCCGGAGGGGGAAACCATCACCGGAGGCCATCTTCATCATCCCGGTGGTCTCCATGATGAGGAGGGAGTAGTTCACCCTCGGGGCTGAGGGTATGTACCAGTAGCTATGCGTTTGATCTCTCTCTCTCGTGTTCTTGATTTGGCACGATCTTGATGTACCGCGAGCTTTGTTATTATAGTTGGATCATATGGTGTTTCTTCCCTCTCTATCTCTTGTTGTGATGAATTGAGTCTTGCTCTTTGAGGTTCCGTTATGTTGGATTGAGTATTGGATTTGAGAACACTTGTTGTATGTCTTGCGATGGGATATCTGTGGTGACAATGGGATGTTCTATCGATTCACTTGATGTATGTTTTGGCACTCAACTCATGGATTCCCGAGGTGACATTGGGGTAATCTATGCATAGGGGTTGATGCATGTTTTCATCCGACGTTCTCCGATAGAAACTTTGGAGTGATTCTTTGTTGCACGTTGAGGGATTGTTATGTGATCCAATTATGTTATCATTGTTGAGAGAACCTGCACTAGTGAAAGTATGAACCCTAGGCCTTGTTTCTAAGCATTGCAATACCGTTTTTTCTCACTTTTGTTACTAGTTACCTTGCTGTTTTTATATTTTCAGATTACAAAAACCTATATGTACTATCCATATTACACTTGTATCACTATCTCTTCGCCGAACTAGTGCACCTATACAATTTACCATTGTACTGGGTGTGTTGGGGACACAAGAGACTCTTTGTTATTTGGTTGCAGGGTTGTTTGAGAGAGACCATCTTCATCCTATGCCTCCCACGGATTGATAAACCTTAGGTCATCCACTTGAGGGAAATTTGCTACTGTCCTACAAAACTCTGCGCTTGGAGGCCCAACACGAGTCTACAAGAAGAAGGTTGCATAGTAGACATCAGGGGCGCGCCCTTCTACCTTGTGGGCCCCTCGGGACTCCCCTGACCTAGCTCTTCCTCCTATATATTCACAAATATTCCAGAACCACCAGAGGCATCCATGAAATCACTTTTCCATCGCCGCAACCTTCTGTTCCCATGAGATCCCATCTTGGGGCCTTTTCCGGCATCCCGCCGGAGGGGAAATCAATCACAGAGGGCTTCTACATCAACTCCATTGCCCTTCCGATGATGCGTGAGTAGTTTACCTCAGACCTACGGGTCCATAGCTAGTAGCTAGATGGCTTCTTCTCTCTCTTTGATTCTCAATACAACATTCTCCTTGATGTTCTTGGAGATCTATCCAATGTAATCTTCTTTTGCGGTGTGTTTGTCGAGACCCGATGAATTGTGGATTTATGATCAGCTTATCTATGAATATTATTTGAATCTTCTCTGAATTCTTTTATGCATGATTTAATATCTTTGTATTTCTCTTCGAATTATCGGTTTGGTTTGGCCAACTAGATTGGTTTTTCTTGCAATGGGAGAGGTGCTTAGCTTTGGGTTCAATCTTGCGCGATTTCACCCAGTGACAAAGTAGGGGTAGCAAGACACGTATTGCATTGTTGCCATCGAGGATAAAAAGATGGGGTTTTCATCATATTGCTTGAGTTAATTCCTCTACATCATGTCATCTTACTTAAGGCGTTACTCCATTCTTTATGAACTTAATACTCTAGATGCATGCTGGATAGTGGTCGATGTGTGGAGTAATAGTAGTAGATGCAGGCAGGAGTCGGTCTACTTGACACGGACGTGATGCTTATATGCATAATCATTGCCTTGGATATCGTCATAACTTTGCGCTTTTCTATCAATTGCTCGACAGTAATTTGTTCACCCACCGTATTATTTGCCTTCATGAGAGAAGCCTCTAGTGAAACCTATGCCCCCCGGGTCTATTTTCCATCATATTACTTTCCGATCTACTATTTTGCAATCTTTTATTTTCAGATCTATATACCAAAAACCCCATAAATATTTTATCTTTTGTTTATCTATCTCTATCAGATCTCACCTTTGCAATTGACCGTGAAGGGATTGACAACCCCTTTATCGCGTTGGGTGCAAGTGTTTGATTGTTTGTGCAGGTGTTCGTGATTTGTGTGTTCTTCTCCTACTGGATTGATACCTTGGTTCTTAACTGAGGGAAATACTTACATCTACTATGCTGCATCACCCTTTCCTCTTCAAGGGAAAAACCAACGCAAGCTCAAGAAGTAGCATGAGTGAGGGTGAGCAGAGGGGAGTAGATAAAAAATTACTTATGGACATCACTTGTGTGTACACTCTACATTCATTGTTTATAGTTTCCATAAGTAGTTAAACATAATATGTAAACATAGAATTAGATATTTATTACCCTGGTACACTCTAGTATACCTTATCGAGACAACTAAAGAAAGATGGCACCCTCTAGAATTCTCTACTGAGCCATCTTGAATCACAAATGGATGCAACATATATAACATGCTGTAGTACTTTCCCATGGCACATGCCTATTAAGGGTGCGGATGTGATTTGTTTTTTTATTTTCTTACATATAAATACAAGTTGAATTTATCAAGGAATATTCATATAAATGAATTTGACTAGTGTCATTTCCAAACTGACATAATTTATATGACTGCATGTATTTCAGTTTTGCACTTCTTGTTTGTACCAACAAAGCAAAAATTAAAAGTGTATAAGTATGCACATCATTATTATTATTTAGCAACTCCACTTGATACTATGAGAGTACGTGTTAAATTTGAATGTCAAGTCATACATGAATCCAACATATATTTAATAATAGCATGAGTTATAAAAAGATAAAAAATTAATTGCAACAAAAATGATGGAATCACTACTTATTAATCTCCTAGGCCAGAATTAATTATCTACTTCAAGCTATATGTGGCTACTGAACAACACAAACCCCTTTGTAGAAAATAATGACATGGAAACCTTTTTGAAAAAAGTAATGGTCTGGTGGGATCAGGAAAAATCACTAGAATGGTTTTAACTCCAACGATGACATCATGTGTGCCAAACGGTAACAAGTTTGGCACCGTCAGATTTGGAAGATGACTTAGAAGACATGGATCATGAGCGGAGAGTAGGCGAGGACGTGTCTTCGCATCCACTTGAACTGTGGCACTTAAAGAGCAAGCTCTACGTGTTTTTTCACCTAACATGTGATGCCCCCCATGTATTACTAACTCTTATATCAGTTTAGATTTGGAGCTAAAGTTTCGGATGATCGTGAGAGCCAATTGGTAAGTCTCATATTTCTTTAACTACAATGTTACATAATAAAACATACACACTTCAAGTGTCTACATTGCTAAGATGCTAGCCTTATTATGAAAATTCTATTGTTAATTCAATAAAACAATAAAAATTGCTTAGACTAACAATACTAACATATAAAAAATGAACATAAGTAAAGATAATAAATGCTAAGAGTTTTATCCAATGGGATCAAGTGTTCTACATAACTAGGTGATTCCCCGCGCGTTGCTGCGGGATATTAGTATGCAATACTCAAAATTCATGGGGTGCATTCTGTAACACCCCATGTCATTAGCCACAGTAATCACTTTTGATAATGACAAGTCAGCAAGTTTAACAGTGCATGATCATCATTAGCATCATATTGCATTTTAACTCCTAAATCAAAATCCAAATTTAAATGAATGTGGAAAATAAAAGTTGTTCAACATAGAAACTAAAATGTTCATTAAATAATAGATATCCCAGAGACCATTTTAAAATTGTAACCAACATTTATTACATTAATTAAGTAACCCAAACCTCCTCTAACAGTGGCTGGAAATAATATTTAATAACCTTTTAATTAATCTAAATCAAATATGAAATGATGTTTTGCCCAAACTAGTTTTTGGTGTTAGGGTATAATGCACTGGTATTTATGGACTAGGTCACACTTTTTACAAAATTCATTTGGTGCCCAAACATTTTGCAAACAAAAAAGAAAAGAGACAGAAAAAGAGAAAAAGGAAAAGGCCTAATGTAGCTACTGTGCACTCGAGCCTATCGCTACAGCGCCGGCCCAGAGCCCACCCCGCGCCGTCCCCCACCTCCCACATTGCTCCTCGCCTCGCTGTCGAGCACCGCGCGAGCGCCCCAGGCCCCCCTCGCCCGCCGCTCGACAATGCGCCGCGCTCGCGCCGTGGATAAAGAGCAACTCCCCGCTCCCCCGGACGAACCCTAGCGCCACAACTCCCCTCCCCTCGCCTTCCTCTTCCTCACCCGGTGCCGCCATGGACGGCCGCGGTTGAACTGCGCGGCCACCGTCTCCCGTTCGCTCTGCCGACGCGTCCTACAACTCCGCCTCGTTCGTCTGCTTCGATTGCGCCTCGTCATCACGCTCGGGAACGACCGCACGCTCGGGATCGACCTCGCCTCTCCTTCTCGGCCACCGGCGCCCGCCGTCGTCTCCGTCGACCTCTGCTGCTCCTAAGCTCACACGAGCCTTTCTTGGCCGCTCGGTGAGCTCCTCCCTCCTTCCGTTACTTCTTTCCACGGTCGCATTTGCCCCTAGCCCGCTCGCCGCCATGGCCGAGCCCCTGCCTCTGCCATTGCTCGTCGCCGGCAACGTTCCGGCGACCAAATGGTCGCGCGCTGCTGCCCAACTTGCTCGCCGCATCGCGTAGAGCCTTCCCAGCGTTTCGCTTCATCCGTTAACACGACGTGGCGCGGTTCCCGTAGCTCACCCAAACGCCGTCGCCGCCGTTGTGGTCGTGCCACTCATTTCCGGCCACCCCAGCTCCGGTCATTAGCACAGATCGACGCGGCTCGGGCTCAGCTTTCGAACGCAAGAAGAATCGCCCGAAACGGTGCACCCTAGCCAAATCCCGAGCTCGCCGGAGCTCGACGCCGCGCTCGGGCTCGCCGGAGCGCTCTCCGGCGGCCGGTCCAACGTGGCACTGGTGGGTCCCGCCCTGTGCCACTGACTATGGGGCCCCGCGGGCCCCTTTGACCCCGTTGACCTGGGTCAACGCTGATGTGGCCGCCCCTGTCTCACTGACATGCGGGCCCCACCCATTTAAACTAATTTAAATAAATAGATAATTAGTTAATTAGTTAATTAAAAATCCTAAACAGACACTGACTGCTGGGCCCCACCTACTAATTAACCCAATTAGTTAATTTAACCCCTCTGTTAAAGCCACAGTGTATGACATGTGGGCCCCACCTGTCTGGTTTGACTGGTCAGCCGACCAGTTGACCTGCTGACATCATCATCGCGTCATACTGATGTCATCAATTACTGTTTCGGATAATGTTGAAATTAAATTCCAGAAATTAATAAAAAGTTTAGAAATTCATAATAAATAAACCGTAACTCCGATGAAAATAATTTATATATGAAACTTGCTCAGAATTTCGATACGAACCCGAATACGCCCTTCGTATTCTTGTCAGATGCCCCTAGCTATATGAACATTGAACTTTTAGACCAATTTCGATAAATGAATAGTGCCCAACATTGATTAAATAAATCCAAATAAATTCCTAAATTAACTAAATCATTTAGTTAGGCAGTAGAACACCCCGGCATAGCATTTAGGCATGTCATACATATTGTTTGCATTATGCCCTGAATTTATTGTTTCTCTCCCCCTCCTTCTCTCTCGATAGACGCCGAGACCGACGACGTTGCAGCTGTGTACGACTACACTACCGACGAGCAGCCCGTTGACGACCCCTCTCTCTTGCCAGAGCAACCAGGCAAGCCCCCCCCCCCTTGAGCATCCAGATATCGCCCATTCCATTTCTCCTGCTTGCATTAGATTTTGCTACTGTTAATGTATGCTCCTATTCTGATGCATAGCCTGCTTTTGTAACCTATTCATTGTTATCTTACCTGCCTATGATAAACTGTTTAGTATAGGTTGGTAGTGAACCATCAGTGACCCCACCACCTTATCCTTGTCGCCCCTGCTTGATCATCGACGACTCGATCAATGTGATCATCGACCAGAGACCGACACCTCACTTCACACCCCCCTTTGTTGTACGACTCTGCATAGTAACTATCGAGTGCCGAGGGTGATACCTCGTAACGCACTCCTGATGAATACTCCGCAGTGTAGCTGTTCGGTCGTGGTCATCGAGGGTGATTCCTCCTTCTCCACTTCCGATACGACTCTGTCGTGCAACCCCTCAGTGTGAACCTCGAGGGTGATGCCTCATACGTTCACCCTGATGTTTTCGTCGAGCGGAATCCGCCGAGGGTGATTCCTCGGGTTTCCCCCTTGATGTTACGACCACACGGTTACTTGACCTTTGTTATAGGTGGGTCTACCCTGGTGGGTACCCGCTGGGGATCTATGATGTCGGGTGTGCCGGAAGGGCACTCGAGTGTGATATTGTGGCGGAGCATCAGAGACTGTGATTGTCTCCGCGTGATACTAAATGAGCCTATTGGATTTGGGTGTGTGATCTGAGTGGGTCGACGTGCCCTATACGCACTACCACCACGCGGGATAATGGTTATGGGGCCCTCTGCGATGTACGTTTCTCCCGAAAGCTCATCAGACGTCATGTTTCACCGTGCGGGCTGATCGCCGGGACTGGGCTGGATACTTCACTGACGAGTTCAGTGTCGCGCCTGCACCCCGGCCAGCCACGCAACGCGCAGGGTGCCCAGGGTGATGGCCCAAGACCTCTGGGTGCATAGGTTAGTCCGGCGTGCTGACCTCTCTGCTGAGCCTAGGTAGGGCGCTGCTTCGTGTTGATCTTCCGAGGCCGGTCATTACCCAGCAAGTGTGTCCGACCAGAGTTGATCGAGCGTGTTGGATAACAGTAGTGCACCCCTGCAGGGATGAATGAAATATCGATAGCCAGTCCTACGGTAAAGGACGCTCAGTTTGTGTATCCCGATCTACTACTTGAACTGGATACTTGTTACTTAATTGAAGCTTCGGGATCGCTTTCTCGCTGGGAGTCGAGGAAGGATCTCTAGGCTTGCTTCAACATGTTTGCTAAATAAAATGCTATTCTACTCTCTTCTATTGCTGCAAGATGATGGCATGTGAAGATGTTTGAAGATGCTAGTCTTTGATAGGACGAGGCCTTCTCTCTATTCTGGCATTTCTGCAGCCCAGTCCACATATACAGCCTTTCCTCTTTGATAATGTTGCATATGTAGTATAGATCCTTGCTTGCTGAGTACTTCGGATGAGTACTCACGGTTGCTTTACTTTCTCTTTTCCCCATACCCCACCTTGATGATACATCAGACGATGGAGTCCCGGAGCCAGATGCCACCGCAGGAGCTTACTACCAGGAGGGTCCAGAGGGCACGTACTATTGGATCGAGCCAGCCGACCAGGAGTAGGATCAGAGACTCCCAGGCAGGAGGCCAACGCCTTTCGATCTAGTGTCGTTGTTTGTGCTAGCCTTCTTAAGGCAAAACTTGTCTAACTATGTCTGTACTCAGATAATATTGGTATGACTGACTTATGTATTCGGATCTTCGGATCCCTGGTCTGTAATATTGTGGATCTCCGTTTATTTGTGTTAGAGTTGTGTTGTGATATCTTCCCGTGAGTCCCTATGCTTGATCATGCATGTTTACGTGTATGATTAGTGCACGATTGAGTCGGGGGCGTCACAAGTTGGTATCAGAGCCAGGTTTCAATCCAACAAGTTGGTATCAGAGCCGACTGCCTGTAGGAAGCCCCCTACAAATTCCTTGGCCGAAGTTGAGTCTAGAAAACCGAAAAACTAATTTACTAACTTGGCTATGTGGCTTACGGGCCCACATCGCCAATTGGGTGGTATAAGGATCTTTTATTCCTCGTCTATACTCTGGGACTCTGATCTCTCTTCTATTCATGTTAAATAAATTTTACTAACGCCGACACTTAGGGTCTCGTAAATTCTGTCTACCCGGAGAGCTGGATATCTGTACGATTTCCCTGTCATTGATCTGATTAGCCTGATAATCATTTTCCTTTCCATTGTTTTGTTTAACCTTTCTCTCCGAGTTGTGTTAAACTTCTCATTGTTGTTTGACAATCCTGAATTTCCTCTGTTTCAGATGGATCGTTTGTTTCCACCACGTCATACGCCGAAGCTTGTGCTTCGCAATTGGGCTCGTGATGCCCCTGGGTTTCCAGCTGTCCTGATCGCTCTCCTGACCAGACTTGGCTACCGCTGGTACCCCGAGTACATGGTCTACGAGGATTACCACGAGTTCAACCAGGAGCAGTACCATGCTGATGTTCGTATCTATGATCAGCAAAATGACTCAGACACCGAGCTGCACCTTTTCCACGGTATCGGTGTGACGATTGAGATGGCAGTACATGATGCCGCCTACTCTGCTGTCGCACGTCTCCGAGGAGAGTTTAGCGATATCTTGGATGACTCTGAGTTCCGATACATTCCGTATGCCCCTGCTGGAGATGCTACTGGATACTACACAGCTATCTGTGCCCCGTACGAGCCTCGTCGCTACGACCCGCACGTTCTGATTCAGTGCACTCAGGCTCTGGATCGTACTGTTCGGGCTCTTGCCATCGAGTTGGTTGCCACTCGAGCACGTCTCTATGATGCTATGACATAGTTGCTACCCGCAGTTCGTGCAGGGATACACCCGGAGCATATCCTTCACCCGCACAGGACTCAGATGTATGCTGGTATTGTTTGGCCTGCTATTGGAGGTCACACACCTACACGTGGACCTCTTCTTACAGCTCGAGACCGGGTTCTGCATCAGAGTGCACATGGAGCGCAGGATCCTGCCACGACAAACATTCGTCGTCCGCACTTGCAGTTACCCCGTTTCAGTGGATTTCTCCGACGTTGATGTAGCCTTTGCTATGTCTCGTTGTGTACTTCCTTACCGCGTGCCTGCGCGCCGCCTAGTATGTCTAGCTTTTGAATTTGCGCCGTTATGCTGTCCGCATGTACCCGACTCTGTGTATGGATCTGTATGTCTTACTTGACTACTGTTATGTATCTGTTACACTACTTAATTGTTGAGTTACATCATGCTTGTCGCTAAACACTCGCAATTTCTTTTACTAAACTACCCCCTGTTGATACTTAGCAGGATGGTTAGACCAGGTGGTTGTGGTCGTGGTACCCCTGAATGCCCACCACCACCAGACTATATGGCAGCTATGATGCAACAATTTGACCTCAACCGCCAATTCATGACCGGAATCATGGCTCAGTTTCCGCATCAGAACAACTAGAACCAGAACCCTGCTTCAATAACTTTGACAGAGTTTATGCGACTCAACCCCACTCAGTTCCGCAACTCTGACAAGCCACTGGATGCTGATGACTGGCTCCGCGACATCACTCACGAGATGGAGTCTGCTAATGTCGCCCCTGCCAACTTTGTCATCTTCGCGGCCTTTTTCTTAAAGGGCCCCGCTGCTCAATGGTGGGACACACACAAGCGTACACTGCCTGTTGGAACAGTGGTTACCTGGTATGAGTTCCAGGCTGCTTTCCGTGCCCGTTATATCCCTCAGGCAATTATGGAACGGATGAAGACCCAGTTCCGCAACCTCACTCAGGGCAACAAGACTATCGAAGCTTATCAGCGGGAATTTCTTGACCTCTCCCGCTATGCTGAAGAAGACATCGCCACGGATGCCCATAGACAAGAGAAGTTTCGTAATGGACTCCACCCAGACATCGAGCTTGCCCTTGCTCCTCAAGACTTCAACGACGTTTCTACTCTTGTGAACAAGGCTATTCTGGTTGAGACCGCTCAGATGAAGCATAAGGACTCGCAGAAGCGCTATCGTGATGCTGGCTCATCTTCGGGCTCAGCACAGAAGCGTCGAGTCTGGATTCCCAACAACGTGTTCCGTCCCAATGCCCCTGCGCCAAAGAACAACTATGCTGCACCACATCTGCCTCCTCCCCCGCCAAGGCAGCCAAGAGCTCAAGCTATTCAAAACAATGCTCCTCTTCGTCCTGAAGATGGTCTGTGCTTCAAGTGCCGCAAACCAGGTCACCAGGCTAAAGACTGCCGCCAGACTCAGAATCAGTTGGCTTTTCCTCGTGCTGGCCGTGGCAATGGTCGTGGCAACAATCAGGCCCGCAACTATAATACTGGGTCTGCTGCACATGGTCGTGGACACGCTTACAACATTGATATTGAAGAAGTCCAGGATCAACCTGCTACTATGATGGGTACCCTTCTCGTTAACTCAGTACCCGCTTCTGTATTATTTGATTCAGGAGCATCGCATTCATTCATGTCAGAAGCATTTGCATTATCACATGACATTGCATTTCAAAAGATGAATCTGCCAGTAGTAATCCGCACCCCTGGAGGCTAGTGTCAAACCACTATGATGGCACACAATGTTCCCGTTGAAATTAAGGGATTAGAATTCCTTGTTTCGCCCATTATCCTGAAGTCTTCCACCATAGACCTCATCCTTGGAATGGATTGGTTGAGAGCTCACATTGCTTCGATCAATTGCGCCACTAAAGTTATCCAACTTCTTCACCCCTCCGATGGGATAGTGAACTACACCGCCCGAATTACTCGAGACGCTGAAGCTCAGATATATGTTCTGAATGCTTTGAGCGCCTCACCTCTGGAAGGGATCAAGAACGTTCCTGTCATTCAAGATTTTCTGGACGTCTTTCCAGAAGAACTTCCAGGAATACCCCCGGCTAGAGCTGTCGAGTTTGTCATTGACTTGAAGCCTGGCACTGTCCCTATTGCGAAGCGTCCTTATAAGATGCCTCCGCACCACCTTCTCGAGCTTAAGGAAGAAATCGACAAGTCACTTAAGAAAAGTTTCATCCACCCCAGCTCCTCTGCTTGGGGAACACCTTCACTCTTTGTTAGGAAGAAGGATGGAACTAACCGATTGGTTCAGGATTACCAGCCCATTAACCAAGCCACAATCCAGAATAAATACCCACTACCCCGGATCAATGATCTTTATGATCAGCTTGCTGGATCCTCTGTCTTCTCGAAACTCGACTTGAGGTTGGGTTATCATCAGATCCGTGTTCGCGAAGAGGATATTCCGAAGACTGCCTTTGTTACTCGATATGGCTCATATGAGTACACCGTCATGTCATTTGGTTTAACCAATGCTCCAGCAACCTTCTCCCGGTTGATGAACTATATCTTCATGGATTACCTCGACAAATTTGTCATGGTTTATTTGGATGATATCCTTATATACTCCAAGAATGAAGAAGAACATGCTGAACATCTTCGGCTTGTATTGGAGAAGCTACGAGAACATCAGTTGTATGCTAAATTCTCCAAGTGTGAATTCTGGTTATCTGAGGTGACCTATCTGGGTCATGTGATTTCCAAGAACGGCATTGCTGTTAACCCCGAACGAGTTCAGGCTATTCTTGACTGGACTCCCACGAAGAATGTTAAGCAAGTCAGAAGTTTTCTCGGACTCGCTAGCTATTGCCGTCGATTCGTTGAGAACTTTTCCAAGATTGCAAAGCCATTGGCGAATCTGCTCCACAAAGGTGTTAAATTTGAGTGGACAGAAAAATGTCAAGAAAGCTTTCAGACACTAAAAGATAAGTTAACATCTGCCCCAGTGCTAGCACCCCCGGATTCCCAAAAGGATTTCGTGATATACTGTGATGCATCTCGTCAAGGATTAGGCTATGTCCTAATGCAAGAGCGTAAAGTGATTGCTTATGCCTCTCGACAATTGCGTCCTCATGAAGAAAATTATCTAGTGCATGACCTTGAACTTTCTGCGGTTATTTATGCTCTGAAGCTATGTCGACATTACCTTCTCGGTAATCGTTGCGAGATATACATGGATCATCAAAGTTTGAAGTATTTATATACCCAACCAGATCTGAACCTTCGTCAACAAAGATGGCTCGAGACAATTGCCGATTATGATATGAATATCTCAAATACCCCTGGCAAGGCTAATGTAATGGCCGATGCTTTGAGTCGTAAGGCTTATTGCAACGATCTTATGGTTCAGGAAGCACAACCTATGCTTTATGAAGAGCTTCGCAAATTGAACCTCCATATTGTTCCGCAGGGTTATCTCAATACCCTGGTTGTCGAACCAGATTTAGAACACAGCATTAAGACCATGTAACGGTATGACTCTGAAGTTGAAAGGATTAAGCGATACCTTGAAAAAGGAAAGCCGTCGGAATTCCATCTTGATAAGGATGGGATCCTATTTTTCCAACACCGTCTCTTCGTACCCAAGTTCAAGGATGAGAGGGAACACGTTATGAAGGAAGCTCATGACACTCCTCTGTCAATTCATCCTGGTAGCACAAAGATCTACCGTGACATTTGTCAGAGATACTGGTGGCCTAATATGAAGCGAGACATTGCTCGTTATGTTTCTGAGTGTGACGTTTGCCGCCGCATTAAAGCAGAACACCAAAGGCCTGCTGGAACTCTGCAACCCCTTGAAATTCATGAATGGAAATGGGACAAGGTCCAAATGGATTTCATTACTGGATTTCCCAGATCTCAGAAGGGCCATGATGCTATTTTTGTCATCATAGACCGATTCTCAAAGGTTGCTCACTTTCTGCCAGTTAAGGAGACAATCACTGCTAGTCAGTTAGCAGACTTGTATGTTTCCCGCATTGTGTCACTCCACGGTCTTCCGTTGGAGATCAGTTCTGATCGTGGCAGCCTCTTCACCTCCAGATTCTGGAATAGTTTCCAAGAAGCTATGGGAACTCATCTGTCTTTCAGCACCGCTTTTCACCCTCAGTCTCAGGGTCAAGTCGAACGAGTTAATCAAGTGCTCAAAGATATGCTTCGAGCTTGCGTCATCTCCTTCGGTAAGAAGTGGGAAGAATCTCTCCCGTATGCCGAATTCTCTTACAACAATAGCTATCAAGCTAGTTTGAAGATGGCACCGTTTGAAGTTCTATACGGACGTAAGTGTCGAACCCCTCTGAATTGGTCAGAAACTGGGGAACGCTCACTCGTCTGACCGGACATTATTCAGCAAGCAGAAGAACAAGTCCGCATTGTCCGTGAATATCTGAAAACTGCTCAGTCTCGTCAGAAGAGCAACTATGACCGAAAGCACCAGGAAATGGTCTATCAACCTGGCGAGCAAGCTTACCTCCGCGTCATTCCGTTGAAAGGCACTCATCGGTTCGGAATCAAAGGCAAGTTAGCTCCTCGCTACATTGGCCCGTTCCGTATTCTTGCCCGTCGAGGAGAAGTGGCATATCAATTGCAATTGCCGCCAAATCTCTCACAAGTACATGATGTCTTTCATGTATCCCAACTCCGTCGCTGCTTCAAGGATCCTATTCGAGCTGTGGATCACAGAATGCTTGAATTACGGGAAGATCTGTCTTATCCAGAATATCCCATCCGTATTCTTGATCAAGCTGAACGCCGGACTCGCCAAAAGTCAATCAAATTCCTCAAGGTTCAGTGGTCGAATCATTCTGAAGATGAAGCCACTTGGGAACACGAGGATCGTCTTCGCGAAGAATACCCCGCTTTCTTTCAGTCTTCCTCTTAATTCTCGGGACGAGAATTCTTGATAGATGAGGAGAATTGTAACACCCCTTATCATTAGCCACAGTAATCACTTTTGATAATGACAAGTCAGCAAGTTTAACAGTGCATGATCATCAGTAGCATCATATTGCATTTTAACTCCTAAATCAAAATCCAAATTTAAATGAATGTGGAAAATAAAAGTTGTTCAACATAGAAACTAAAATGTTCATTAAATAATAGATATCCCAGAGACCATTCTAAAATTGTAATCAACATTTATTAAATTAATTAAGTAACCCAAACCTCCTCTAATAGTGGCTGGAAATAATATTTAATAACCTTTTAATTAATCTAAATCAAATATGAAATGATGTTTTGCCCAAACTAGTTTTTGGTGTTAGGGTATAATGCACTGGTATTTATGGACTAGGTCACACTTTTTACAAAATTCACTTGGTGCCCAAACATTTTGCAAACAAAAAAGAAAAGAGACAGAAAAAGAGAAAAAGGAAAAGGCCTAATGTAGCTACCGTGCACTCGAGCCTATCGCTACAGCGCCGGCCCAGAGCCCACCCCGCCCCGTCCCGCACCTCCCGCACTGGTCCTCGCCTCGCTGTCGAGCACCGCGCACGCGCCCCAGGCCCCCCTCGCCCGCCGCTCGACAACGCGCCGCGCTCGCGCCGTGGATAAAGAGCAACTCCCCGCTCCCCCGGACGAACCCTAGCGCCACAACTCCCCTCCCCTCGCCTTCCTCTTCCTCACCCGGCGCCGCCATGGACGGCCGCGGTTGAATTGCGCGGCCACCGTCTCCCGTTCGCTCCACCGACGCGTCCTACAACTCCGCCTCGTTCGTCTGCTTCGATTGCGCCTCGTCATCACGCTCATGAACGGCCGCACGCTCGGGATCGACCTCGCCTCTCCTTCTCGGTCGCCGGCGCCCGCCGTCGTCTCCGTCGACCTCTGCTGCTCCTAAGCTCACACGGGCCTTTCTTGGCCGCCCGGTGAGCTCCTCCCTCCTTCCGTTACTTCTTTCCGCGGCCGCATTTGCCCCTAGCCCGCTCGCCGCCATGGCCGATCCCCTGCGTCCGCCATTTCTCGTCGCCAGCGTCGTTCCGGCGACCAAATGGTCGCGCGCTGCTGCCCAACTTGCTCGCCGCATCGCGTAGAGCCTTCCCAGCGTTTTGCTTCGTCTGTTAACACGATGTGGCGCGGTTCCCGTAGCTCACCCGAACGCCGTCGCCGCCGTTGTGGTCGTGCCGCTCATTTTCGGCCACCCCAGCTCCGGTCATTAGCACAGATCGATGCGGCTCGGGCTCAGCTTTCGAACGCAAGAAGAATCGCCCGAAACGGTGCACCCTAGCCAAATCCCGAGCTCGCCGGAGCTCGATGCCGCGCTCGGGCTCGCCGGAGCGCTCTCCGGCGGCCGGTCCGATGTGGCACCGGTGGGTCCCGCCCTGTGCCACTGACTGTGGGGCCCCGCGGGCCCCTTTGACCCCGTTGACCTGGGTCAACGCTGACGTGGCCGCCCCTGTCTCACTGACATGCGGGCCCCACCCATTTAAACTAATTTAAATAAATAGATAATTAGTTAATTAGTTAATTAAAAATCCTAAACAGACACTGACTGCTAGGCCCCACCTGCTAATTAACCCAATTAGTTAATTTAACCCCTCTGTTAAAGCCATAGTGTATGACATGTGGGCCCCACCTGTCTGGTTTGACTGGTCAGCCGACCAGTTGACCTGCTGATGTCATCATCGCGTCATACTGACGTCATCAATTACTATTTCGGATAATGATGAAATTAAATTCCAGAAATTAATAAAAAGTTTAGAAATTCATATTAAATAAACCGTAACTCCGATGAAAATAATTTATACATGAAACTTGTTCAGAATTTCGATACGAACCCGAATACGCCCTCCGTATTCTTGTCAGATGCCCCTAGCTATATGAACATTGAACTTTTAGACCGATTTCGATAAATGAATAGTGCCCAACGTTGATTAAATAAATCCAAACAAATTCCTAAATTAACTAAATCATTTAGTTAGGCAGTAGAACACCCCGGCATAGCATTTAGGCATGTCATACATATTGTTTGCATTATGCCGTGAATTTATTGTTTCTCTCCCCCTCCTTCTCTCTCGATAGACGCCGAGACCGACGACGCTGCAGTCGTGTACGACTACACTACCGACGAGCAGCCCGTTGACGACCCCTCTCTCTTGCCAGAGCAACCAGGCAAGCCCCCCCCCTTGAGAATCCAGATATCGCCCATTCCATTTCTCCTGCTTGCATTAGATTTTGCTACTGTTAATGTATGCTCCTATTCTGATGCATAGCCTACTTTTGTAACCTATTCATTGTTACCTTACCTGCCTATGATAAACTGTTTAGTATAGGTTGGTAGTGAACCATCAGTGACCCCACCACCTTACCCTTGTCGCCCCTGCTTGATCATCGATGACTCGATCAATGTGATCATCGACCAGAGACCGACACCTCACTTCACACCCCCTTAGTTGTACGACTCTGCATAGTAACTATCGAGTGCCGAGGGTGATACCTCGTAACACACTCCTGATGAATACTCCACAGTGTAGCTGTTCGGTCGTGGTCATCGAGGGTGATTCCTCCTTCTCCACTTCCGATACGACTCTGTCGTGTAACCCCACAGTGTGAACCTCGAGGGTGATGCCTCATACGTTCACGCTGATGTTTTCGTTGAGCGGAATCCGCCGAGGGTGATTCCTCGGGTTTCCCCCTTGATGTTACGACCACACGGTTACTTGACCTTTGTTACAGGCGGGTCTACCCTGGTGGGTACCCGCTGGGGATCTATGATGTCGGGTGTGCCGGAAGGGCACTCGAGTGTGATATTGTGGCGGAGCATCAGAGACTCTGATTGTCTCCGCGTGATACTAAATGAGCCTATTGGATTTGGGTGTGTGATCTGAGTGGGTCGACGTGCCCTATACGCACTACCACCACGCGGGATAATGGTTATGGGGCCCTCTGCGATGTATGTTTCTCCCGAAAGCTCATCAGACGTCACATTTCACCGTGCGGGCTGATCGCCGGGACTGGGCTGGATACTTCACTGACGAGTTCAGTGTCGCACCTGCACCCCGGCCAGCCACGCAACGCGCAGGGTGCCCAGGGCGATGGCCCAAGACCTCTGAGTCATAGGTTAGTCCGGCGTGCTGACCTCTCTGCTGAGCCTAGGTAGGGCGCTGCTTCATGTTGATCTTCCGAGGCCGGGCATTACCCAGCAAGTGTGTCCGACCAGACTTGATCGAGCGTGTTGGGTAACAGTAGTGCACCCCTGCAGGGATGAATGATCTATCGATAGCCGGTCCTACGGTAAAGGACGCTCAGTTTGTGTATCCCGATCTACTACTTGAACTGGATACTTGTTACTTAATTGAAGCTTCGGAATCGCTTTCTCGCTGGGAGTCGAGGAAGGATCTCTAGGCTTGCTTCAACATGTTTGCTAAATAAAATGCTATTCTACTCTCTTCTATTGCTGCAAGATGATGGCATGTGAAGATGTTTGAAGATGCTAGTCTTCGATAGGACTAGGCCTTCTCTCTATTTTGGCATTTCTGCAGCCTAGTTCACATATACAACCTTTCCTCTTTGATAATGTTGTATATGTAGTATAGATCCTTGCTTGCTGAGTACTTCGGATGAGTACTCACGGTTGCTTTACTTTCTCTTTTCCCCATACCCCACCTTGATGATACATCAGACGATGGAGTCCCGGAGCCAGATGCCACCGCAGGAGCTTACTACCAGGAGGGTCCAGAGGGCACGTACTATTGGATCGAGCCAGCCGACGAGGAGTAGGATCGGAGGCTCCCTGGCAGGAGGCCAACGCCTTTCGATCTAGTGTCGTTGTTTGTGCTAGCCTTCTTAAGGCAAAACTTGTCTAACTATGTCTGTACTCAGATAATATTTGTATGACTGACTTATGTATTCGGATCTTCGGATCCCTGGTCTGTAATATTGTGGATCTCCGTTTATTTGTGTTAGAGTTGTGTTGTGATATCTTCCCGTGAGTCCCTGTGCTTGATCGTGCATGTTTGCGTGTATGATTAGTGCACGATTGAGTCGGGGGCGTCACACATTCTTAGAGGATTTACATAGGAAATGTGTAAATTCCATTCTACTTTAGATATACGTAATAAAATAATCAATGTAAGTCAACTTGGTATATTGTAGAAAGAAGATATAAACTTGCAATCCAAAAGGAATATAATTTATTTCTCTTGCAATTATCCAGAGTTGATTGTACTACGAAGAAATGTACAACAAAACATGATGGCGAGAATTTAATAAACTAACTGGGATAACGAAATTCCATATTACCATATATACAAAACAATTTAAAACAAATGAGCGAAATAATAAAAATACTTTTACTGCCTGAAAGACAACCTACACATACCCAAAAATACACCATGTGTTGGCAAGTCTGAAAGCACGATCTTTGTTTACACCATTTTTAGCATCACCTGTATATGTTATATGTTACTCTCAAGGAGATATAGGGTAGTTGAAAAAAATGAGAGATGAACTTAGTACACAAATGTAAGAATAACATAACCATAAATTGGAAGAATAAGAATGTGGTCATAGTACAATTGGCATTGTGTGTATTAGCGCTGTGAAAAAACTTTTGCCATTGCAAGCTTCTTGAATATATGGATCAGACTAAAAAAATGCTAGATGACAACAGTACATACTAAGCAAGATGGCTGACCTGCTTCGATTTTAATCAAACAACTCGTTGATGGACATTAGAAAAGAATCCGCACAGAGAACAGAATCTGCACAGAGGACATGAAAAAACAATAATAGAAGTATAGATCAAAGCTTCTCTTCTCAATAAAATTAGTAATTGTATGGTGATGAACCGTGGCAGTACTGATCACTCAATACAAATCTCCAATCTGCAATGGTTTAAGATAAAGCACAAATTATGTAAATAAACAAAATTTCCTTGAGACTCAATAAAGTAACAGTGACCAAGGATTAAGGAACTAAGATGAATCATGAATTTGGTCCGATGCATATATTATTGCAAAGGAAAGAGGACTACAGTGCTAATAACCTGCTGATATACTGAGTTTTGGAAAGACTTATATGATAACACACACGTGTGACTCATAATTCCAACTTTGACTCGTCCCTGAGAAAACTCAAGGAAGGCGTAAGAAAACTAATGAACAGTCAATTGCCGGATAAAGTAAAGAAGCATCAGAGTAGAGTAAGTCGGGTAGGAGGGATCAGGAAGAAACTGGTATGGAAAGGGGATTGAAACAGGTCACAACCAATGACTGCAGATGTGGGCTACAACGTGCGGCACCAACGGGCGATGCGTTTCAACAACAGGGACTTCAGATTCGCCCCATCAATCTCACTGGCTTTCCTGGTACATGCTCAATTGGTGCCTCACCATTGACCCTCTTTGGATTGTTGTCCTCGTCTCCCTTCTGTTCCACAAGGAAGATTTGCATCCAAGTTACGCCTAAACAAAATCCACCTACGGCCCGATTTGCAGAGAGCTCGGGCGATAGATAGTAGAATCCTCACGACCTACTCCTCCTAGCCGCTCTCTTGAACTCCTGAGGCGAGGCCGGCCGGGGAACTGTAGTATACATCAAGGTAGAACCGATGATCCACCTCGGGATACTTCTACATGAGGAGGGAGAACCAAATTCATCTGCTTCTTTGCTGCAAAGAGGTAATGGGAGGTAGAAGAATGGCATTTAGTGGAGAATGTGAAGAGGGTGATGAGAATCAATTGTGGGAAAGTAATTGGCGTCAAGAATATGGAGAGTTGCCGTGGAGAAAGATTGGAGGCGATCCGACCCGTAGAGCTGTCGGACGCGAGCGGATGGTGTGGTCGGAGTCGCGGGACGGTCCTCATGTGGTGGGAAAAGTTTCTTATTTTTTCTAAGGGAAAGGGCTCGGTTATCTCATTTTTTCTGTATCAGAGAGGGCTCGATCGCTAATGTACGGTTCGATAGAGAAAGGGACGGTCCAAACTGGACGAATGACGTGCATGTGCATGTTCAGTTTTGCTTACCTGGCTAGATCGTTGACGTGGGATGGCACTAGTAGAAAACAGGGTACTAGTCCCGGTTCCAGAGGGCCTTTAGTCCCGGTTCTGGAACCGGGACAAAACTGACGAGACTAATGCCCAAAACCTTTAGTCCCGGTTTGCTTACGAACCGGGATCAAAGGAGCTCCACGTGGCCGCTGTTGAGCGCCCAGGGAGGAGGACCTTTAGTCCCGGTTGGTAACACCGACCGGGACTAAAAGGCAGCCACGCGTTAGCAGCTCCCAGGCACTAGGGTTTTTGTTTTTTTGAAAGGGGGAGGGGGTGGGGGTTAGGGGTTTTGGAGGGTTAATTTAGGTGTTTCATATTGTGTTAGCTATAGCTACTACATATATAGAGAAGTGACCTCTCTTTCTCCGTGCTTGGTCGACAGTAGCTACTACATACAGAGAGAACTCAACGCTAGCTAGTAAGCAAATGAAGGAACCATTAATTACATAACATCGTGATCATGAACATATAGAGAGAGAAGTGACCTCTCTTTCTCCGTGCTTGGTCGAACAACAAGTTTTCGTATATCTATCCGACGCTAATACATATATACAATATAACATCTCTTACGATCCCTGACATCATCTACCAAAAATCAGCTTGAATTTCCACATGGTATTCTCCGTCTTTATGTATGACGTGGTCAAGAAAGAATCCCGCCAATTCCTCTTGAATTGCTCGTATGCGATCATGTGGTAGGAGTTCTTCCTGCATCTCCCGGACCTAATTTAAAGAAGGGGGTCAATACATATATATGAATGAAACTCAACACAATTGATGGTAATAAAATAAAATTGTGAATATTGTTTACGTACTTCAAATTGTTCATCAGAGTAGCCCCGCTCAGAGGTCGAGTGGCGCATGAACTCGCAAACGTAGTATCCACATAAATCAGTCCCGGGTGCCTGCAACAAGCACTTTACGAGAATAGAGTTCAATCAAACTGATAATCAAGCATGACAATGGTATTGATGAAACTAGAATCAATGAGAGATACGCGGAACTAGCTAGTACTACTTACTTTGGGGTGTGTAAATCGCAGCTCCTTCTGCAGACCCGGAACCATTCTGGTGAACTTTTTCCAAACCCTGCCCGGCAAAGAAAATGATTACTTGATATCATGAAATGAACCAAAGTTGCCGATATGGTGCGATAATGATTGAAATTACTTCTGGAGCATTGCAATCATGTCCTCATAATCCTTGGGATCTTTACATCTCGAGTCTAAGACAGTTACTACTGCCCCGTCAAGCTTAACCTCGAGTAGAATAAAGTGGAACCTACGCATGCATAACTCATCAATTACATTACTTAACCTCGAGTAAGCAAAACCGAATATGCACAAGACAGTGACACTCACTTGAAGTTGTAAGGAAAGAGTATTTTCCCTTTGTTTTGACGTCGAAGGAACGATTGTAGCAAGTTTTCCTCAGTATCTTCGACTCTGTTTTTTACCGACCATTCATTTATGGTATTTGGGCTAATGAACCCAATGTCATAGATTTGGCTTTTCTTGCATTCGAAGATCTTCAATCTGCATAATATAGTGAGGATAATTATATATACATGCAATGAACGAGCTGAGCTAGAGACTTAATTACAGAAGTAATACTTACAGACAGTAGCAAGTCATGAGTTGTTTGTTGAGGGCCTCTTGATTGAATAACTGAAATAATTCCACAAATTCAACAGGCATCAGGTCGACTCCAATGAGGTCGTGCTCATCTTTAATTCTCAGCATCAAACTATCAGTCCCATTCTTCTTGCAGCTTTCCAAGTACCACTCGTGCAATTTTCGCATCATCGTTGTTAGAGGAGGATGATCAGGTTTGACGAGAGGCTTCCCGTGCTCGTATCTAAATGTTGGGGAACGTAGCAGAATTTTAAAATTTTCTACGCATCACCAAGATCAATCTATGGAGTCATCTAGCAACGAGTGAGAGGGGAGTGTATCTACATACCCTTGTAGATCGCGAGCGGAAGCGTTCAAGAGAACGGGGTTGATGGAGTCGTACTCGTCGTGATCCAAATCACCGATGACCGAGCGCCGAACGGACGGCACCTCCGCGTTCAACACACGTACGGAGCAGAGACGTCTCCTCCTTCTTGATCCAGCAAGGGGGGAGGAGAGGTTGATGGAGATCCAGCAGCACGACGATGTGGTGGTGGAAGCAGCGGGATTTCAGCAGGGCTTCGCCAAGCGCTACTGGAGGAGGAAGAGGTGTCACGGGAGGGAGAGGGAGGCGCCAGGGGCTGCGCTGTTTCTCCCATGCACCTCCCCACTATATATAGGGGTGGAGGGGGCTGGTTTCTTGCCCTCCAAGTCCATTGGGGTGTTGGCAAAGGTGGAAGGAAAGAAATCCCATCCTTTCCCTTCCCCACCGATTGTTATCCCCCTTTTTTAGGGATCTTGATCTTATCCCTTCGGGATATGATCTTATTCCTTCTAAGGGGGAATCTTGGTGCGCCTTGACTAGGGGTGTGGGGCCTTGCCCCCACTACCCACGTTCATGTGGGTCCCCCCATGCAGGTGGGCCCCACTCCGGAACCTTCTAGAACCTTCTCGGTACAATACCGAAAAATCCCGAACATTTTCCGGTGGCCAAAATAGGACTTCCCATATATAAATCTTTACCTCCGGACCATTCCGGAACTCCTCGTGATGTCCAGGATCTCATCTGAGACTCCGAACAACCTTCGGGTTACCGCATACTAATATCTCTATAACCCTAGCGTCACCGAACCTTAAGTGTGTAGACCCTACGGGTTCGGGAGACACGCAGACATGACCGAGACGACTCTCCGGTCAATAACCAACAGCGGGATCTGGATACCCATGTTGGCTCCCACATGCTCCTCGATGATCTCATCGGATGAACCACGATGTCGAGGATTCAATCAATCCCGTACGCAATTCCCTTTGTCTATCGGTACGATACTTGCCCGAGATTCGATCGTCGGTATCTCGATACCTTGTTCAATCTCGTTACCGGCAAGTCTCTTTACTCGTTTCCGTAACACATCATCCCGTGAACAACTCCTTGATCACATTGAGCTCATTATGATGATGTCCTACCGAGTGGGCCCAGAGGTACCTCTCCGTTACATGGAGTGACAAATCCCAGTCTCGATTCGTGCCAACCTAACAGATACTTTCGGAGATACCCGTAGTGCACCTTTATAGCCACCCAGTTACGTTGTGACGTTTGGTGCACCCAAAGCACTCCTACGGTATCCGGGAGTTGCACAATCTCATGGTCTAAGGAAAAGTTACTTGACATTGGAAAAGCTTTAGCAAACGAACTACACGATCTAGTGCTAGGCTTAGGATTGGGTCTTGTCCATCACATCATTCTCCTAATGATGTGATCCCGTTATCAATGACATCCAATGTCCATGGTCAGGAAACCGTAACCATCTATTGATCAACGAGCTAGTCAACTAGAGGCTTACTAGGGACATGTTGTGGTCTATGTATTCACACATGTATTAAGATTTCCGGATAACACAATTATAGCATGAATAACAGACAATTATCATGAACAAGGAAATATAATAATAACCATTTTATTATTGCCTCTAGGGCATATTTCCAACAGTCTCCCACTTGCACTAGAGTCAATAATCTAGTTACATTGTGATGAATCGAACACCCATAGAGTACTGGTGTTGATCATGTTTTGCTCGTGAAAGAGGTTTAGTCAACGGATCTGCTACATTCAAATCCGTGTGCACTTTACAAATATCTATGTCTCCATCTTGAACATGTTCACGTATGGAGTTGAAGCGACGCTTGATATGCCTGGTCCTTTTGTGAACCCTGGGCTCCTTGGCAAGGGCAATAGCTCCAGTGTTGTCACAGAAGAGAGCCATTGGACCCGACGCATTTGGAATGACTCCTAGGTCGGTGATGAACTCCTTCATCCATACTGCTTCGTGTGCTGCCTCCGAGGCTGCTATGTACTCCGCTTCGCATGTAGAACCCGCCACGACGCTTTGCTTGCAACTGCACCAGCTTACCGCTCCACCATTCAAAATATACACGTATCCGGTTTGTGACTTGGAGTCATCCGGATCTGTGTCGAAGCTAGCGTCGACGTAACCCTTTACGACGAGCTCTTCGTCACCTCCATATACGAGAAACATATCCTTAGTCCTTTTCAGGTACTTCAGGATGTTCTTGACCGCTGTCCAGTGTTCCTTGCCGGGATTACTTTGGTACCTACCTACCAAACTTACAGCAAGGTTTACATCAGGTCTGGTACACAGAATGGCATACATAATAGACCCTATGGCTGAGGCATAGGGGATGACACTCATCTCTTCTATATCTTTTGCCGTGGTCGGGCATTGAGCCGAGCTCAATTTCACACCTTGCAATACAGGCAAGAACCCCTTCTTGGACTGATCCATATTGAACTTCTTCAATATCTTATCAAGGTATGTGCTTTGCGAAAGACCTATGAGGCGTCTCGATCTATCTCTATAGATCTTGATGCCTAATATATAAGCAGCTTCTCCAAGGTCCTTCATTGAAAAATACTTATTCAAGTAGGCCTTTATACTTTCCAAGAATTCTATATCATTTCCCATCAGCAGTATGTCATCCACATATAATATGAGAAATGCTACAGAGCTCCCACTCACTTTCTTGTAAACACAGGCTTCTCCATAAGTCTGTGTGAACCCAAACGCTTTGATCATCTCGTCAAAGCGAATGTTCCAACTCCGAGATGCTTGCACCAGCCCATAGATTGAGCGCTGGAGCTTGCATACCTTGTCAGCATTCTCAGGGTCGACAAAACCTTCCGGTTGTATCATATACAACTCTTCCTTAAGAAAACCATTAAGGAATGCCGTTTTGACGTCCATTTGCCATATCTCATAATCATAGTATGCGGCAATTGCTAACATGATTCTGACGGATTTCAGCTTCGCTACGGGTGAGAAAGTCTCATCGTAGTCAACCCCTTAAACTTGTCGATAACCCTTAGCGACAAGCCGAGCCTTATAGATGGTCACATTACCATCCGCGTCAGTCTTCTTCTTAAAGATCCATTTATTTTCTATGGCTTGCCGATCATCGGGCAAGTCAGTCAAAGTCCATACTTCGTTTTCATACATGGATCCTATCTCGGATTTCATGGCTTCAAGCCATTTGTCGGAATCCGGGCCCGCCATCGCTTCTTCATAGTTCAAAGGTTCACTGTTGTCTAACAACATGATTTCCAGGACAGGATTGCCATACCACTCTGGTGCGGAACGTGTCCTCGTGGACCTTCGAAGTTCAGTGGTAGCTTGATCATGATCATTATCAATAACTTCCTCTCTAGCCGGTGTAGGCTCCACAGAAACATTTTCCTGTGCTGCGCTACTCTCCGGTTCGAGGGTCATCTCATCAAGCTCCACTTTCCTCCCACTTACTTCTTTCGAGAGAAACTCTTTCTCTAGAAAGGATCCATTCCTGGCAACAAAGATCTTGCCCTCGGGTCTTAGGTAGAAGGTATACCCAATAGTTTCCTTAGGGTATCCTATGAATACGCATTTTTCCGACTTGGGTTCGAGCTTCTCTGGTTGAAGTTTCTTCACATAAGCATCGCATCCCCAAACTTTCAGAAACGACAGCTTAGGTTTCTTCCCAAACCATAATTCATACGGTGTCGTCTCAACGGATTTTGACGGTGCCCTATTTAAAGTGAATGCGGCAGTCTCTAAAGCATAACCCCAAAAGGATAGCGGTAAATCGGTAAGAGACATCATAGATCGCACCATATCCAATAGAGTGCGATTACGACGTTCGGACACACCATTACGCTGAGGTGTTCCAGGCGGCGTGAGTTGTGAAACAATTCCACATTTCCTTAAGTGCGTGCCAAATTCATGACTCAAATATTCTCCTCCACGATCTGATCGTAAGAACTTTATTTTCTTGTCACGTTGATTCTCAACCTCACTTTGAAATTCCTTGAACTTTTCAAAGGTCTCAGACTTGTGCTTCATCAAGTAGACATACCCATATCTACTCAAATCATCGGTGAGGGTGAGAACATAACGATAACCACCGCGAGCCTCAACACTCATTGGACCACACACATCAGTATGTATGATCTCCAATAAGTTGGTTGCTCGCTCCATTGTTCCGGAGAACGGAGTCTTGGTCATCTTGCCCAAGAGGCATGGTTCGCATCTGTCAAATGATTCATAATCAAGAGACTCCAAAAGTCCATCTGCATGGAGTTTCTTCATGCGTTTAACACCGATATGACCAAGGCGGCAGTGCCACAAGTATGTTGGACTATCGTTATCAACCTTGCATTTCTTGGCATTCACATTATAAACATGTGTAACATCACGTTCGAGATTCAATAAAAATAAACCATTCACCAGCGGGGCATGACCATAAAACATATCTCTCATATAAATAGAACAACCATTATTCTCAGATTTAAATGAGTAGCCATCTCGCATTAAGCGAGATCCAGATACAATGTTCATGCTCAAAGCTGGTACTAAATAACAATTATTGAGGTTTAAAACTAATCCCGTAGGTAGATGCAGAGGTAGCGTGCCGACGGCGATCACATCGACCTTGGAACCATTCCCGACGCGCATCGTCACCTCGTCCTTTGCCAGTCTACGCTGATTCCGCAGTTCCAGCTTTGAGTTACAAATATGAGCAACCGCACCGGTATCAAATACCCAGGAACTACTACGAGTGCTGGTAAGGTACACATCAATTACATGTATATCATATATACCTTTGGTATTGCCGGCCTTCTTGTCCGCCAAGTACTTGGGGCAGTTTCGCTTCCAGTGACCGTTTCCCTTGCAATAAAAGCACTCAGTCTCAGGCTTGGGTCCATTCTTCGACTTCTTCCCGGCAGCTGGCTTACCGGGCGCGGCAACTCCCTTGCCGTCCTTCTTGAAGTTCTTCTTACCCTTGCCCTTCTTGAACTTAGTGGTTTTATTCACCATCAACACTTGATGTTCCTTTCTGATCTCTGCCTCCGCTGACTTCAGCATCGCATATACCTCAGGAATGGTCTTTTCCATCCCCTGCATGTTGAAGTTCATCACGAAGCTCTTGTAGCTTGGTGGAAGCGACTGAAGGATTCTGTCAACGACCGCGTCATCCGGGAGATTAACTCCCAGCTGAGACAAGCGGCTGTGCAACCCAGACATTTTGAGTATGTGCTCGCTGACAGAACTATTTTCCTCCATCTTACAGCTGTAGAACTTATCGGAGACTTCATATCTCTCGATCCGGGCATGAGCTTGGAAAACCATTTTCAGCTCTTCGAACATCTCATATGCTCCGTGATGCTCAAAACGCTTTTGGAGCCCCGGTTCTAAGCTGAAGAGCATGCCGCACTGAACGAAGGAGTAATCATCGGTGCGTGTCTGCCAAACGTTCAAATCGTCTGGCAGTGCTGGGAGAGCAGGTGGGTCACCTAACGGTACTTCAAGGACATATGATTTCTTGGCAGCTATGAGGATAATCCTCAGGTTACGGACCCAGTCCGCATAGTTGCTACCATCGTCTTTCAGCTTGTTTTTCTCTAGGAACGCGTTGAAGTTGAGGGTAACATTAGCGTTGGCCATTTGATCTACAAGATAGATATGTAACATTTAGACTAAGTTCATGACAATTAAGTTCATCTAATCAAATTATGTAATGAACTCCCACTCAGATAGACATCCCTCTCGTCATCTAAGCGATTACATGATCCGAATCGACTAGGCCGTGTCCGATCATCACGTGAGACGGACTAGTCATCAACGGTGAACATCCCCATGTTGATCGTATCTTCTATACGACTCATGCTCGACCTTTCGGTCTCTTGTGTTCCGAGGCCATGTCTGTACATGCTAGGCTCGTCAAGTCAACCTAAGTGTATTGCTGTGTAAATCTAGCTTACACCCGTTGTATTCGAACGTTAGAATCTATCACACCCGATCAACACGTAGTGCTTCGAAACAACGAACCTTCGCAACGGTGCACAGTTAGGGGGAACACTTTCTTGAAATTTTAGTAAGGGATCATCTTATATATGCTACCGTCGTTCTAAGCAAATAAGATGCAAAAACATGATAAACATCTCATGCAATCAAAATAGTGACATGATATGGCCATTATCACTTTGCTCCTTTTGATCTCCATCTTCGGGGCTCCATGATCATCATCGTCACCGGCATGACACCATGATCTCCATCATCATGATCTCCATCATCGGGTCTTCATGAAGTTGTCTCGCCAACTATTACTTCTACTACTACGGCTAACGGTTAGCAATAAAGTAAAGTAATTACATGGCGAATTTCAATGACACGCAGGTCATATAATAAATTAAGACAACTCCTATGGCTCCTGCCGGTTGTCATACTCATCGATATGCAAGTCGTGATTCCTATTACAAGAACATGATCATCTCATACATCACATATATCATTCATCACATCCTTTGGCCATATCACATCACAAAGCACTTGCTGCAAAAACAAGTTAGACGTCCTCTAATTGTTGTTGCAAGTTTTTACGTGGCTGCTATAGGTTTCTAGCAAGAACGTTTCTTACCTACGCCAAAACCACAACGTGATATGCCAATTTCTATTTACCCTTCATAAGGACCCTGTTCATCAAATCCGATCCGACTAAAGTGGGAGAGACAGACACCCGCTAGCCACCTTATGCAACTAGTGCATGTCAGTCGGTGGAACCTGTCTCACGTAAGCGTACGTGTAAGGTCGGTCCGGGCCGCTTCATCCCACAGTGCCGCCGAATCAAGATAAGACTAGTAACGGCAAGAAGATTGACAAATCGACGCCCACAACTACTTTGTGTTCTACTCGTGCAAGATACTACGCATAAACCTGGCTCTGATGCCACTGTTGGGGAACGTAGCAGAATTTTAAAATTTTCTACGCATCACCAAGATCAATCTATGGAGTCATCTAGCAACGAGTGAGAGGGGAGTGTATCTACATACCCTTGTAGATCGCGAGCGGAAGCGTTCAAGAGAACGGGGTTGATGGAGTCGTACTCGTCGTGATCCAAATCACCGATGACCGAGCGCCGAACGGACGGCACCTCCGCGTTCAACACACGTACGGAGCAGAGATGTCTCCTCCTTCTTGATCCAGCAAGGGGGGAGGAGAGGTTGATGGAGATCCAGCAGCACGACGGTGTGGTGGTGGAAGCAGCGGGATTTCAGCAGGGCTTCGCCAAGCGCTACTGGAGGAGGAAGAGGTGTCACGGGAGGGAGAGGGAGGCGCCAGGGGCTGAGCTGTTTCTCCCATGCACCTCCCCACTATATATAGGGGTGGAGGGGGCTGGTTTCTTGCCCTCCAAGTCCATTGGGGCGTTGGCAAAGGTGGAAGGAAAGAAATCCCATCCTTTTCCTTCCCCACCGATTGTTATCCCCCTTTTTTAGGGATCTTGATCTTATCCCTTCGGGATATGATCTTATTCCTTCTAAGGGGGAATCTTGGTGCGCCTTGACTAGGGGTGTGGGGCCTTGCCCCCACTACCCACGTTCATGTGGGTCCCCCATGCAGGTGGGCCCCACTCCGGAACCTTCTAGAACCTTCTCGGTACAATACCGAAAAATCCCGAACATTTTCCGGTGGCCAAAATAGGACTTCCCATATATAAATCTTTACCTCCGGACCATTCCGGAACTCCTCGTGACGTCCAGGATCTCATCCGAGACTCCGAACAACCTTCGGGTTACCGCATACTAATATCTCTATAACCCTAGCGTCACCGAACCTTAAGTGTGTAGACCCTACGGGTTCGGGAGACACGCAGACATGACCGAGACGACTCTCCGGTCAATAACCAACAGCGGGATCTAGATACCCATGTTGGCTCCCACATGCTCCTCGATGATCTCATCGGATGAACCACGATGTCGAGGATTCAATCAATCCCGTACGCAATTCCCTTTGTCTATCGGTATGATACTTGCCCGAGATTCGATCGTCGGTATCTCGATACCTTGTTCAATCTCGTTACCGGCAAGTCTCTTTACTCGTTTCCGTAACACATCATCCCGTGAACAACTCCTTGATCACATTGAGCTCATTATGATGATGTCCTACCGAGTGGGCCCAGAGGTACCTCTCCGTTACATGGGGTGACAAATCCCAGTCTCGATTCGTGCCAACCCAACAGATACTTTCGGAGATACCCGTAGTGCACCTTTATAGCCACCCAGTTACGTTGTGACGTTTGGTGCACCCAAAGCACTCCTACGGTATCCGGGAGTTGCACAATCTCATGGTCTAAGGAAAAGTTACTTGACATTGGAAAAGCTTTAGCAAACGAACTACACGATCTAGTGCTAGGCTTAGGATTGGGTCTTGTCCATCACATCATTCTCCTAATGATGTGATCCCGTTATCAATGACATCCAATGTCCATGGTCAGGAAACCGTAACCATCTATTGATCAACGAGCTAGTCAACTAGAGGCTTACTAGGGACATGTTGTGGTCTATGTATTCACACATGTATTACGATTTCCGGATAACACAATTATAGCATGAATAACAGACAATTATCATGAACAAGGAAATATAATAATAACCATTTTATTATTGCCTCTAGGGCATATTTCCAACACTAAATTGCTCTACTACCTCAGCCGTTTCAAACTGTACATCATCACCCACGTAATAACCAAGATTAGTACCGGGCAGTAGCCCCGGATGATTAGCGACGATATCACTAGACACCTTGAGCGGGGGGCACGATTGCTTCTCCTATTCGCCGAGCTCGGGATTTTTTTCCCACTTCTTTGTTTTCCTAGCCTTGCAGCACTGGTAGTACTTCTCGACCGCCGCGCTTCATCATATGTTATTCCAATACAGCGATCATAGTTGGATTGCGACGACGACGGTGGTGGTCGCTTAAGGGCATCCAGAGTGCGCTTCGCTTTCACCGGATCTACCGTTTCCTTCGGAGGTGGAGGTTTCCGTTCAAAATGGGCCTGCACTTCGGTTTCCATGATTTCATCGGTTTCCTTGTCAGTCCTCTCATATGGTAACTTTGGAAGAGCCTTGAGGCTTGGACCATCTTTGAATTTCTTCCCGCCTCCGCTTGTACTGCTAGCCGCCGGAGCGGCGGCGTCTCTCTTCTGCCGTTGCTGTGGCGGCGGAGTCCGCTGACGCGCCAGAGGAGGCGGAGTGCGCTGACACGCCGGAGAAGGCGGCGGAGTCCGCTGACGCTCCAGAGTCGGAGGCTGAGGCGGCGGAGATAGCTCACGCGCTGGAGACGACTCAGGCAGCTGAGACGGCTGAGCTGGACTATGAGGAGTCTGCTGAGGAGCCTCCTGCGGCTGAGTCTGCTGAGGCGGCGTCCAGTTTGGAAGCTTGATGTACTCCTTTCTCCATAGACAAGTACTCCTCACAGCATTTTCCAGAAGAATATCCCCTTCACTTGTAGGGAAGTCAAGCTCCAGCCCCTCAAATCCATCCATTATTTCATCCACCATCACAATAGCATACCCATGTGGAATCGGACGGAAATGAAAAGTTCCCTCAGCTCAAGGAGGTACAACAGAGCCGACCGCCGTCTTCAAGGTCAGGTTCTGGAATTTCGTCATTAGAACACAATGTTCAGCTGTCGTGATACTATCCACGGGGTAGCGAGGAGCCGTGAAATCAGGCTGAACGAGCTCCGTGGAAGCCACGCTGCTTCTCCACTGAGATGGTGGGGTAGCTTCTGGGGCAGCGTCGAAGGAAGGATCTTCGTGCCGCTGAGATGGTTGGCCGGTAGCTCGCTGGCTCTCAAGTTCCTCTAGTTTTGCTAATCTTGCACTGAGCTTCTGCATTTTGCTTGCTTCCTATTTTCTCTTTCTCTCTCGGCTTCTATAACCACTGCTGTCGGGAAACCCATGCACCCACAGAACGGAGCCTGATGTGCCTCGTGTTTGTCCAGGGTGTTCAGGATTCCCGAGGGCCTCGTCAGCTCGTCCTTCTCTCTGTCAGGAATGAACGTCCCTTCCTGCGCTGCCTTGATTGCTTTCTGAAGCTTCCGGATGGGTATTGCAAGTTGCTCGTCCGTCCAAACACACTCCCCTGTTTCTGGGTCCAAAGTTCACCCAACCCCGAAGAACCAAGTCCTTGAATGATCTGGCCAGTGCAATGTCACTGGTTGGACCCCTTTAGCAAGCAGGTCTTGCTCAGCTTTGTCCCAAAACGGCCGGGCTTTGTAGTAGCCACCTGACAACGTGTGATGGTGATACTTTTTCTTTGCAGCATTTTGCTTGTTTGTCAGTGACCTTTTCTTACCCTTCTCCGAGTTCTTGTAGGCCACAAATGCGGGCCAGTGATCTCTTATCTTCTCATATCGACCGATGAATTCTGGAGTCTCCCCTTTCTGGACAAACTTTGTGTTCAACTCTTTCTTCCAGTTCCTGAATAGTTCTGCCATCTTCTTAAGAGCAAATGCCTTGACCTTTCGCTCTATAACTGGGTTATTTGGATCCTCCTCTCGCGGTAGGCTGAAATTTGTCATCAGCGAGGTCCAAAGAACATCTTTCAGTCTATCCTGGACATAAGAAACTTCAGGGTCGTTATTCTTATTCCATTGCTGGATGCTGATCGGGACGCTGTCCCTAACAACAACTCCGCACTGATGTACAAATGCGTCCTTGGTCTGCTTGGGAGCAATCGGTTGGCCATCTTTCGCAACTTCTGTGATCATGAACCTTTCATCCTGGCGCAACTTTTTCTTCGGGCCTCGTCTCCTTACGGAAGTTTGGCTCGATCCGGAGGGCTAAAAGAAGAAAGAAGCGCTAATATATGTACATACCAAAACAATTAATGCATCAAGTCAGCACAGGCTTAATATATATATATATATATATATATATATATATATATATACCTCGCCGGACTTTGCAACAGTTAAGTCTCCCTCCTCCGTTCGGTCACCGGAGCTGTGATCATGATCTCCTTCCTCCGCCATTCGGTCACCGGAGCCGTCATGATCTCCTTCCTCCTCCATTGTTGGATCACCGGAGCCGTCATCCTCTCCTTCCTGACCATCGGTGTCGTTGAGAAACGACAAGGGATCACCTCCGGCGAGGATTATATCCCCCAACAACTCTTCTTGTTCTAAGTCTCTGTCCATAGTTTCTGCAAATATTACAACATGGCAATATACAAACATGAGAGATGGATTAGTGGCAAACATGGACATAATTAATATCACAACAAGGAATCATATGCATATGAGCAATGGATTAGTGGCAAACATCATGCAAAGTTGACAAGTTTTATAACAGTCAGTTTCAGACGATCGTCAAGGACTACTCCCCCCTCCGCACTGATCATCGAGAGAGTTAGGGGGTGTTCTAATGCGGCACTACACGATATAGGTGAAGGGGGATAACATCCGGGAATGTTTTCCTGAAGTCTGCATTTCCGGACAGATGAACCAGAGGGGGACGGTTAGGGGACATACTTGCGGACTCCTCCCCCCTCATTTTCCCGAGAGAGTTAGGGGACATACTTGCAGACTCCTCCCCCCTCATTTTCCCGAGAGAGTTAGGGGACATACTTGCGGACTCCTCCCCCCTCATTTCCCCGAGAGAGTTAGGGGACATACTTGCGGACTCCTCCCCCCTCATTTTCCCTAGAGAGTTAGGGGGACATACTTGTGGACTCCTCCCCCCTCATTTTCCAGAGAGAGTTAGGGGACATACTTGCGGACTCCTCCCCCCTAATTTTCCCGAGAGAATTACGGGTAGGGGTGGGAGGGGATAGATCGACAACGCTCTTTCTTCTAGGGCTTGGGTGGCCTCGAGAGTTGGTCGGGCGAGCGGACCGCCTCTCTCATGCATGTCCGACGTTCCCCCTCATGTCAAAGTTATCGGGGAGGGGGTAAATTTTAACTTAGTGAGTCTTTTAACTCATTTTGAATATATGAACATTTTAACTTAGTAACTTAGTAACTTGGTAAATTTTAACTAATTTCTATGAACAAAAAAAAACATCATATGAACATTTTCTATATATATATATATATACATCCATCCATCCATCCATACATACACATACATATATACATGGACCAAAAAATGCTATGAACAAAAAAAATTCTATGAACAAAAAAAAATCATATGAACAGTCTCTATATACATCCATCCATCCATACATCCATCCATCCATACATACATACATGGAAAAAATGTTATATGAACAAAAAAAGTATGAACAAGGCGACGGCGGCTAAGCAGAGCAGAGCAGGGGCGGCGGCGGCGGTAGCGGCGACAGCGCAGGGGAAGGGGCCGGGGAGCTCACCGGGAGTTGGCGTCGGGGCAGGGAGCGGCCGCGGGCGTCGGGGGCGGCGGAGCAGCCTGGCAGCGTCAGGGCAGGGACAGCGACGGGGAGCGGCAGAGCAGCCTGGCGGCGTCGTGCGTTTTGGCGTCGGGGGAGAGAATGGGGAGAAAACTGCTAAGTGCTGCTTATATAGCATCACCTTTAGTCCCGGTTGGTGCCACGAACCGGGAGAAAAGGGGGGCCTTTAGTCCCGGTTGGTGCCACGAACCGGGACCAAAGGGTTGCGCTGCCGCATCCAAATGTTTAGTCCCACCTCGCTAGTAGAGAGGGACTGCGAGTGGTTTATAAGCGCTGCTGCCGCTTCTCTCTCGAGCACCTCTCTACTGCAGGCCGTAAATGCCTATCTGACGCCCTGTTGGGCTTGCTTGCACTGCGGGCCTGCATCCTGGCCCATCTAGTCGTATGCAGGCCGTGGTTGCTAGTAGGTGGGCCTTTTTTTTATTTTTTGCATATGTTATGTTTTTAAATTTTTAATGTTATTTTTTGCATATGTTATTTTTAGTTATATAATGTTAGTTGCATAAATTTTATATAATTTTAGTTGCATAAATTTTATATAATTTTAGTTGCATAAGTTTTATTTTTTATTTATTCTTTTTAGTTGATTCCTTTTGCTATTAGAGTTTTATAAAAGATTTTTAGTTTTCTATTAAAGTTTTTAACAAATAAATACTTTGATAATTTTAGTTATATAATTTTGATTCTTTTTAGTTGATTCTTTGCTATTTAAGAATATTATATTTAATTGATTCTTTTTAGTTCATTCTTTTTGTATTAGAGTTTTATAAAACTTTTTAGTTTTCTATTAAAGTTTGTAATGAAAAATACTTTATGAAAATCTTTTTTACTATTAAAGTTTTTAACAAATAAATACATTTGATAATTTTAGTAAATATTATTTTGATTTTTTTAGTTGATTCTTTTTGCTATTGAAGAATTTTATATTTAATTGATTCTTTTTAGTTCATTCTTTTTGCTATTAGAGTTTTATAAAAGCTTTTTAGTTCATTCTTTTTGCTATTAGTTCATTCTTTGAGTTAAATGACCCTGAAATTGAAAGGCACTACAAATGAACTCTGAAAAGTTTGAAAGTTGGCATGGTATCATATTTTCACCCACATAGCATGTTTTAAAAAGTTAAGAGGGTTACGGCAAAAACTGGATGCACTTCGTGTACAAAATGGACAATGTCTTTCGAAGTATCACGGTTTCGGACGAAAACTAATCTACTACAAAGGGATTTTATTTTTTTGAACTTATTTCAACTCCAGACTTTTTGTGCGTTCAACATGTACCATTCAAAGCCACATCATCAATTTTCAACCCTTTCTGACTTCATTTGCTATTTTTCATGCATTTACTCATTTTTTTAGCTAAATGACCCTGAAATTGAAAAGCACTACAAATGAACTCTGAAAAGTTTGAAAGTTGGCATGGTATCATATTTTCACCCACATAGCATGTGCTAAAAAGTTGAGAGGGTTACGGCAAAAACTGGATGCACTTCGTGTATAAAATGGACAATCTCTTTCGAAGTATCACGGTTTCGGACGAAAACTCATCTACTACAAAGGGATTTCATTTTTTCTTCGCGTAATCAACGCCATCATCAGAATAGTTGTGGAGAGAAAGTCTTCATTTTTTCTTCGCTTGTGTCCCTTACTTATTGCGCCGTAACCATGGATAATCTTCATCGTTTAACAGGGTGCTTGGGTCAGCCTTGACTTTGAAGGGAGGAATTTCATGAAACTTTTCATAATCTTCAGACATGTCTGTCTTGCACTCCACTCCCACGATGTCTCTTTTGCCTGAAAGAACTATGTGGCGCTTTGGCTCATCGTATGATGTATTCGCTTCCTTATCTTTTCTTTTTCTCGGTTTGGTAGACATGTCCTTCACATAGATAACCTGCGCCACATCATTGGCTAGGACGAATGGTTCGTCTGTGTACCCCGCCTCCACTGTTGTCATTCCGTACTGCGGGTCTACCTGTACCCCGCCTCCTGACAGATTGACCCATTTGCACCGAAACAAAGGGACCTTAAAATCATGTCCATAGTCAAGTTCCCATATGTCCACTATGTAACCATAATATGTGTCCTTTTCCCTGTTGGTTGCTGCATCAAAGCGGACACCACTGTTTTGGTTGATGCTCTTTTGATGTTGGGCGATCATGTAAAATGTATTCCCATTTATCTCGTACCCTTTGTAAGTCAATACAGTCGAAGATGGTCCCCTGGCCAACGAGTACAACTCATCTCCAACAATCTTGTTACCCATGAGATGTGTTTGCAACCAACTGCCGAAAGTCCTGATGTGTTCACATGTAATCCAATCGTCACACTGCTCCGGGTGTTTGGAGCGCAGAATATTCTTGTGTTCATTGACATACGGGGTCACCAAGGTAGAATTCTGTAGAACTGTGTAGTGTGATTGACCCCAAGAATGCCTGTCCCTACATATTATTGAGTCCGCTCCTAGCGTGCCTTTTCCAGTCAGTCTCCCCTCATACCGCGATTGAGGGAGACCAATCGGCTTAAGGTCAGGAATGAAGTCAACACAAAAACCAATGACCTCCTCTGTTTGATGGCCCGTGGAGATGCTTCCTTCTGGCCTAGCACGGTTACGAACATATTTCTTTAAGACTCCCATGAACCTCTCAAAGGGGAACATATTGTGTAGAAATACAGGGCCCAGAATGGCAATCTCATCGACTAGATGAACCAGGACGTGCGTCATGATATTGAAGAAGGATGGTGGGAACACCAGCTCGAAATTGACAAGACATTGCACCAAATCATTCTTTAACCTTGGTAGGATTTCTGGATCGATTACCTTCTGAGAGATTGCATTGAGGAATGCACATAGCTTCACAATGGCTAATCAAACATTTTCCGGTAGAAGCCCCCTCAATGCAACCGGAAGCAGTTGCGTCATAATCACGTAGCAGTCATGAGACTTTAGGTTCTGGAACTTTTCTCTGGGATATTTATTATTCCCTTTATATTGGACGAGAAGCCAGACGGGACCTTCATACAGAGCAGGCATGCAAAGAAGATTTCCTTCTCTTCTTTGGTAAGATCGTAGCTGGCTTGACCTTGATACTGCTTTGGATGCATGCCGTCTTTTTCGTGCACACGTTGCTGGTCCTCCCGTGCCTCCGGTGTATCTTTTGTCTTCCCATACATGCCCAAGAAGCCTAGCAGGTTCACACAAAGATTCTTCGTCACGTGCATCACGTCGATTGCAGAGCGGACCTCTAGGTCTTTCTAATAGGGTAGGTCCCAAAATATAGATTTCTTCTTCCACATGGGTGCGCGTCCCTCAGCGTCATTTGGAACAGATAGTCCGCCAGGACCCTTTCCAAACATTACTTGTAAATCATTGACCATATCAAGTATGTGATCACCAGTACGGAGGGCGGGCTTCTTCCGGTGATCTGCCTCACCTTTGAAATGCTTGCCTTTCTTTCGACATTGATGGTTGGTCGAAAGAAATCGACGATGTCCCAGGTACACATTCTTCCTGCATTTGTCCAAATATATACTTTTGGTGTCATCTAAACAGTGCGTGCATGCGTGGTATCCCTTGTTTGTCTGTCCTGAAAGGTTACTAAGAGCAGGCCAATCATTGATGGTTACAAACAGCAACGCATGTAGGTCAAATTCCTGCTGTTTGTGCTCATCCCACACACGTCCACAGCTGTATAAGTTCTTCAACTAATAGCCTTAGGTACACATCAATGTTGTTGCCGGGTTGCTTAGGGCCTTGGATGAGCACTGTCATCATAATGAACTTCCGCTTCATGCACAGCCAAGGAGGAAGGTTATAGATACATAGAGTCACGGGCCAGGTGCTATGATTGCTGCTCTGCTCCCCAAAAGGATTAATACCATCCGCGCTTAAACCAAACCATACGTTCCTTGCGTCACCTGCAAAGTCCCCCCACCTTCTCTCGATTTTTCTCCACTGCGACCCGTCAGCGGGTGCTCTCAGCTTCCCGTCTTTCTTACGGTCCTCTTTGTGCCATCGCATCAACTTGGCATGCTCTTTGTTTCTGAACAGACGTTTCAACCGTGGTATTATAGGAGCATACCACATCACCTTGGCAGGAACCCTCTTCCTGGGGCGCTCGCCCTCAACATCACCAGGGTCATCTCGTCTGATCTTATACTGCAATGCACCGCATACCGGGCATGCGTTCAAATCCTCGTACGCACCGCGGTAGAGGATGCAGTCATTAGGGCATGCATGTATCTTCTGCATCTCCAATCCTAGAGGGCATAGAACCTTCTTTGCTTCGTACGTACTGTCGGGCAATTCGTTATCCTTTGGAAGCTTCTTCTTCAATATTTTAAGTAGCTTCCCAAATCCGTTGTCAAATACACCATTGTCTGCCTTCCATTGCAGCAATTCCAGTGTGGTACCAAGCTTTGTGTTGTCATCTTCGCAATTTGGGTACAACCCTTTTTTGTGATCCTCTAACATGCGATCGAATTTCAACTTCACCCTTTCACTTTGGCATTGTCTCTTTGCATCAACAATGCCCCAGCGAAGATCATCATCGGGCACATCGTCTGGTTCCTCTTGATCTTCAGCTTCCCCTGTTGCAGCATCACCGTATTCAGGGGGCGGATAGTTGTCATCATCCTCTTCTTCTTCGTTGTCTTCCATCATAACCCCTATTTCTCCGTGCTTAGTCCAAACATTATAGTGTGGCATGAAACCCTTCTCAAGCAGATGGACGTGCAGGGTTTTCGAGTCAGAGTAATCCTTCGTATTCCCACAGATAGTACATGGACAATACATAAAACCATTCTGCTTGTTTGCCTCAGCCACTTCGAGAAAATTATCCAGGCCCTTAATGTACTCGGAGGTGCGTCGGTCACCGTACATCCATTGCCAGTTCATCTGCGTGCATTATATAATTAAGTGTATCAAAAACCATTACAGAACATCATGAATAGAGAAGTGACCAAATTAATACAAGTTTATCATCACATTAAAACCAAAGTACAGTAGTGATCAAATGTTATTACTGAAAAAATAAATACATAAAGTTCATACATAGTTCTCATTGAACAACATATAGCTCTCTAGAGCATCTAATTAAAACATACATTGAAACTATGTAAAACATTTCAATGCAACAACAAATGCGATCATAATCGCAACTAAGGTAACAATTGATCCAACGGCATAATGATACCAAGCCTCAGTATCAATGGCATATTTTTTAATCTTTCTAATCTTCAAGCGCATTTCATCCATCTTGATCTTGTGATCATCGACGACATCCGCAACATGCAACTCCAATTCCATCTTCTCCTCCTCAATTCTTTTCACTTTTTTCTTCAAGTAATTGTTTTCTTTTTCAACTAAGTTTAACCTCTCGACAAGAGGGTCGGTTGGAATTTCCGGTTCACATACCTCCTAGATAAAAATATCTATGTCACGTTGGTCGGCATAATTGTCATAAACACTAAATGAAACAAATAGTTATAAAAGATAATATACCACATCCGAATCATAGACAGGACGAGGGCCGACGGGGGCGGATACCAAAACCATGGCACTATATAATAACAAACAATAATAAAAGTAAGAAAATTATACAAGTATCTATCTAAATCATACAAGTAAGAATTTTTTTCTTTTAGAAAGAAGATAAGAACAAGAGGCTCACCACGGTGGTGCCGGCGACGAGATCGGCACGGGCGATCGACGGCGGTGAGGACGGGGACGGGACAGGACGGACCACCAAACCTAGACAAATCTTGAGAAAAATGGAGCTTGGAGGTCGATCTTGGAGAGTAGAAAGCTTAAGTGTGGCTCGGACATTTCATCGAACACCTCATGTGCATAGGAGGTGAGAGCTAGAGCAACACACACCTGCACATGCCGGCCGGCCAAAAAACAGAGGAGTGAGCGGGCAGGGGCGGGGGTATATATAGGCTTATCTTTAGTCCCGGTTGGTGGCTAGAACCGGGACAGAAGACTGACCATTGGTCCCGGTTCCAGCCACAAACCGGGACTAAATGTGCTGGGCCAGGAGCGAGGCTCATTGGTCCTGGTTCGTGTCTGGAACTGGGACCAAAGGTGTCAGACGAACCGGGACCAATGGCCCCCGAGGCCCGGCCGGCGCCCTGGCCTCACGAACCGGGACTGATGCACCCTTTGGTCCCGGTTCGTAAGTGAACCGGAATTAATGCCCTTATGCTGGCCTCAACCAAAGCCCTGTTTTCTACTAGTGTGGGTGCATGTCTAGGAAAACAAAGTAATACATGTGTGGGGCTTGTGTGGTGATGTGGATAGCTTGCATGTTAAAATAAATAGGATAGTGGGGATGAGTCTCTTAGGTATATAGTATTGGCTACTAGTAATGAAGTGGTTGACTTTCTTAGGTTTTGTGTGTAAAGCCCTTAAGAACAATGCAAAAGATGCATCTCACTGGACTACTATATGATTTCTCTTCATTGTGACGAAAATATACCATAATGTGGGTAGCCTATGTACTGAATATATGGGCCTTCGTGACCCCTTCATAAGTGAAACTCCTTTTTATTCTAGGGTTAGCTCTAGTCTTTTGCATCCTTCGATGCTCATGATTATAATGCTACATATGATCAAATGCTCAGTAGCACTTGAGGCCTCATGACACCAGAAAGTGGAGACTGAGATTCAGATCGAGGTAAAGATAAATGTTAACAGTTTCCATTCTCTCATAGTATATCCGTAATTTTTTTAATGGTAGAAATGTTCATATTACATGATATGCAAAAGGATATGATAAATTTGGAAAAATAACCATAAGAAAACCCATAGAGAGAGAACTAGGCCAGATGTTGATATTTTGTTATTAGTCGGGCGTGAGATTTCGTGTTGAAATGAGCTTGATATCAGTTTGGCAAAAATACCTGACACGGCGCCATATTTGTAATGTAATTTTAGTGTTGGATAGCAAAGAGTTCATGCATTTGGATGAACCAAAAATAAATAAGTCTCTGCATGTACTTTGTATCTGTACACTTAACCAAAAGGTATTTGACTTTCTTAATGTATTCCTGCCTCAATTGTTTTTGTTTTGCCGGGATTTCAATATATTACTACCACTTGTTGTGTGAACTCCACCGGTACAAACTGAAAATATGTGTTGTTTAGAGAAAGCAAGACCTTTATCGTATCGCGGCGCAAGCTAAAAAGTAGTCCCTCCATAAACTAATATAAGAGCGTTTAGATTGCTAAAATAATGATCTAAACGCTTTTATATTAGTTTACGGAGGGAGTACTATTTGCAAGAGCGAAGCAATTAATCGAGTAGTAGTAAAATACAAGTATAGTAGAGTATTGGTTCGTTTAGTTACGTGCTGAATTAGCACATGCTTAGATTACAATCTATGCCGCCGTTGAGAATCTTCCTAACACGGGATTATTAATTGAAACACACGCGTTGCCAATGCGCGAATGTGAAAGAGAAAGGTCGTCCGTCCGCAGCCGTCGATCACGTCACGCATGAAGCTTCCCCGGCCGGCCTTATTAATTTTCAACACACAACCACCGGTCAACGTAATCACACACGCTTATGCTACCACCCGCGCGGCTGCACGGCTGAGAGGCATCTTCCGGGCAATTATTCAACCATGGGCATAGCGCCTCCGCTGATGCATTTCCGGATACACACTAATCTATTCCCGACTTTCACCTGACCCACGACAGTGCTGATATGATGGAGATCCTTGTGACGACGCTCCTTACATAGGATCGGACACGGAGTACTCGGTTGCAACCATTCAACGCGACCGATCGATGGAAGCTCAACGTGTGTGACAAAATGAATGCCTCCGAATATTAATCGTGGATTATAACGCGTATGGCTAGCTAGTAGCCTAGTACTGCATCTGGACGTGGAGCCAGAAACTTACAATTCATAGGGAAAATAAAACCAAAATTTCTTGAAAGAGACACGAGTGCCCATGAGAACAGAGAAACATGTGACACGGCCACTGTTTCTAACGAAGAAAAAGGAAAGAAGGCCCAAGTCAAGCACGAACGCACGCAGCCACCCGTAGGCATAGCAGCCAAGTCAAGGTTCGAGACCGGAAGAAAGCTCCACATCTAGAAACCCAAGCAGCACCAGCCAACGCGCCAACTTGACACCAGCTAGCCATCACGTATAAACTTGGACCCGATCACCCCTCAACTCCCCACTAAACAGAGCGCCCGGTGCTTCGAACTTCCTTCAAGCTTCTGCTTCTACGTGGTGTAACCAAGAGGAGAAGAGGAGAAATGGCAAGCTACCACCGGGTCCACCCGGTGATCGTCGACGGCGCGCCGCCCCCGGTGCCGGAGCAAAACAAGGACAAGCTGCCACCGCCACCCAGTGCCGCATATGGCGACCAGCTGCCAATCACCGCCCCTGCCCCCGGCGCGGCGGCCCCGCGGCGGAAGCGGCACAGCCGGTGCTGCCGGTGCGTGTGCTGCACGCTGCTGGTGGTGATCGTGCTCGTCGTCGCGCTCGGCGCCACGGCGGGGATCCTCTACGCCGTCTTCCGCCCCAAGATCCCCACGTTCCGCGTGGAGCGGCTGACGGCCACCCGGTTCGACGTGAACACCACCTCCATGACGGTGTCCGACGCGTTCGAGGTGCAGGTGATTGCCGAGAACCCCAACCGGCGCATCGGGGTGTACTACGACGGCGGCTGGGTCGCCGCGTCGTTCAACGGCACGGAGCTGTGCCGCGGTGCCTTCCCGGCGATCTACCAGGGCCACCGCAGCACGGTGCGGCCGCTGATCACGCTCGAGGGGGAGACGAGGCTCGACAGCGCCGTGGCCGCGCAGCTGGCGCAGCAGCGGCAAGCCGGGTTCGTGCCGCTCACGGTCATCGCGCACGTGCCCATTCGGATCAAGTTTGGCGCCCTCAAGCTGTGGAAGATGACGGGGAAGGCGCGGTGTAGACTGGTGGTGGACAGCCTCGAGGCCGGGACGCGGCTCCGCATCCGGTCCAACAGCTGCAGCTTCAAGCTCAAGCCTTAGATCATTCTCAAACCGTTTGAACCGTGCACGGATTGTGCATAGGTGTGTCTTGTATTTGTATGTAGGATTACCGAGGTCTCGTCCCCATTTCTGTCGATCTATATTGATTGAGATCGGCAGATGGTAGAGATGGGTAGTGCTGTAAATTTATTATTTATTTTTGCTCGTATATTCATTATTTTAGTCAAATAAGATCCGAGGTGTATTCGTTTGCTATGCATTCCTCTGGAGAAGATAATAAAGAGGACATATTACCTCATGCACATAGTCATGTGTGGTTTCCACGCATAACGTGAAATAATTTATTTTGTTGTATACCCCTTCGCCTCTCCTCCCTAGCCAACAGCGGACTAGGGTTTTTGCCTTCCGTTGGCGGCACCGTCGATCTTCCTTGTCTCCTATGGCCTCAGGGCCATGGAGGCATGGCGGATCCCGGCCCGTACCGGTGGGAGGGCTCCGGTTTTCGGGCTCAGGAAGGCGAGATGGCGGCGGCTCTGAAGATGGAATAGGCTAGGTTCTCCCCGCCTAGCCCCCGTCCCGGTGGTGCATCTAGCATCGTCGGAGGGCATGTTGAGGTGTGTCTCTAGTGGATTTGTCATTGGTGATTCTACTCGGATCTGGTATTCATCTGTGTGTCTTCAGGCTGGATCCTTCTGATCTATGCTTCTCTTCATCGGCGGCGGTTATTGTTCTGGTGCGTTGGTCCTATAGGGTCTTAGCACGACCGCTTTCAGACTGTCTACTACAACAAGTTTTGCCCAACTCTGATGAGGGAGCGGTGATGACCGCGGCGTGCCTTCGGCTCGCTTCAGTGATTGTTGCCGTCGTTAGATGGTCTATGGATCTGGATATAATTTTTATTATTTCTGGTGTTCGTTATACATCCACGATTGAAGATGCATAGATCGGAAGCTTTCCCACCAAAAAAGGTGTGGTTTCCAGGCGTATGTACCATCCTAGCCTCCTAGAGTTTGAAATGTGGCCATTTCAAGAATCTACAGAAATTACAAGTAAATCGTAAGTAAACCGTGCCATTGTCATTTCAAGGCTCAAAGATGAAACGACACGTGTACATGGTGAGTTAAATTAGCTTGGAACAGTGGTTAGATCCATGTGGATAGATACATGCCTATTTCTCCTCGGGCCGCTACTTGAGATGGTTCTGGGCCTTTGAGATGGTCGCCTCTTCCGCTCGGGACCTCCTATATGCCGCTTATTGCGGCACACAGTCGACAGTTCGCACAAGGGAAAGCTGATGTGGGTCGGCCCATTTGCGGTTATGCGCGATAAAAAAAAACAACGAAAAGCGCAGAAGGGTGGAATCGAACCAGCAACCTGCAGTAGCCAAGCAACAGCTCGTAGCCAATGCAACAAGGTTCATCTCGTGGAAGTGTAACAGTGCGACACTAAAAGAAACAAACAACAGCGGAACTCCTAAATAACAGCTCGCAAAAAAGTGTGCACGAGTAGGATCGAACACACGACCTAACAAGAGTGAACCACGTCCCTACCAACTGTAGTACATGAATTTTGTTGTCTAAATTTGGCAGCTCAGTTTATATAAACCATAGGCAGCAAAAGAATTAAACTTTTTTTTGATATTCGAACACAATTTTTCTTTCTAAAACAAGTCAATACTTTTTTACAACCGAACAAAATTTGTAAACACACGAACAATTTTTGGGAATCTCAATTTTTTTTCAAAAAAGGTACAAAAATGAAAACTAGTACATTTTTTGAAATTATGACAATTATTTGAAAATGCGAACATTTTCCCAAAAACAGGAACAAAACTGGAAAACACAAACATTTTCTGAAATTATGAATAAGTTTTTAAAAACACATACATTTTATGAAATTCCTAGAACATTTATTAAATTCGTGAACACATTTTGGTAAACATGAACATTTTTTAATTTGTGAACAGATTTTGAAAACAGGAACATTTTTTGGAAAACGTTAACATTTTTTGAAATTCCCCAAAATATATTTGAATCAGCGAACAACTTTTGAAAGCATGAACTTTTTGAATTTGTGAACTAAATTTGAAAACAGGAACATTTTCTGTAATTCACGAACATTTTTTGAATTTGCCAAACGAAACTTCGAAAATTGAAGTTTTTTTAATTTTCGAATTTTTTTTGAAAATAAATGATCAAATTTGGGAATACTAAAATTTTCTGAAATTTTTGAACAAAATTTGATAACAAAAACATTTTTTGAAAAAATGAACAATTTTTGAAAAAATGAACAAATTTTGAAATTTCTGGACAATTCTTGAAAAAAAAATAAGCTCGAAAAATAAAAAAAAGAAATGAAAGGAATAAAAGAAAAAAATGAAATCGAAAAAATAAAAAAATAAAAAAGGAGAGAACAAAAAGAGGGAAAAAGAAAAATAATAAAAAAAGAAAAAACGAAAAAGAAAGAGAAAAGAACAAGGAAAACGGCTTGGGAACCTCCTAGAAAGTTCCAAAACCGGAAAAAACTAACAAGGATCCCAAAACCGGAAATCGCTCAAACCTTTAATGGGCCGACCCATTGCGAACGATCACCGATCTCCGTGTGCGTCGCCCTGAGAACTTGCCGCAGCGAGCAGCAAATAGGGTTTCCCTTCCGCTCCTCCTTTCTCTTTCTCGTCGCGTCCGATCGACCAGATGAACAAGAGATAGCCGCCGGCGCCACCGGATCATGCACTGCTCTTCCCGGTTTTCTTCCCCCTCTCAGATTTCTTCTTTTCTTTTCCTCATTTGTCGCATATAAGGTAAAGGAGACGCTGTCCCAATCGGCGCCCCCTTCTCTCCCAATTACCTCCCATCAGCACCCGTCTCTTTGTCCAGCATGGGAGGGAGCCCATATGTGTCGACCACGGCAACCAGTCAAAGGACAGAGGTGGAGAAGAGATAATCCATTGAGCTCGTCGACGAGGAAGAGAAGCGGTTGCCGCAGTAGCAGCATCAACGTCACCACCAAGTCCTGGACCGAGAGGAGGACGAGGGGGAAGAACAGACGTAGCCACGACCCTGCCCAGCATGTGTACCACTCAGGTAACACACATCCTAGTCCACTCCAGTCTACCAATTACATAGATAGATGTCTCTATGGTTTTGCAATCCACCAAGTGTGGAAGCTGTTGGACACTCACAAATATTTATGCTCCTTGTCAAGCTAATAAAAAACTTGAGTTTTTGACTTGGCTAGAAAGCACTCAAATACCAGAAAATGCAGACTGGTTATTGTTTGGGGATTTTAACCTCATTAGAAGCTTCCAGGATCGGAGTAATCCGGGAGGAAATATTCAGGAAATGCTTCAGTTTAATGCAGTTATCAGTCAACTGGGTCTGATTGATATCCCTCTGAAAGGCAGGGCCTACACCTGGAGTAACATGCAAGATGATCCATTATTGGAAAGAATAGACTGATTTTTCACCTCCCCTGCTTGGACACTGTCATATCCTAACACCTTGGCTTTTCCACTTGCTATGACCACATCTGATCATGTGCCATGTGTCATACAGATTGAAAATTCTATACCTAAAAGTAAGATTTTCAGATTTGAGAATTGGTGGATGGAGCATGACAGCTTTTTACCTCTGGTAGAATCAGTTTGGAAAAATAGTATTCATTATGCAGATGCAGCAAAAAGAATCAATGCAAAAATGAAAATCTTAAGGAAGGAGCTGAAAAAGTGGGCAAAAACTCTGTCAAATATTAAGGAAGATATCATCAATTCCAATGCTCTAATTATACTTTTGGATGGTATTGCAATTTCAGGAGCCTTGCTGCCATGGAAGTTCACTTAAGGAAAAATTTCAAAAGTCATTTAGACACTCTGTTGAAACAACAAAAAGCATACTGGCAACAAAGGGGCAGAGTTAAATGGGTCACTCTTGGTAGTGAAAATTCGCAATTTTTTCATGCCATGGCTACAATACAACACAGGAACAATTCCATTACTAGCCTGATTAGACATGATGGTGTGGAAGTTTCGGACCATGATGGGAAATCAAAGCTCTTGCATGAAGCTTTCAAGGAAAGACTTGGTCACTCTGAAAATTTTGACATCCCTGATCATCTACTTCACTTACTTCCCACTCATCAGGATTTCTCATTTCTTGAGGTCCCATTTACCAAAGAGGAAATTGATGCTGTGATCAAAGACCTTCCAACAAACAAGGCACCTGGGCCTGATGGGTTTAAACTGATTTCATCCGAAAATGTTAGCCTATTATACAACAAGACTTCTATGATCTATGTGCGCAATTTCAGCAAGGGAACCTATGTTTGCAGAGTATCAATAGCTCACTCATCACTCTTATCCCTAAAAAGGCAGGGGCAAATACTGTCAATGACTACAGGCCTATTTCCCTTTTAAGCTGCACTATCAAGCTTATTACCAAACTCCTGGCTAACAGACTTCAATCAGTTATACTAGAACTAGTTCATGTCAATCAATATGGGTTCTTAAAATTCAGAACCATACAGGACTGCATAGGATGGGCTTCTGAGTATCTGTTCCAATGCCACAAAAGTAAGCAACCAACGGTGGTACTTAAATTAGACTTTGAAAAGGCTTTTGATAAGATGGAACATGGCATGATCTTAGCAATACTTAAGCAAAAGGGTTTTGGAACAAAATGGTGTTCCTGGATTAAACAGATTTTGGAGACAGCCACCTCATCTATTCTTTTGAATGGCATCCCTGGGTCATAGTTTAAATGCAGAAGAGGTGTTAGACAGGGGGATCCACTATCACCTCTTTTGTTTGTCCTAGCAGCTGACTTCTTGCAATCTATTCTGAATGATGCAAAGAACAGAGGGATCATTACACCTCCACTCAGCTCCACCTCTTGTCCTGACTTTCCCATACTGCAATATGCAGATGACACTTTGATTTTTATGCCTGCTTGCCCCGACCAACTTCAACAACTGCAAAGCCTAGTCCATCAGATTTCAAAGGCCTCGGGCCTCAAGGTTAACTATCAAAAATCCAGTTTGCTCCCCATCAATGTTTCTGAAGAAGTAGTACAACATCTGTCTACTCTCCTGGGTTGTGCTATTGGAACCTTCCCTTTTATTTACTTAGGCACACCACTGGGCTTCACTAAGCCGAAAATGGAGTTCTTCATGTACATCATCGAGAGAATTCAAAAAAGACTGGCCATTTGCTCCCAATACTTAAGCTATGATGGCAGACTGCTCATGGTTAATGCAGTTCTCTCATCCTTGCCCACCTTCCTCATGAGCTGTCTCCTTTATAAAGGTATCATTGATCAAATAGACAAATACAGACGGCATCTGTTCTGGAGAGGCAAAGGTTTGGAAAAAAAGAACCCACCCCTTGCGGCTTGGGACATGATCTGCAGACCAAAGGATAAAGGAGGACTTGGAATTCTTAACTTACACACTCAGAACACCTTCTTGCTAATGAAGATGATACACAAGTTCCTTAATCACTATGATATTCCCTAGGTACATCTTATTTGGGAAGTTTACTATCATCAAGGAATACTATCATCTGACATACCCCAATGTTCTTTCTGGTGGAGGGATTGTCTAAAATTATTAAACACATACAAAGAAAATGCTACCTGCCTCCCACAAGATGGCAAGACCCTTGACTTCTGGCAAGAAGCCTGGGAGGACATACCTAAGTCTCAATTATGGCCACATTTATACTCTTTCTCCAAACAACAGCAGATCTCTGTTCATGAGATAGTTCATACCGAGGAAATGGCAGACCACTTTCACCTGCCACTCTCTGAAGAGGCTTATGCAGAATATCTACAGTTAGAACAATATCTACAAGGCATTAATCTTAAGAGAAAAGTATGTTTTTAGTCCCTCAAGTTCTCAAAAAGTACAGACTTGGTCCCTCAAGATTTTTTGGTATACATTTGGTCCCTTAAGTCTCAAAACCGGACAAATTTAGTCCAAAACCAGATTTTGACCGGGTTTGACGGGTTTGACCGCGCAGACTTTGACCGGGTTTGACTGGATGAACAGTAAATTCGTAAAAAAATTCAAAAACAGTTCAAAAAAATCTGAAATTTTTTGTCATGCAACATGCTTACATTCGCAAGGTGCGCCCCAAATTTCGTGGTCTTTCGACACACGAGGCGCCCGTGGCAAAAAAAAATATAATCTACAGCTGCTGAACAGTAAAATCGAAAAAAATAGCAAAAAAAATCAAAAAAATCTGAAAATTTGTGGGGTTCAATATACTGGTGTGCACAAGGCCCGTGAAAATTTTTGGCATGTTTCGACATTCGAGGAGCTCGTGGCAAAAAAAACAAATTTTGGCTTTTTTTTGTGAGCGAAATTTGTTTTTTTTGCCACGAGCTCCTCGAATGTCGAAACATGCCAAAATTTTGCACGGGCCTTGTGCACACCAGTATATTGAACCCCACAAAAGTTCAGATTTTTTTGATTTTTTTTGCTAATTTTTTCAATTTTACTGTTCATCGGCTGTAGATTTTTTTTTTCCATTGGCGCCTCGTGTGTCGAAAGACCACGAAATTTGGGGCGCACCTTGCGCATGTAAGCATGTTGCATGACAAAAAATTTCAGATTTTTTTGATCTGTTTTTGATTTTTTTTTACAAATTTACTCTTCATCCGGTCAAACCCGGTCAAAGTCTGCGCGGTCAAACCCAGTCAAAATCTGGTTTTGGACTAAATTTGTCCGGTTTTGAGACTTGAGGGACCAAATGTATATCAAAAAATCTTGAGGAACCAAGTCTGTACTTTTTGGGAACTTGAGGGACTAAAAACATACTTTTCTCTAATCTTAATGAAGATCATGACATTTGGCAATTCACATTTGGACAGGTAACATACAAGGTATCCACAGCCTATGCCACTTTGACCATTGCCCCAGAGATCATACCAGCCATCAAATGCCTATGGTAAACCTGTTGCCAACTTAAACACAAGATTTTCTTTTGGTTACTGATCAATGATAGGATTAACACCAGGGCCCTTTTGTAGAGAAAACATTTCTTTTTGCAGGATTACACTTGTGTCATGTGCAACCTGCAAGCCCTGGAGACAAGGGGTCACCTTTTCTTTCATTGTCAGTTTGCACAATTGTGTTGGAGCTACATTTGCACCAACTGGCTACCGGCACATATAGGCATTCAGGAGGAAATTAGCAACCTAAAGCAACTGCTGAGCGTACCATATGCGATGGAGATTATCATCCTAACCTGTTGGGCAATCTGGACAACTAAGAATGATTACATATTCCAACATATACAGCCAAGTATATACAGATGCAGAAAGAAGCTAAAAGAAGAACTCAAATGGATCACCTACAGAGTCAAGAGGAAGGAATACAGTGGATTTGACACTTGGATCAAATCCTTTAGATAACTTGCTATGCTGCTGTGTATTTGTTGTTTTATGTTTTTTTCTTTGTTTCATTAGTTTTGTTTGTTTCTTCGATGTATAGTTTTTATTTTTATTTTTATGGACCTTATTCTTTGTACTCTATTTTTTAAAATCAATAAAAATACGCAGCAGAGTCCTGCTGTTTCCCTCAATTTTTTTTACATAGATAGATATATGTGGATGGAGTGTGTTGCTATGGATGCTTATACTGATAAATTTATCTCCTATTAACTCCCATAACTAGCTGATTAAGATATAAGATGATTTGAGGGTTGTGCTATGGGTGCTACATTTTGCATCAGGTTTAATTATGTGGATCGGAGGTTCAGACACTTGCTGATAAAATGACCGAAGTAAACCGTTGGATTTCCTTTGGTTGCTACATTTTGTTCTTTTGCAACGGATGCTGATAATAAAACATCAAGCATATCTCCATCTGGACATATTCGGAGTGTCGTCGAGGTTGAGTCACAGGCAAATCCAACTTTCTTTGCAGCCAACTAATTATCTACATGTTTTATGTTGACATAGCTATACGGTCAAGACAGTAGTTGGACCGTGTGGTAGGACATGGGACGTTATATAGGCTCTCTCCAACGTTCGTTCTTCAAGACTACAATTTTCTACGCAGATCGCAACCGCCAACGTCTTCTAGCCTACATCAACGAATTCCCATCCGCTTCTTCGACAAGCTCCTAGATTTCAATAAGTTTGTTCCATTAAGCCGATGGTCCGGAGACGATATTGAGCATTGCTCACGGCACGTCGCCAACGGATGTAGTAGGAAGAAGACCTCGGCACCCCAAGAATTTGGATGTATTTCTAATTGCTATAAATGGGGTTTTAAGGATATGTGCTACTGATTATATGCTCTTTGGTTTCTCTGGAAAAAAAAAGTTTACTACTGCAGTCTTGAGTAATAAGTATAACTAGATAACTCCCCACGTGTTGTTGTGTAAATCTATGGCAATGAAATTATTGAAAATAAAATTTGAATATATGAGAATAATACCGCACCATATTCTCACCATATGACCGTAGAAAAACTAGAGGTAACTAGAGGGTGGATGCATATTATATTACTTTGTGACATTCAAGTTCAATTAGTTGTTGCGAAAAAATGATGTGGAAGGCTTGCATGTGGTGGAAAGTGAAAAAAGAAATTGTTGGATTGCGTGATGATGTAGATATGGCTTGGGTGTGTGTTTAAATGGGATAACTTATATATTTATATGTTGCTAAAAAATAAAATATAAAAAGTAATGATATGAAGGCACAAATGCCCTGCAGTGGCACCGCCAAAATCTCATTAGTGGCGAGCAATGCTCTTAGGGCGGCCCGCCACTGACCTCCCGCGACAGGTAATATGTTATCCGTGGCGGGCATGACGCCCGACATTGGTGGCTGTTGTACTAGTGGCGGGCAGTTTAGAGCGCCCATCATTGAAAGCTGAGGCACGCAAATAAAAAAATTCGCAGCCACGACAATATTTTTGCTACTATGGCTGCGTTTTGCATAATACCCATAGAAATTACAATAAGCTGCAACATTAAATTGATTGCGATAAAAATTGCAATACATTAATCACTAGCTAATTGTTATCAATCATGACTAAAAATTCGCCAACTAATTGTTATCATCCTTGCTAGCTAGCTAGTGCACACTCCCCCGTCTGGTGGAAAGTGTACATATAGAAATTAGGACAAGTTATGGAGTGGTTTAAAAAATGCATTGTGAAGATGCAAGCCATCATCTCTATCCTCTTTAATTACCCAAAGTGCATGTAGAAATTAAGAAGACCATGTGTAAAATGTTATTGGTCTTGATTACCGTGTGATGAGAGAAAAATATGTTTTCTACTTTAAAGTGCATTGGAAAGATAGAAATACACTCTTTTGTGGGCAAATTTTAAAGCCAAATGTGCACTCTTCACCTGACGAAGGGAGTAGTAGCCAAAACATGATCGACGGTACGTACATCCACATAATGTATACTTCCTTCACCCTCCGCCTCTTCTCCCTCCTCCTGCGAAGTCCGCTCCTCCCGACGCCATGGGTACTCGCTCCCGCGGCCGGCCCGTGTCTGCGTAAACGACGGCGATGTGCCCCCGCGACTCCGGGCCATCCCAGTGCCCCACTCTACGGTGACCAACCAACCGCTGCTCCGCAGCCCGGTCGCCGTGCTGCCGTCGCCTCCCACCGAGTTGCCATCAGGCTTCTCGCCTCACTTCATCCCGCTGCCAACCTCGTCCATTGCTTGCTCGGACATGGATTGGGAGCTCATATCCCGGATGGCGCAACCGATGATGGAACTCCCCATAAAGGAAGGTGGTGTGCGTGTGTTGCTACAGGAGGCGCCCGCATCTGCGACGCTCCCCATGCCCGGGATGGCTGCTCTGACTCTGCCGACGGCCTTCGCTGCCGCATTGGCAGCGGCTGCCCTAGCCTCCCACAAGGCCAACCAATCCATTGGCGGATGTTTGGCTCGCCCTCGCCTCACAAGGACCAAGATAGTCACTCCTGCACCAACACCCGTCGTCCCTGATGCCATGGCATGGAGGTGCCCCAATTCTAGCTATCTGCATCGGCTCTGCCGGCTGCTTCTGTCGAGACATCATGTGGGCTCAACGCCAATGGAGTGAGCTCCAACAAGCCAACCCGCCGGCCGCATTCTGTGTCGTGGGCTTCCGCTGCTAATGAAGACGACGACAAGGACGACAACGAAGAGCTGCCCCCCCAGACACCGCTGACTGCCACCAAGTCCATCGACTCCGACTCCACCGAGGTGTGTGTGGGGTGCAGGACGGACACAAGAGGGGGCGGCAGGAGATGCTGTCGCGCCGCGGTCCGCGTCCATCATCGCCGGCCCTGACATGTGCTCCTCGTCCCATCCCCGCCTGGCTTCATGGCAGATGCTATAGATGCCTTGCTCCTAGGCACCATGCGGTTGTTTGATGAGATCCCCTTCGGTGCTCCCGCTGTATAGAGAATGGTCACTATGCGCGCAAGTGCCGCAACCCCTGGCGTCCACTCAGCTTGTTGGCATGCCTTGCCATGCCGCGCCTCGGCATCGAGCATCGTCCAGCTCCAGCTTCCTGTCAAGGTCCCATGAAGTCCGCGCTTCCCTCCAAGGCACTTCATCGTGGGTCTTGGGTGTCTTTCGTCTCTAGTATCACTACCTCGGTTGCCCCATCAGATGTAAAGTTGCAGTCCGCTCGCCAGATCAGTTCAAGCTATTGCGAGACTTGTTGGCACATGTTGGGAACTTTTTGGAGCGGGCGAAGGCTACTCCGGAGAAGTTGTCCCTCGTACCGGCTATGTTGTCGACTACTCTGACGTCATGTCCTGCTAGTGTTTCTGGTGTTGGTTCTATGGAAGACAAGGGGACGGAGCTCTTCGGTTGTTTCTCCCCTTATGTTGGGGTCAATTTCTTCATCATCGTCATTGTCGCCCATGTGTTGCAGATCATGCCTGAGCTTCAACAACCATGTGTGAGACCTCCTTCGCCTGTTTCTGTGGAGCATATTGAGGTCAACTCGCCAACAACCTTGTGTGAGGGACACAATTTGCCTATGTCATGTGAGCAACTGGAGGCGCCTGAGTCCATTATGTCGGTGGTATCTGTGACTGATGATGTTGAGGTGGTCGGTAGGTTGGCGCCTGATCCTTCGGCGCTCAGCCAACCGCTCGCCTTTGTGGACCGTGGAGGTTTCGACGTTGCGGTCACCGACTCGCACGTGGCCGTGGAGCAGGTGGTATCTGTGCATGACAAGGTCGATGAAATTCTCTTTCAGGTTGAGCTTCACAGCGTGCTCGCACGTTTGGAGAAGTCTTGCCCTGGATCTGGCAAGGCGATTGTGGAGGAGGCTCTTAGGAGCAAAACATAGAAGAGTGGCACCACAAGAAAGGCGTCCGCAACTACTTGATGACTCCGTAGATTCTAATGGTGCCCATGGGTTTCAGCGAGGTACTTCTGTTGGGGGTTTCTTTGCAATGTAGCAGTGTCGGGGTTGATGTTCATTGCGTGTTGAGTCTGGTTGTTGGGATGATCGTGTGCTAATGGGGTTGCATGCTCTGTGAGTAATCCAAATGTGGTGGGTTTGTATCGGTTTTCGTCCGGTTTTCCGTTAATTAACCGAGCAATTCTCTTCTACTTAATTAATCAATGAGGCAAATCTTTTGCCTCCGCTTGAAAAATAGCTTCATCATTACAACATCCAGAGCCTTGTCATCCAACTGGAAAAAGATCACAAGAACCCATCATCATGTTACTTATACGCACATGAAGAAAGGCAGAAACGAACATGCCCAGTTCATCTTACAATAAGTTGAGAACTAGAAATAGTACATGTTTAGGATTTGGCATCTGTGTATTGTACATTTGCAAGTAACTATTAGATGTTCCCTTTGATTCGATACATTATCTTTCTTCAAATAGTGATTTGAAATATACATGGTGTGCATTTTCAGGGTAAGATACGTACAAGCATGCAATGTCACAGACAGGTAAAATAATTAGCCATCTCTAGAATAGTTAGCTGAAACCCAAATGTAGCCTGAAGGAAGTCAGGAAGATCTCTACCAGGCTTCTTTTCATGCTCATTGTTCTTGGGCCATGGCAGGTCGCTCGTGTTTCGAAGACCGTTAATAGTTGCTTGAATCTACAAAATAAAGATGCAACTTGGTAAGAAAAGAAGATGATTTAAGGTGCCATTTGCAATTAGACTCGAGGTATAAGGAAACCTATAGATATTTCATTATAGCTTGATCACCATTTACAGGATCAAGTGGTAGAATATTGTAAGGTACATTTATTCTCTTCATTTTTTGTGTGCGGCCAGAATCTGCACACCAACAACACACGGCACACAACTGATGATTCGGATTTGGATTTTTTTTCTTTGCGATGAAAAGGTTCGCGTGCAAGCGAAACGAGCCTTGCCTGCTCCGCCTCCCTGCTCGCATCCGTGCTCCGCGCAGGTGCATCCATCGCGCAGATAAATTCCTTGGTTTCCAAGATACCATAACAGCGTCCACACCTCACCCTCCATTTCTTAGTACTTGAGGCGACTCCTTGATTTTCTGGACAACTCACAGACGTATATAAAGCGGTAGGATTTGTTGTAAAGGAGCAGTGTGGGACTATTCAATTGTTAAACGAATCGTTTATACCAACACAAACAAAAGCTAGGTTAGCTGGCTGTAGTCTTATCGAGGGGAACGAAGGTCATAAGTTCGATGTCCAACCGAAGCAATTATTTCCTCTTTTATCACGAGGATTGCGGGTTTGCTCTACGGATGGACTGCGGATTGAAATTAGTACCACCTCGGATACAAAAAATAATACTGGTGAAGTGGACGGACGAAAAACAGACGAAATTACGGTGGTAAGAGGCAATAACCCCTTTATTATAGACTAGGACATATGCCTGTGCGTTGCAACGGGAAAGAAAAAAAAAATTGATGTGCATGTGCAAGTACAACACCCCATGCTCCCAACATGTTCGGACCGAAATGCCTCAGACAATTTTACGACTCCCATGCTATCCCTTATTTTTCCGCGGACCAGATTGGAGGATGTCTGTACAGTCCGCTCAGCCTATCCATGTTTTCTTGTCTCGGATCGCCACTATCAGCCCACATTCCCAAAAAATAAGGATTACGTGTTAGAGGGACCTCTTGCCATGCAAGATCTTAGGAAAAACTGTTTTTCTGGCCCAGAAATCCTGAAATGCATCCTTTTCTTAAGAGTCTTGCAATATTTTCATGTACGTGTGAATGTCTTGCAGCTCATTCCTTTTAATCATCCAATTCCTTCCATCCTTTCATGTACCTCAATATCCTTGCATCCCATAATAATCATCAAATTCATCGTTCCTTTAATATCCATCCTTCCTTTCATAGCCTACAACGTATACAACATCGTGCACCTCATTCCTTTTATTCATCCATCCCGACCGTCTACTTTGAGGTGTCTTGCTGATATTTCAAGTCAACTATAAACGTATATAAACTGATAAGAATCGTTCTAAAGAAGCAAGGTGGGACAATTTTACATGAAATATTGTCATGTTGCTCGCAGCCCATAATAGACGGCCCATCAGTAGGCCCGGCGGTGTAGAATTTTTTTCACTCAATTGGGCTGCATGCCTGCACGAGCGAAGCCCAGCCATTCTGCCGGCGTATAGTTCATCTAAGGCCAAATCCTTTTCACGTAACAAGTCCAACCATATTCTACTGGCTGACCTCACGCTCTTGTACCTCGCAGACCACGGTTTGAATCTGGGCTTTTCTATTTTTTTATTTACGAAACATTTTTTGTCACTTACGGGTGGCATTGGTGGGTAATTCCGTTTTTCCCAACTTATTAAACCAGTAGCGCGGGTTTATTACCGAAAAACTCATGGGGGGTTATATATGCAAAACGCCACGACGGACCAAGAATACCTATTTGCTTTAGAAGTAGGTAGGTAGAGAGATAGATAGATAGGCGTCGCGGTTGGTGTCCTTGTCTGCCCCCTTCATCTCTCTGCACGAACATGGGAATTCGATCGGTTCAGTCAAACCAGGTGGATATGGGCCGATAGAAACTGCAAAAATAGCATAGGTCCATGGCCTTTAAAGAGGAGCCACGACGGACCAAGAATACCTATTTTCTTTAGAAGTAGGTAGGTAGGTAGATAGATAGATAGATAGGCGTCGCGGTTGGTGTCCTTGTTTGCCCCCTTCATCTCTCTGCACGAACATGGGAATTCAATTGAAATCACTAGTTAAGGAGTACTCATTGCAAAGATCACTCCCACCTTCCCGGGTTGCGACAAGTGGCGCGCTGCATGTGCGCCACTTGTCACAACCTGGGAGTTTTTTCTTTTTTCATAGATTCATTTATTCAAAACGTTCTATCTCTTTAACCGTGCGTCCAAATCTCGAACCCGTTTCACTGTTGGATTCCTCGCGTCGAGATCTTCAAAACTAGATCCCATGTTGATAGGTTTTGACGAACCTTTTTTTCACGAAAAAACCGAACCAGGAGCACGGGTTTTTTCCCTTTCCGAAAGAGGCACGCCCGTGCCTCTCGCGGAAGGAAAAAACAGAAGAGAAAACACGTTTTTTTTTCGTTTCCGAGGAGGCACGGCCGTGCCTCTCACGAAAGCACAATCATGCCTCCCGCGGAAGCAAAACCGTGCCTCTCACGAAAGAAAAAAAACAAAAAACGTGTTTTTTTCGTTTCTGAGACGCACGGCCGTGCCTCTCGTGAAAACACAACCGTGCCTCTCGCGGAAGGAAAAAAAAAGAAAACGCGTTTTTTCCCGTTTCCGAGAGGTATGGCCATGACTCTCGCGAAATCACAACCGTGCCTCTCTCGAAAGCAAAATCGTGCCTCTCGCGGAAGGAAAAAAAAAACAAAAAACGCGGTTTTTTTCGTTTCCGAGAGGCATGGCCGTGACTCTCGCGAAAGCAAAACCATGCCTCCCACAGAAGCAAAACTGTGACTCTCGTGAAAAAAAAAGGAAACGCGTTTTTTCGCGCAATTTTTTTTTTTTAAACTTCAGGAAGACCGGTGGAAAACTGAAACGTAAAAAAAATCAGAAAAAAACCATTTAAAAAGCCGAAAACGCGTGCGGAAAAAAAAATCCGGAGGGAGCGCCCAGAGCGCGACACATGGCGGGCGGCTGGGAGCGCGCCAAGTGGCACTGATCGTTGCGAGGCTCCCGAAGGAGCGCTCGTTAACTAGTTGCTCTCGAATTCGATCGGTTCAGTCAAACCAGGTGGATATGGGCCGATAGAAACTGCAAAAATAGCATAGGTCCATGGCCTTTAAAGAGGAGGTGTATGGCCCGAACCTTTGACCTAAATCGTCTGAACCAGCCCAGAGGTCCAGCAACCGTGTCGCAGGAATCTGGGAAGGAGATGGAGAGGATTTGGATCTCCGCCATAAATAGTCTCCTAAGGAAGTTTTGGTGGGGGAGTAAGCAAGGTCAGAGAAAACCGGCATGGGTCTCCTGGAAAACCATGTGTAAACCAAAGAACATGGGGGGGATTGGTTTTCGGGATATTGAGCTATTTAACCTGGCTTTGCTAGCACGTCAAGTTTGGCGTTTGCTTCAAGACCCGGAGTCACTGAGTGCACGAGTCTTGCGAGCGAGATACTATCCTCAAGGCAGCATTCTGGATGCTACCCTTGGCGCACAAACCTTCTCAGGTTTGGCGCTCGCTGATGGAAGGAAAGGAAATTCTGGTTCTGGGATTGATTAAGAGAATTGGTTCTGGGTCGAGCACGCGTATCTGGGAAGACAACTGGCTGCCGCGGGATTACAAGCTAAAACCAATATGCCCTATATCTGCCGATCCCCCGCAGTTGGTGTCAGAGCTTATTGATACAACGTCCAGATCATGGAACACACAGATGTTAACTGAGCACTTTATTGCACCGGATGTAGCGGTTATTCAGAACATCCCACTAAGTTCTCGGGTGCAGCCTGATTTTTGGGCCTGGCATTATGATAGAAGGGGAATTTTCACGGTAAAATCAGCATATAGGATGATCAGTGGAATCAAACATCAACGGGAGGATTGGCTAGAGCACAGGCCGAGTCACTCGAACACTGAAACTGAAAGCAAGTCCTGGTCGCAACTTTGGAAAGTGAAAATTCCGTCCAAGGTCAAGGTTTTTGTTTGGAGACTAGCCCAAATGTCACTACCGACTGGATCAATCCGTCATGAGCGCAACATGGCCACATCCCCTGAGTGTGGTCTATGCGATGAGGAGTATGACTCTTGGCGCCACTCCCTTTTTGAGTGCAGGATGGCACGCTGCGTATGGGCGCTTTGTGATGTGGAAATTGTGGAGCACTTGATATCAAACAGGAGTGATGACGCACGACTATGGCTCTTCTGGCTATTCGAATCAATGAACCAGCAGGATCTCGCTAGGGTTCTAATTACTATGTGGGCCATATGGTGGCCGCGGAGAAGGGCGATCCATGATGATGAATTTCAGAGTCCATTATCTACCATGTGTTTTGTCAACAGGTACCTGCAGGATCTTGAGATTGCCTCCAAGCGAGTCCCTACAGCACATGCAAGCGATGCAAAACCAAGAGGCCGGAGATGGATCCCACTCGGCGAAGATGCGGCAAAGATAAATGTTGATGGAGCTGTTTCCCGCACAGGAAGGACTGGGGCATGTGCTGCTATATGCAGGGATAAAAATGGATGCTATATTGGCTCATCAGCGGTGGTTTTTGCAGGCCTAGTTCATGCAGCAAGTTTGGAAGCTCAAGCATGCAACGAGGCCCTGGCTCTTGCTCAAGATCTCCTGCAATCACATGTGATAATAGCTTCGGACTATTTGCAAGTCGTCTCAGACATAAATGGATCTGCGCATTCTTCTTCTTATGCTTTTGTACTAGATGAAATAAGAATTAGAGCTTTAGATTTTGTTAAAGTTAGTTTCCGGTTTAAGAATAGGGAGGCAAATGTTGAGGCACATGCCTTGGCAAAGGCAGCCTCGACACTCCCTGTTGGTCGACATGTGTGGCTAGGGAACTTACCATACATTATTTGTATTTCGTCGGTTTTGGTTGATGAATAAAGCCCTAGTTTCACCTTAAAAAAAAAAAAGTAGACGCTCTTCCTCGCCACCGTTCGATCACGTCCCGGACGCCGGCGACGATCGCTGGACGGACGGCTACGCACCAGCACCATCGCAGTTGGCCGTCCAGGCGAGTTGCCCATCGAGAAGATGGGCTCGAGCGGAGCCGACTCGGCGGAGGAGGCCGTCGGTCTCCTCCTGCACGAGTCGCAGCGGCTGCGCTACAGGATCCAGTCCCTGGCATCCGTCCTCAGGAAATCCAACTCCGGTGTCCCCGTCGTCTCCCAGGACAAGGCCAAGACGCTGCTCCTCGTCTCGCGCGCACTCGCCAGCATCTCCGGGGACATAGCCAGGAGGCATGGATCCCCAAATCCACGCAAAGCTGCTACCGAAGAGGACCAAGTTTCGTCGTACGAAGAGCACCGCGCCGGCTGGAATTCTACGTGGGGCGGCCCCATTGGAAACACCGGTGGCTTCCATGATATATAAGTAAGAAAAGAGTTCATACGCATGCTAACAAATCTCACTCCCTGATTTCCTTCTTGTACACCCAAAGGTTTCACTTGGCTTGGTTTACCAATTCATTCAAGTTTTATTTCTAACTTTTTTTTAAAAAAAGTTGAATTTCTAATCGTAATGCACTTAATCAACTTTGTGCTGCAGCCACACTGAGTTCTATGCACTTTACGCGTCGGGTGCCTGTTAACATCCCCGACTACTTTAACGTCACCCCAGCTTTGCAGATCTACTCCTTCAAAATTGTTAGACTAAATGACAACTTAAACTGGCCGCTCCACATGTACGGTGTGGTCGCTGCTCGAGACGATGTAGACAATAACCGCAACCTTCTCTTCTGCCGGTCGAGGGCTAATTGCCAAGTGCTCACTGAAAAGGTATATATACATATATAACATCAAGTTTTCTTTGTTTCTTTTTTCCTCCTCCCACATGTCTGTGATCTTATTGATTAGTCCATTTTAATGAAGTATCAGTGATGATCAGGATAACGATGATGCTTGTAGGATCCTTTTTTGCGCTTGACCGGCCCTTCTTGTGCAATTCAAGCTAAGGCACCTGTTGACTTTGAAGTTGAACTGAAGATAAAATATGGAACCGAGTCCCAAGATATAGCATTCTTCTGTTCTACCAACCATCACCATACTCACCATCACACCGCTTGGTTCCCGGTTCCTGTTGTGATGCAGAGCTAAGCCTTCAAACAATTGGTAGAGCAGTTCAGGCCACTGTCCTGGGTGTTTGCATAGTTGAAGGTGGGCCGCCTTTTGAATATGGATGCCGAGTCGCTTGCTCCTTGTCATCTGCAGAGGTTATTGAGGATCCCCCGGCCAACCAAGTTGTGTTGCTTGATTGTCATGGTGAACAAATGGCTGCGGGATCAGATGGCTATCTTAATCTCTCAAGGAATGTAGTTATAGTAGAATTACAAAGAACACTGAAAGTTGTCATACAAGCCTACACGAAATCTGGTGCTATTGCTGGACAGGGGGATGTCGACTTCCCTGCCCAACATTGCCAGATAAGTAAGGGTGCATGTTTTGTTGGCAACTCGAAGGTGGAGATTGGCGTTGCTTGGTCCCTCCTTGTCGAGGATAAGCTGGATGTATTGTAGGAGGATAAGCTGGCCGGCGATCTGGATGCGGTGGTGCCGGCGGCTCGCTGATTTGCCGGTACTCCAGGGTCTGCCTGGTGGTGCTGGTGGTGACGGCGGCCCGTGCACGAGAGATGGATCCCTTCGAACTGATCTGGGTGAAAACTTGCCTTCGGCTTCTGCTAAGGCCGGCGGTGGCGGCGCTATCTGCGTCGTTCCCTTCTTGAAGGCATCGCCGTGGAGAAGTTCAAGGCCACTCTCTGCTACCTCCGGGGGAAACCCTAGATAGGATGACGGCGACGCTTTGGTGTCGTTCCTCCCTTGGGGGCGTCATTCTTGGAGGTACACACGTGATCGAGGGATCAGAGGACGGATTATTTGGTGGAGCGGTGCTTCATCCTACACACTGATGGCGACGGATCTTGACGGCGTGGTGCAGTGCAGATTCGGAGTTCGCTGTGGGAGGATGGACTCGCGCAGGAGGACGACGCTGTCGGGCGTCGTGGTGGCGTCGATGGCAGAGAGACCTGGCACGGTACATGCAACAGTTCAGTTCTGAAGATGGTTTGGTGGCAGGTGGCTGCGGCGGCCTCATACCCGGCAGGCATCCTGGTTGAGGAGGCGCCGGACTGGTAGGTGCCCCATACCCGGCAGGCGTCCTGGTTGGGACCTCAGGTCTTAGATGTTTAGTTTTGGCTGCGATGTCTGTTTGGTATTAGGCCAGACTATCTGCGCCCCTTCATCAATTGGATAGGTGTAGCGACAATTGTTGCTTAGACGGTGGCTTTAGTCTTGCTGTTGTATGGCTTTGTAAGGTCTTGTGATAATAATTAATAAAGTGGCCGTATGCATCGCCCAGATGCAGAGGCCGGGGGTCATCCTCCTTTTCTAAAAAAAAAGAGGAATATACCGACCTCTCGGTTGCTCAAGACTGATATATGTTTTGCTATGCTCATCCGCTAAACAGTTCAAGAATTTATGTATATTAACATGCCAACTTTTGTGTATGAACTCAAGCTATTGTTAACCAAATCGTTAGGTACCGAGTACCGAGTACATATCTTGTGTATGTTTTGTCGCCTCCTGGAGACCGGGACCTCGCCTGCCACACACATGTCCACCCGGCCCAGAAGGTGGATGCCCCAGCCACAGAAGAGGAGTAAATAGTTCGTACAACCAGATGCATGGTGTTGCATGCATGCAACCCTATTGCACGTACGAGCCTCCAGTTGCGGATGTTGTGGAACCCTGAGAGAGAGCGGGTGTTATGGACGGAGGGACGCCGGCAGGTTGTGCTGCGTGATTGGGCCGGCTCGTGGTGCCGGAATAGGGCAACGTCCGATCGACGGCTCATTGACGGAGTGGCCTCCCTCAACATGGACGCCGTTTTTGGGTTTCATAATGTTGGTCCAGTAGGTCGGCTGCCGATGAGGTGGAGTCGGTCGGGGCCGTGCTTGGCGGCGGCAGCACCGATGACCGGCTGGCATGGGCGCCCCGAAGTCGGAGAGGTCGAACTGGAACCATTCAAGCTGCGTGCTGTTGAGCGGCGCCGGGGATCATGTGCTGACTTGCTTGGTCAGCTCTCTGGCGTCGTAAACGAAAATCAATTTTGTGTGTGTTTTTAATTGTTTATGTGGTGGTGCGTGTAAAAAGAAGAATGGGATGCGTGTAACAAAATCAAACGTTGGTACCTACTACTTGTACTTTACAGAAGGCTTACGTGCTATGAGATGAGAGAGAAGGAACAATAACCTGGAGAAAATCGTTGACAAAAGGGACCGTCACGTGAGAGCAACTAGTTAACGAGCGCTCCTTCGGGAGCCTCGCAACGATCAGCGCCACTTGGCGCGCTCTCAGCCATTCGCCACGTGTTGCGCTCTGGGCGCTCCCTCCGGATTTTTTTTTATTTTTCCGCACGCGTTTTCGGCTTTTTAAACGGTTTTTTTCCAGGTTTTTTCGACGTTTTGGTTTTCCACCGGTCTTCCTTAGCTTTTCGACAAAAAAAAAATTTTGAAAAAAAAAATTTTGGGGCGAAAAAACGAGTTTTCTTTTTTTTTTCTTTCGCGGGAGTCAAGGTTTTGCTTCCGCGAGAGGCACGGTTTTGTTTTCGCGAGAGTCACGGCCGTGCCTCTTGGAAACGAAAAAAAAAGCGCGTTTTCTTTTTTTTTCTTCCGCGAGAGTCACGGTTTTGCTTCCCGCGAGAGGCACGGGTGTGCTTTCGCGAGAGTCACGGCCGTGCCTCTCGGAAACGGAAAAAAAAAACGTGTTTTCTGTTTTTTTCCTTTCTCGAGAGTCACGGTTTTGCTTCCGCGAGAGGCACGGTTGTGCTTTAGCGAGAGTCACGGCCGTGCCTCTCGAAAACGGAGAAAAAACGCGTTTTTTATTTTTTTTTCTTTCGCGAGAGTCACGGTTTTGCTTCCGCAAAAGGCACGGTTGTGCTTTCGCGAGAGTCACGGCCGTGCCTCTCGGAAATGAAAAAAAAACACGTTTTCTGTATTTTTTCCTTTCGCGAGAGTCACGGTTTTGTTTCCGCGAGAGGCACGGTTGTGTTTTCGCGAGAGTCACGGCCGTGCCTCCTCGGAAACGGAAAAAAAACGCATTTTCTTTTTTCTTTCTTTCACGAGAGTCACGGTTTTGTTTCCGCGAGAGGCACGGTTGTGATTTCGTGAGAGGCACGGGCATGCCTCTTTCGGAAAGGGAAAAAACCCGTACTCCCGGTTTGTTTTTTTCGTCCGGTTTTTTTCGTGAAAATAAAAGTTCGTCAAAACCTATCAACATGGGATTTAGTTTTGAAGATCTCGACGCGAGGAATCCAACGGTGAAAACGGTTCAAGATTTGGACGCACGATTTGAGAGATAAAACGTTTTGAATAAACAGATCTACGAAAAAAGGGAAAACTCCCAGGTTACGACAAGTGGCACGCTGCATGTGCGCCATTTGTCGCAACCAGGGGAGTTGAAGTGATCTTTGCAACGAGTACTCCTCAACTAGTGATTTCGTCGTCACGTTTGCGTATGCGTTTGCGTTTGAGGAAGGAACGGAGGAAACAAGTAAGCATTGGGCCTAAATCGTCCTAACAGGCCCAGCAACAAAAGGGGCCGTCACGTTTGCTTTTGCGTTTGAGGAAGGAGACGGAGAGGGTTTGCGGCCTCTCCGCCTTACAAAAAAAAAAAAAAACTCACGCGCCGCCACCGCATTTGCGTGGTCCTCCGTCCAGACCAAGAAGATGAGCTCCAGCAAAACCAACACGCAGCGGGTGTATCTGCCCCACTCTGCCTGGGACGATGAGGAAGACCTCCTCAACTACTTCAACTCCATCTTGCAAGACATGGAGGACCTGGCCATCGGATGCTATCCACCACATATCTTCTAGGCAAATCCGGCGCCGCCGTCTCGTCGTACAAGACCAACGAGCTCGTTAGGGCGGCATCCATGTTGACGCACATGTCCGAGGATTTCTACAACGGCACCAAGGAGGCGGAGGCGGCGGTGGCGCCGAAGGGGATCATCAAGGATAATAAGATTGAGGAGGAGGAGGAGGAGGAGGAGGAGGAGGCGGAGATAATGATGCGCTCTAACGGATTCTTGAGTGTCTACGCCGATTACTTGGAATGCCCCGAGGAGTATGTCAAGGAGAAGGAGGAGGAGGAGAAAAAGAGGAAGGAGGAGGAGGAGCGTGAGAAGAAGGAGAGGGAGGACCGTGCGAAGGAGAAGGAGGAGGAGCATAAGAGGAAGGAGGAGAAGGAGAAGGCGTTGGAGGAAAAGAAGAAGAAGGCGGAGGAGGATAGGAAGAGGAGGAAGGAGGAGTGGATGAAGAAGACGGCGCAGGACAAGCAGAAGTACAAGGAGGACGAGAAGAAGAGGAACATGGAGAAGAGGAAGGAGAGAAAGGAGAAGGAGGACGAGGACAGGAGGAACCAAGGCGCAGGAGTGGAGGAAGAAGGAGGAGTGGAAAAGGGCTTTTGATTATGAGCAGGAGATGAAATCCACAATGGAGTATCTCAAAAATCGGATGGTTATCGAGCAGGGATTTTTTCATGGCTATCGTCGCATGTGGGAACATGATCGGGCACCGAGATTGGGCGGTGCGGTGCCTTCGAAGATACAAGTAAGTAAACATGCACGCTGTGCTTACCTTACTCAACCTATTAGTAATTTGTTTAATCAAGGAAACGGAAGACAAGAGATTTACTTAGCTTATAATTTAGCTGTTCATATATTTGATTTCTAACAGTAAGTGTGCACTTGGCTTTGGTCCTGCAGCCACATTGAGCCCTATGTCCTTTACACACTACACACCCGGTGCCATCCCATCACCTGCTGCGGTCACTGGGAGCACCTTGCAGATCTACTCCTTTAGAATTCTTGAACTAAAAGGCAACTTGAACTGGCCACTCTATGTCTACGGCCTCATCGCTGCTCGAGACACAGTGGACCACAATCGCAACATTCTCTTCAACCGGTCGATGTTTAAATGTCAACTACACACCCAAAATGTTTTCTCTGCATTTTCTTTTGTTTTCTTTGGTTCCTCCTGCTTATATCATACAAACACATAGCCCATTGCAACTAAGTTTTTTTTTTTTGCGAAACCACTGCAAATTAGGTATAATGATATGATGCTTTGTAGGATCCTTTTTTACGCTTGAACGGCCCCTCTCGTGCAATTGTAGCTCTGGACCCCGTTGACTTTGAAGTTGAACTAAAACTACATGACGGAGTGGGATGGGAGTCCCAAGATAGACCATTGATCGACGTTAGCAACCGTTACGATGGTACTGATCGTACAATTCTCTTCCACAGCTGCTGGTGTACAACAGAGTTAAGCCTTCAGCAATTTGCTACAACGGTCCAGGCCACTATTGTTGGTGTTCGCGTGGTTGAAGGGGGGTGGCCTTTTAAATATGGAGGTCGAATTGCTTGCTCCTTGTCCGCCGCAGAGGATATTGAACCCACATCTATGGAAGTTGTGTTGCTGGATTGTCATGGTGAAGAAACGCCTGTTGGACCAAATGGTTACCTTGAGTTGTCAAGGAATGTTGTTTCAGTAGAATTACAAGGAGAATTGAAAGTTGTCATACAAGCCGACTTGGAATCTGGTCGTATTGATGACCACGAGGGTCATGTCTACTTCCCTCCCAAACATTGCCAAACAAGTACGCTTGAATGCTTCCTTGGCGACTTCAAGATGGAGATAACCGTTGCTTGGTCCCGCCTGGTCCGAGACAGAATGGATGTGCTGATAGAGGGGCACATCAGCAAGGAGTAGAGGCTATATGTTTTCAAGGAGTGGTATCATGTTTTTCCAATTATATCTATTTTATTGTTGTTTTTTCGCTAAAATGTTAAGTATTTATATATTGACTAGCTATGTCAGATGTCCAACTGTGTGTGTATCGGTTGTACCTTATTCTATCCAACTATTGATGTAATGGCTATAACTTATATGCTCTGTCGTGTGAAGTATTTGGTTATGATTAATAGTATTTGTGTTATGTCAAATGTCCAAATTGCAATACATTTTTTCCTGATTAGTGCATAATTTCAACTTCTGGGCTTGTGTTCGAGTAACCTTTGTTAGAAAATGAAGTGCCAGAATATTATAGACTATGTTTTTGTTCGATTTCCTCTCGTTGATCACTCTATATTGTTGATTATTTCCATGTATATAATTTTTGTTTGTAAGAATTTACATATATCATAGAAATACGGTTGATGAAATAATGAGGTCGTTGTTGTGTTTTCCTCTTATTTGGGCTTGTGCTTAACATTATAATCCAGTGAAATAACATTAAATAATATATTTTTCTAGTTTTCTTTCTGGTTACCACGGATGCCCATGACATTCTTGAATCATTTTCATCAAGATTGCCTGTTGATAGATGGGGGAGTTGAAATCAGCAGGCCAGCTCAGCACTGGAAATGTTAAAGTTCAGGTGAAACTCAACTATTTTGGGACTTCTCTCTCCATTGGTGATGAAACTAAACGCCTGAATTGCTGATTGCGATCATGACTCATGAAAAATAAAATTCTATTGTGGCAGCAGTTTGTCTATAATAGAGTACTTTTTGTGGTGAGTTATAACATAGTAAAATTGTCGTGAATGTTATCATTTTGTTCAGTGATTTAAGTAACTTCTCTTGTATTCATTCCTCGGTCTTCATTTTCATTTTTGTAATCGGTTATTCAGTCCTTATGTATGCATCACTTTTCAGTTTAGTCCTTTTGATCTTTTTCATTTTTCGTCATTACATTTCTTTAGTGACATCTCTCATACTCCTCATTCAGTTACCGTATTTTTTTTCTCATTCAATTAATTTGGTTATTTCATTATATATATGAGCCATGTCATTCCTCATTCATGAGTCTTTGTCCCTATCTTGCCTTCACATCTATATAATTATTCCTGTAAGTCAAGGTCCTTCTATGTTTTTCTTCCTTTTACATTCCTTTCATTTTTCTTTCCTGCCCATGTCTTTGGATGCCGATTCGTAAAGGAGCGGCCTGTGAATATAGGTGGCTGGACAAGGAAGAAGAATCAAGATTAGTCAGGTTATTAAGCCATTTTCTTGATCCATTGAGTAGAAATCGTCATTTTTTGCTAGTTACTGTGAATGTTCCGAACCTTACTTTTATTATCATGTCCTTTTTTTTTCTCATTAGGATTTAGTGTGTGTTCTTTAGTCACCAATCTCACAGGTATCAGATTTCAGTAATATCTCAAATCTCTCTCTTTCAATGCAGCTTCCAATGTTTTCATCGCGTAAGTCTGTATATCCTTATTTTACATCCTTGCCTAAAGTTTTTGTTTTCAATGTGTTTGTTTGTCAGCAACAGGATTGAGAAAGATTCCTATGTCTCTACGCCATAAAAGCCGGCCACAAGATTCAGTTTAAAGTGGATGCCCTCAACCCAGTTTTGGATATGTGAACATGAGCTGGCGAGGTGTTTTCAATGGATGTGAGCCACAGGTAACGCAGTGCACTTCTTCTTCAGATGGCCGGCTCTACTTCCAATCCGGATAGTAGAAATTCGCTTCCGAGATTCGACTCCAAACATGGATTCTCTTGCTCATGGATTTTCATGATAATTTAGCACTTGATTGTCTATATATCATACTTAAGTTTAGTTAATGTCATTTTTTTCAAGGTCAGGGCAGTCATGTTTGCTATCCAAGACATGCATGTTCAGACCATAAACTTGCAGTACGTGTGTTCTTTTTCATCGTCTCTTCTTTTGTGCCATCCTTTTTATCTAAGTTCTAATGAACGTGGTGGTTTTATACTTTTATTTGCCAGATATGTGACCTAGAGCAACATGCGTTGTGGATTCTTCTCCAGATTAGTGGGTCTCAATTTTCAAACCCGTTAGTATTTGTTCCTTTCTTTTTGTTCGGCCCGTTTCTTTGTCAAGTCCTGGGGCAGTCCAGTATCGAACAGACAAAAAAAGACAAAGAACCAAGACGGAGGCAAATTGTGAACATATATATGGACATGTGTCACATCTTAATATTGGGCAAAAAGTTGAAGTAGGCTAAAATGAAAATCAGTCGATTGTTAAATAGAGAGTGGTAGACAGTCCCATGTTTCCTACAGTGATTGATTAAGTGCCAAAGTTATCTACAAAAGCTAGAAAAATATTTAAGCACGCTTTGAAAAAGTCTGCTTCTTGAGCTCTAGATTCTAGAACATGAAAGTACATTTTTTAGTTTATAAGAACAATAACCACATGCCAAGGCGAAAGAGTCCACACGCACATCAAATTTGACTCAGTAGCATCTCTTTAGTAACTTTTGACTTGACGCCTTTGTTGTCTCCACATGAATATATGACTCAAAGTGATCGGAAGTTGATCGGAGAAGAAAGGAAATGGCGACAGAGAAGGTGTTGAGCGACGACAACCTGCTGGACGAGATCCTCCTCCGGCTCGACCACCCCACCTGCCTCGTCCGCGCCTCCCTCGCCTGCTCCCGCTGGCTCTGTGCCGTCTCCCGCCCGGCCTTCCTCCGTCGCTTCCGCAGGCTCCACGCGCCCCGTCTCCTCGGCTTCTACGTCGTCGGCGACGGCGTCCCGCGCCCGAACTTCGTGCTGGTCCCCACCCCTCCCGAGCTGGCCGCCGTCGTTGGCCGCGCCAGTTGCGCCCTCGACGCCTACCCCGATTTCTCATGCACCATCGATGACTGCCGCAACGGCCGGCTCCTCGTCGACGGCTACAGCATCGGCGGCACTCAGGTGGTCAGCCCGCTGCTGCATCGGCAGCATCAGCTGGCGCCGGCCCTAGTCCTCCCGCCTCCGCGGCCTTCCAGCCTCAACGGGGTCTCACACGGCTACACCTTCCTCCCGGAGGACGGCGGCGACGGCGCGTCCTACCACCGCGTGGATCTGGAGCACCACGGCCGGCAGATCTCGGCGCAGGTGTCCGTGCTTGGATCCGGCGCCTGGACGGTCCAGAGCGCCAAAGCGGAGCTCCCGGAGCCGCCGGGCAGAATCCCCGACCTAACTGTGCTCCTCCGCGGCAAGCTCTACATGGTGACCACGGCCGGATATATCCTCGGGTTAGACTTGGCCGCGGCGAGCTTCTTCGTGGTCCGGCTCCCTGACGGCGTCTGGTACCAGCACTTCGGCAGCATGGTCCTGTCCCGAGGATATGACGACCTCCACCACGAAGGTGATCACCTCTACCTTTTCCATGTGGTGGATAGGTTTCAGCTGCAGGTCTGGCGCCGCCGGCCATGGACGACGGTGGCAGATGACGAGGCCCAGTGGTTTCTTGTGCACAGCATCTGTCTGCGCGAGGCGTGCGGCCATCTTCTGCAGCAGACGCTCGTAGGTTTCTATGTGGTCGGGGTCGGGGACAACGCCGAGTTCGCCTTCTTGGAGGAGGATAGTGGCGTCGTCGTCTTGCTGTGGCTAGGGAGCAGGACAGTGGAGAAGGTGTACCAGAGGGACCCGGACAATGATGAACTCATCGTCGTGTATCCAGTTACCATGGTCTGGCCGCCTGTCTTCCCTCCACATCTAGCAAGCAGAGCAAAGTTCAGGAACATGGGAGAAGCAGAGCAAATCTAAGCCTAGCTAGGGAATGGTTCAGTGATTTTTACAGTAATTTTTAGTGATTGAAAGTTCACTTGTGATGATGATCCTTTTATGCATCCTTGCCTAAAAACATCTTCTGAATTAAAATTCCGAGTTGCACCAATGAGCTTGTTCTTTAACAGGTTAAGACGCCACAACTTCTGCAACTGCTAGCAGGGCACGCTGCACGCTTGCGAGCTAAAAGAGATACACCTACAGAATCGTAGGTTCACTTGGAGCAATGAAAGGGCCAACCCCACACTTTGCAAACTCGACTCCTTTTTTTGCAATGCGTATTGGGACATCTCGTTCAGCTCTCATGTCCTCCATGCGCTCTCCTCGTCGCTCTCGGATCATTGCCCCCTACTACTGGCGGATGACAGTGGACCGAGGAGGCCTTGTTCTTTCAAGTTTGAGAACTTTTGGACTTCCATGCCGGGCTTCCTTGAGGTGGTTAGTAGTGCGTGGAGTGAGGAATGCAACCACACTGAACCTTACCAAAGGCTGTTTCACAAGCTCAAAAAAGCCGGGGTCAGACTTGCCGAATGGAGTAGAAAGTTGTTTCCGAGAGCTAAGCTTCACTTGCATGCTGCCTTGCTTGTGATTCTTCGTCTTGATATTGCACAAGAAGGCCGGGCTCTGTCCCCTGCCGAACATGATCTTCGGTCTAAACTTAAGAGAAGGGTTGTGAGCTTGTCGGTCCTTGAGAGAGCAAGGAAAAAGCAATGTGCTAGAGTCTCAAACCTGAAGGAGGGTGATGCAAACACCAAGTTTTTTCACCGGAGGATCAACGCGCGCCGACGAAAGAATCATATCCATAGGATTAAGCATAGCAATGGGTGGGTCACCGAGCATGAGCAGAAGGAAACATTGTTGCTTGACCACTTCTTCGGTGTGATGGGCAAGGAGAACTCTCACCCCGTTGACTTCAATTGGGATAAGCTCAATTTGGGCGACCACGACCTATCCGCACTTGACGATCCTATCTCTGAGGAGGAAGTGAGAGAGGACACCAACCAGTTGCTAGGCGACAAAGCCCCCATGCCGGATGGGTTCACCGGTGCCTTCTTCAAGAAGTGTTGGCCCATCATTAAGCATGATATCATGCAGGCCATCCTTTGTTTCAACAACTTGCAATCGGCGAATTTACAATGGCTCAATTCCGCGAACATTGTGCTACTAACCAAAAAGGAGGGGGCGGAGGAGATCTCCGATTATAGACCAATAAGCCTCATCCATGCCATTGCAAAAGTTATTGCGAAGGTTCTCGCACTAAGACTTGCCCCTCACATGCACGCTCTCATCTCCAACGCGCAAAGTGCCTTTATCAAAAAGAGATGCATTCACGACAACTTTATGTATGTGAGGGGCCTTGCTCGCCGGCTACACAAGAGCAGAACTCCCACGCTCCTCTTCAAGCTCGACATCCGCAAGGCTTTCGACTCGGTTAGATGGGAATACATTATCGACCTTCTTCAGCGGATGGGGTTCCCGCCGCGGTTCCAGGAATGGATCACCGCCTTGCTCCGCTCGTCTTCTTTGAGGATCCTCCTCAACGGGGTGCCTGGACCTCTCATTAAGCATGGCCGTGGTTTCCGGCAAGGAGACCGAATCTCTCCGTTGCTTTTCGTCATCGCCATTGACCCTTTGCAAAAAATTCTAGATATTGCTACACGTCGTGGGCTATTGCACAAGATCAGGGGGCGAAGGGCCATCTTCCGCACGTCTCTGTTTGCCGATGATGCGGCTGTTTTCATGGCTCCCATTAAGCAAGATATTGACAACTTCGCTTAGATCCTGGATTACTTTGGCAAGGTGACAGGACTTTGTACGAATTTTCAAAAGAGCTCGGTCGTCCCAATTAGATGCAAGAGCATCAACTTGGATTCAACCCTTGCTGCGATGCCCGTGGCCCGTGCCTCCTTTCCCATCAAGTATTTGGGTCTTCCGCTATCAGTATGGCGCCTGAGGGCGGTGGATCTCCAATTTCTCGTGGATAAGGTGGCGGCTAGGCTGGTTCCGTGGGATGGCCAGAACATCACCGCCATGGGGCGGGGGGCGCTTGTCAAGTCCGTGCTCACCTCTCAGGTGCTCTACCACATCATTGCCCTCAACCCTCTCGCAAGCACACTCCTTAGTATTAACAAGATTGAGAGGGCTTTTCTGTGGGCGGGCACTGACAAGACAACTGGGGCGAAATGCAAGGTCAACTGGAATTCTGTTTGCCGCCCCACTGATCTTGGTGGACTGGGAATACTTGATCTCGCTAAATTCGCAAGGGCGTTGAGGCTTAGATGGCTATGGTTAGAATGGATGGAGCCGTCCAAGATGTGGGTGGGTATGGCAAACCCTTGTGATGAGCTAGATCGTGACCTCTTCTATGCATCCTCACGCATCACCATCGGCAACGATGCAGGTGCACCATTTTGGGACTCCCCTTGGGTAAATGGAGAAAAGCCGTCCGACATCGCCCCTCTCATCTTCGAGGCTTCCACGCGGAAGAAATGGAAAGTCATGGATTCCATGCACGAAGGAAATTGGCAAACAAAAATCAAGCTCCCCGACAACTGGATGATGGAGCACACCATTATTTGGAAGCACACGACCGATGGGTCATACTCCGCCACCTCCGCGTACCACGCCCAACTTCTTCGGTCGGTCCGCTCACCCATGGGCGCCGCGGTCTGGAAGGCTTGCCCCCCCCCCCCCCATAAGATGAAATTTTTCGCCTGGTTGGTGATCCAAAACCGTGTCTCGGCGACGGACCGGTTGGAAAAAAGGGGGTGGCCTAACTGCGGGCTCTGTCCGCTTTGCAAGCAAACAGCGGAGACGGTCGGGCACATCTTCTACAAGTGTCGTTTCTCCATCAGACTGTGGGGAATGATCAAGGGCTGGCTCAATCTCGACTTCATCGACTTCTCATCTTGGGGGACTCAACGCTCTATCAAGGACTGGTGGATCAACATGTCGGGCGATAGCATGCCGAATCGGAAGGCGATAGCCTCCCTCACCATGCTAACATGCTGGACCATTTGGTGGGAGAGGAATGCTAGGGTGTTCGAGCACAAGTCTACTCTTCCATCCATCCTATTGTCAAACATCCAAGCTGAGGCAAGACTTTGGGTCACCGCGGGTGCAAAACATTTGGGCCACATAATGTCGGGAGAGTAGTGGCCTTGTAATTCTTGCTTAGCTTTTCCTTGTAAAAGCAACTCTAAACTTCTTCTTAATTAATGGATGAGGCAAATCTTTTGCCTCCGATTTCGAAAAAAATTATTCCCGTATCTAGTTCACTCAGGGAATACCATGTCAGTTGATAACTTTATAAATGTTCTTCACTGGCAAGGAGTCATTTTGCGCCTCCACGTCAGTTAAAGAACAAGCTCGCCGGCGGCATGATTCGACCGCACACATCGTCAGCGGAAAAAGAATTCAGAGATAGGAGCGTTACAAGATGACTCACTGGAGAAGCTGCCGTTGACTCGTTCAACAGGGCGAGGATTTCTGCGGCAATGTCAGAGAAGCACAGAAAAGTTAAGCCTAGCTTCAGTATGGTTCACTGATTTTTTTTTTTACTGTCAATTTTAGTGATTGAAAGTTCACTTGTGATAATGATCTTTTTATTTATTCTTACATAAAAACATCTTAATTAGAATGGCCATGTGTTTATCATCTGAATTAAAATCTTACCTATCATCTAAACCGAAAAGAGAACTGTAGTGTGGTTGGGCTCTGGTCCACCAGGAGCGCTTGGTCTTAGCAGAGTTGATTGTAATCCTGATATTGGTTGAGTAATACAAGCTTTTACACGCAAACAAAAAATCTATCTATTACTAATACATGCTTTTTTATCGAGCTTTATAGTAACTTTTGCATCCTCTTTTTGTTCAGTACATACTCCATCACACTACTTGCTGGAATATTATGTTTGTCATGTTCGCTTTTTTTTTTCTGTTGCTTTCCAATGGCATCAACTGCGATGCTTATTATACTGCTTAATTATAATGTTAGTTTGTCATTCACTAATCCATTATTCATTTATGGACTAACTAAATGCACAATTTCTTAGAACTGAGAGTAGGAACTAGGCTTAGTACATGGGCCTAAATTGTTTTTTGCAGTTTGCCATATATAAAATAAAAATAGAGTTCAGACTTCCTTTGGGCGTTCTATTATCTTCCGTATTTTCTTTGAAGGTTCGTTTGTTGCTACTTCATGTCATGGAACTCTATTTTTATTGAAGTTTGTTGAATTTGACGTCAATTTGAATGAGGGTAGATTCTGTTCCTATACTACTGTATTCACCTGTTACTGTCAATGGTTGGATATACTTTAAGAAATGGTGATACTTGATTACAGGCATGTAATAATTTTCCTCATAATTTAATAGACAACATTTCTTCACAATTCTTGCCGTACATTTGATCACTCTAGCTTGTTAAATACCCTCTCAACACGCTTTAAAAAAATGGGTCTTTTACATCTGTGTCCCTAACTGGAACCCCCTACTCATATTTACCCCTAATTTCGAAGTCTGCTTAAATTTGCCCCTCTGCCGTTATGTGCACTTATAGAAATGCCCTTCTGTGTCGTTACCGTCCGGTCAAAGGGCTTTAACCGTCCTGAAAAAAATAACAAAAAAAAATCTAAAAAATCTGAAATTTTGTGGGATCAAAGATACTCGGGTTTGCAAGATGCATGCAAATTTTTCTGCTGTTTGGACATTCCAGGAGCTCGTGGCAAAGAAAAAACAGTAAATATGTACGCATGTGAACAGTAAATTCAAAACAATAGCAAGAAATTAAAAAAAATATGAAAAATTTTGGCATCAAAGAGGCTCAGGTCCACAAGGTGCGTGCACATTATTGTTGTGTTTGGACACTGTAGGAGCTCGTGGAGAAAAAAAAAATTTGGCTCGGGAAAAAACTTTAGAAAAAATGACTATTTTTTTCTAGAGCTCCTCGCATGTCATTTGATCACAAAAACTTGCAAGCACCTTGTGCATCCAAGCCTCTTTGATGCCAAAAAATTTCATATTTTTTTGAATTTTCTTACTATTTTATTTCAAATTTACTGTTCACATGTATACAGATTAACTGTTTTTCCTCACCACGAGCTCCTGGAATGTCCAAATAGCACGAAAATTTGCACGCACCTTGCGCACATGAGTATCTTCGATCCCACAAAATTTAGATTTTTAAATTATTTTTTTCAGGATGGTCAAAGCTATTTGACCGGACGGTAATGACGCAGATGGGCATTTCTGTAAGAGCACCTAACGGCAGAGGGGCAAATTTGAGCAGGCTTCAAAATTAAAGGCAAATCTGAATAGGTGGTTCGAGTTAGAATAGAAATGCAAATGGCCCTAAAAAAATACCCTCTCAGCTCTAATGACGTACACTTATATCAGTGGCCATCTTTTTTTATACTGGAACCAATAATCCAAATAACACAATATTTAGATTCTATATAATAACTATATTTGGAAGCGATCAGCCAAGTCGCTCTCTCGCGGTTGAGACCCTTTCAATTTGTAACCTTCGATATTCACGCGGTGGCGGCAGTTTGCCACACAAGCATAGGTTGTGCACGTATGCCGCCGTAGGAAACCGGTTGAATGCATATCCTCCTCCATAGCTTATTGCTTCTAAATCTCGCTTGCCATATCCCACCACTCTTGTGAAATTATCCGGCATCCTACCAATGACGGCGTTGTCGATGAGGTCCACCAAGTGCAAGCTCGCAATCACCGCCAAGGTTGTTGGGATGACGGCACTTACTCAGTTCGGGAGATCTCTAGCCTCTCTGGAACATGTTGTTTGCCAGGACCGAGATCGAACTCTGTATCTCTCACCTTGGGTTCTTTGAAACGATGACCCACCTCAGACTCTAGCCGATTAATTTACGCGGCTCAGAGGTGAGCTTGCTCTTTAATAGTTAAGATGCCACATGCGCGTCCAAGACTTTTGCAAGCCGAGCAATGACCTCAAAATGGAGCCTACGAGCACTTCAACATGTCAAAGAACAAGCACATTGGCAGCAGGATTCCAGAATACATCACCGACACATCGTTAGTGAATAGACGACGTGCTTGCGATATGCGGTGGAATCTCGTCTCTAATCTTTTTGTGGCTCAAAGATAGATCGGTAAGGTTAGGAAGGCAGTGACAAAAGCAGACATCTCGACAGAGAAGCTGACATTGACTCATTGTTCAGCAGGACGAGCTCGGTGATTTCTAGGGCTATGCTAGAGAAGTGATGGATAACGAAGCATGAAAATCAAAAAAATTTCTACGAACACTTAAGATCTGTCTAGGAAAAGCATAGCAACGAGAGGCGAGAGTGTGTCTACGTACCGTCGTAGACCGTTAAGCGAAAGCGTATATCACGCTGTTGATGTAGTTGTACTTGTCACGATCCAATCGCGATCCAAACCGATGAAGTACCGAACGGACAACACCTCAGCGTTCAGTACACGTACGGCACGATGAGGTCTCCTCCTCCTTGATCCAGCAAGCGAGGGAGGAGAAGTAGATGATCGCCGGCAGCACGACGGCGTGACGGTGATGGTGGGGGAGTGATTTCGGCAGGGCTACACCGAGCGCTACCGAAACAACGAAGACGGAGGAATTACGAAGTAATGGGAGAGAGGGGGGGCCAAGGGCTTGTGTGTCCTCTTGGGGGCGCCCCTTCCCCTCTATATATAGGTGGAGAGGCGTGGCAGACAGCCCTCCAAGCCCTAGGGCTGGCGCACCAAGGGGGAGGAGTTGGACTCCTAGTCCAATTCCGTCCTTTCCATACACGGGTGGACTTTCCACCTTTCCCAGCCACATGAGCCTTGAGGGACTTGAGCGCCTGGCCCAATAAGGCCAGGGCACCTCTCCTCAGCCCATGCTGACCCTTGGGACGTGGTGGAACCCTTGGTGGACTTTCGGACTCCTTCGGAAGTTTCCGGAACCTTCTGGAAGATTCCTGGTACAATCCTGAAAAAACAGAAACTTTTTTCGGAACCCTGAAAGCAACTTTCCATATATCAATCTTTACCTCTTGACCATTCCGGAGCTCCTCGTGATGTCTGGGATCTCATCCAGGAATCAGAACAACAGTCGGTCACCAACATGCATATCCCAATATTACTCTAGCGTCACCGAGCGTTAAGCGTGCGGGCCCTACAGGTTCGAAAATCCTGTCGACATGACCGAGACACCTCTCCGGTCAATAACCAATAGCGGAACCTGGATGCCCATTTGGTTTCTACACATTTCACGAAGATCTTTTATTGGTTGAACCACGATGTCAAGGATTCGATTAATCCCGTATGCAATTCCCTTTGTCTGGCGATATGTTACTTGCCTGAGATTCGATCGTCGGTATCTCCATACCTAGTTCATCTCGTTACCGACAAATCTCTTTACTCGTTCTGTAATACAAGATCTCGTGACTAACTCATTATCCACATTGCTTGCAAAATCTTTACGATGTTGTATTACCGAGAGGGCCCAGAGATATCTCTCCGTCACACGGAGAGACAAATTCTAGTCTCGATCCATGCCAACCCAACAGACACCTTCGGAGATACCTGTAGAGCATCTTTATGATCACCCAGTTACGAAGTGACGTTTGATAGCACACAAGGTATTCCTCCGGTATCCAGGAGTTGCATGATCCCAGGGTCTTAGGAATAGATACTTGACATGAAGAAAGCTATAGCAATAAACTCAAGTGATACGATCGAATGCTAAGCTTACGGTTGGGTCTTGTCCATCACATCATTCTCCTAATGATGTGATCCCGTTATCAAATGACAACTCATGTCTACGGTTAGGAAACATTAACCACCTTTGATCAACAAGCTACTCTAGTAGAGGCTCACTAGGGACATAGTATTTGTTTATGTATTCACACATGTATTTAAGTTTCTGGCCAATACAATTCTAGCATGAATAATAAACCTTTATCACGAACAAGGAAATATGATAATAACCAATTTATTATTGCCTCTAGGGCATATTGCCAACAGTCTCCCACTTGCACTAGAGTCAATAATCTAGTTTACATAGTTATGAATTTAACACCCATGGAGTCTTGGTGCTGATCATGTTTTGCCCGTGGAAGAGGTTTAGTCAATGGGTCTGCCACATTCAGATCCGTATGTACTTTGCAAAGTTCTATGTCTCCATCCTTAACATAATTACCAATGGAGTTTAAGCGGCGCTTGATGTGCTTGGTTCTCTTGTGAAACCTGGGCTCCTTGGCAATGGCAATAACTCCAGTGCTGTCACAAAAGATAGTCATTGGATCCGATGCACTAGGTATTACACCCAGATCGGATATGAACTCCTTCATCCAGACTCCTTCTTGCGCTGCCTCCGAAGCAACTATATACTCCTCTTCACATGTAAATCCCACCACAGTGCTCTGCTTAGAACTGCACCAACTGACCGCTCCACCATTCAATATAAATACTTATCTGGTTTGAGACTTCGAGTCATCCGGATCTGTGTCGAAGCTAGCATCAACGTAACCCTTTACGACGAGCTCTTCGTCCCCTCCATAAACGAGAAACATGTTCTTAGTCCTTTTCACGTACTTCAGGATGTTCTTGACCGCTGTCCAGTGATCTACACCTGGACCACTTTGGTACCTCCCTGCCAGACTTATGGCAAGGCACACATCAGGTCTGGTACACAGCATGGCATATATTATAGAGCCTATGGCTGAGGAATAGGGAATGACTTTCATCCTTTCTCTTTCTTCTGTCGTGGTCGGTCTTTGAGTCTTACTCAACTTCACACCTTGCAATACAGGCAAGAACCCTTTCTTTGACTGATCCATTTTGAACTTCTTCAAAACTTTGTCAAGGTATGTGCTTTTTGAAAGTCCTATTAAGTGTCTTGATCTATCTCTATAGATTTGGATGTCCAATATATAAGCAGCTTCACCGAGGTCTTTCATTGAAACACACTTGTTCAAATATCCTTTTATACTTTCCGGAAATTCTATATCATTTTCAATCAACAATATGTCATCCACATATAATATTAGAAATGCTACAACGCTCCCACTAACTTTCTTGTAAATACAAGCTTCTCCGTAAGTTTGTATAAAACCAAAAGCTTTGATCAGCTGATCAAAGCGAATATTCCAACTCCGAGATTCTTGCACCAGTCTATAGATGGATCGCTGGAGCTTTCATACTTTGTTAGCATCCTCAGGATCGACAAAACCTTCTGGTTGCATCATATACAACTCTTCCTTAAGAAACCCATTAAGGAATGTTGTTTTGATGTCCATTTGCCAGATCTCATAATCATAAAATGCGGCAATAGCTAACATAATTCTAACAGACTTAAGCATCGCTACGGGTGAGAAAGTCTCATCGTAGTCAACCACTTGAACTTGTCAGAAACCCTTTGCGACAAGTCGAGCTTTATAGACGGCGACATTACCATCATCGTCTGTCTTCTTCCTAAATATCCATTTATTCTCAATGGCTTGCTGATCATCGGGCAAGTCCATCAAATTCCATACTTTGTTCTCATACATGGATCCTATCTCAGATTTCATGGCCTGAAGCCATTTTTCGGAATTCGGGCTCATCATAGCTTCTTCATAGTTTGTAGGTTCACCATTGTCTAACAACATGATTTCCAGGACTGGATTACTGAACCACTCTGGTGCGGAACGTACCTTGGTCGACCTACGAAATTCAGTAGTAACTTGATCTGAAGTTTCATGATCATCATCATTAGCTTCCTCTTCGGTTGGTGTAGGCATCACGGGAACTGCTTTATGTGATGTGCTACCTTCCAATTCGAGAGAAGGTACAATTACCTCATCAAGTTCTACTTTCCACCCACTCACTTCTTTCGAGAGAAACTCCTTTAGAAAGGACCCATGCTTGGCAACAAAGATCTTGCCCTCGGATCTTTGGTAGAAGGTACACCCAATGGTCTCTTTAGGGTATCCTATGAAGACACACTTCTCTGCTTTGGGTTCGAGCTTATCAGGCTGAAGCCTCTTGACATAAACGTCTCATCCCCAAACTTTAAGAAACGATAGCTTATGTTTCTTGCCAAACCACAACTCATATGGTGTCATCTCAATGGATTTAGACAGTGCCCTATTTAAAGTGAATGTGGCTGTCTCTAATGCATAACCCCAAAATGATAGTGACAAATCGGTAAAAGACATCATAGAACGCACCATGTCCAATAGAGTACGATTACGACGTTCAGATACTCCATTACGTTGTGGTGTTCCAGGTGGCGTGAGCTCTGAAACAATTCCACATTGTCTTAAATGCATACCAAACTTGTAACTCAAATATTCACCTCCACGATCAGATCATAGAAACTTTATTTTGTTGTTAGATGATTCTCCATGTCACTCTGAAATTCCTTGATCTTTTCAAATGTTTCAGACTTGTTTTTAATTAAGTAAATATACCCATATCTACTCAAATCATCTGTGAAGGTAAGAAAATAATGATATCCACCACGTGCTTGATGCGTCCATTTTACATCATGATTTCCTACTGTTATTTATAATGTTTTTATGCATAATAATACTTTATGGAGTAATTCTAATGCATTTTCTCTCAAAATATGCAAGGTTTACACAAAGAGGGAGAATGCTGGCAGCTGGAATTCTGGAGCTGAAAAAGCTATGTCAGAGATACCTATTCTGCACATCTCCAAATGAGCTGAAACTTTACGGGGAATTATTTTGGAATATTTAATAAATGTTGGAGCAAATAACTACTGGAGGGGGGCCACCTGGTGACCACAAGACACCAAGGCGCGCCAGGCCCCCTAGGCGTGCCCTAGTGGGTTGTGGCCAGCCCAGCCCACCTCCGGTTCCCATCTTCTGGTACGTAAGGTCTTTTGACCTAGAAAAAATAAGGAGAGGAGTTTCGGGACGGAGCGCTGCCGTCTCGAGGCGGAACTTGGGCAGGAGCACTTTTGCCCTCCGGCGGAGCGATTCCGCCGAGGGAAGAAATCGAAGCCATCGTCATCACCAACAACCCTCTCATCTTTGGGAGGCCAATCTTCATCAACATCTTCAACAACACCATCTCCTCTCAAACCCTAGTTCATCTCTTGTGTTCAATCTTTGTACCGGAACCTCAGATTGGTACGTGATACGCCTCCAACGTATCTATAATTTTTTATTGTTCCATGCTATTATATTATCTATCTGGGATTTTTATATGCATTATGGTACTATTTATATCATTTTTTGGGACTAACCTATTAACCTAGTGCCCAGTGCCAGTTGTTGTTTTTTTTCTTGTTTTTGACTTTTTCAGAAAGGAATATCAAACGGAGTCCAAAGGAATAAAACTTTCGCTATGATTTTTCTTGGACCAGAAGTCACCCAGAAGACTTGGGGAGGGGGTCATAAGACTCACGAGGAGTCCACAAGCCTCCAGGCCGCGCCCTAGGGGGGGCGCCCCCCTGGCTTGTGGACCCCTTGGGAGTCCCCCAACTCTAATCTTTGCTCTATAAATTCCAAAATATTCCCCAAACATCAAAAGAGTCCACAAAATTACTTTTCCGCCGCTGCAAGCTTCTGTTCTCGTGAGATCCCATCTTGGGGCCTTTTCTGGCGATCTGCCGGAGGGGGATTCGATCATGGAGGGCTTCTACATCAACCTTGCTGCCCTACCGATGATGTGTGAGTAGTTTACCACAGACCTACGGGTCAATAGCTAGTAGCTAGATGGCTTCTTCTCTCTCTTTGATCTTTAATACCATGTTCTCCTCGATGTTCTTGGAGTTCTATCCGATGTAATCTTCTTTTACGATGTGTTTGTTGAGATCCGATGAATTGTGGGTTTATGATCAGATTATCTATGAATATTATTTGAGTCTCCTCTGAACTCTTTCATGCATGATTAAAATAGCTTTGTATTTCTCTCTGGTCTATTGATTTGTTTGGCCAACTAAATTAATCTATCTTGCAATGGGAGAGGTGCTTTGTGATGGGTTCAATCTTGCGGTGTCCTCACCCAGTGACATAGTAGGGGTAGTGAGGCACGTATTGTATTGTTGCCATTAAGGCTAAAAAGATGGGGTTTATATCATATTGCTTGAGTTTATCCCTCTACATCATGTCATCTTGCTTAAGGCGTTACTCCATTCTTATGAACTTAATACTCTAGATGCATGCTGGATAGCGGTCGATGTGTGGAGTAATAGTAGTGGATGCAGGCAGGAGTCGGTCTACTTGTCATGGACGTGATGCCTATATTCATGATCATTGCCTTAGATATCGTCATAATTATTCACTTTTCTATCAATTGCTCAACATTAATTTGTATACCCACCGTATGCTTTATTCAAGAGAGAAGCCTCTATTGAAACCTATGGCCCCCGGGTCTATTTTCCATCATATATTTTCAGATCTATAAAACCAAAAACCCAAAAATACCCTGCTGCAATTTATTTATATTTACTTTATTTTATGTTTTAGTAATCTTTTATATCTATCTCTATTAGATCTCATCCTCGCAAGTGACCGTGAAGGGATTGACAACCCCTTTATCGCGTTGGGTGCAAGTGTTTGATTGTTTGTGCAGGTGCATACATTGGAGACTTGCTTGTGCCTCCTACTGGATTGATACCTTGGTTCTCAAACTGAGGGAAATACTTATCTCTACTTTGCTGCATCACCCTTTCCTCTTCAAGGGAAAAACCAACGCAAGGTCAAGAAGTAATAGTACCTGTGGGTGACTAGTAGTGTTGATTACATCTTGTAGTTGATTACTATATGGTTTATTTGGTGGAAGATTATATGTTCAGATCTATTATGCTATTTAATACCCCTCTGATCTTGAGCATGAATATCAGTTGTGAGTAGTTACTTTTGTTCTTGAGGTCACGGGAGAAGTCATGTTGCAAGTAATCATGTGAAGTTGATATGTGTTCGATATTTTTATGATATGTATGTTGTGATTCCCTTAGTGGTGTCATGTGAACGTCGACTACATGGCACTTCACCATCTTTGGGCCTAAGGGAATGCATTGTGGAGTAGTTATTAGATGATGGGTTGCTAGAGTGATAGAATCTTAAACCCTAGTTTATGCGCTAGTTCGTAAGGGACTGATTTGGATCCATATGTTTAATGCTATGGTTAGATTTTATCTTAATACTTTTCTCATAGTTGGGGATGCTTGCGAGGGGGTTAATCATAAGTGGGAGGTTTGTTCAAGTAAGAACAGCACCCAAGCACCAGTCCACCCACATATCAAATTATCAAAGTAGCGAACACGAATCAAACCAACATGATGAAAGTGACTAGATGAAATTCCCGTGTGCCCTCAAGAACGCTTTGCTTATTATAAGAGACCGTTTTGGCCTGTCCTTTGCTGCAAAAGGATTTCGCTACCTTGCTGCACTTTATTTACCATTACCGTTACTTGCTCGTTACAAATTATCTTGCTATCAAACTACCTGTTACCGACAATTTCAGTGCTTGCAGAAATTACCTTGCTGAAAACCAACTTGTCATTTCCTTCTGCTCCTCGTTGGGTTCGACACTCTTACTTATCGAAAGGACTACGATTGACCCCCTATATGAAGGAAATATGCCTTAGAGGCAATAATAAAGTTGTTATTTTATATTTCCTTATTCATGATAAAGGTTTATTATTCATGCTAGAATTGTATTGATCGGAAACTTAAATACATGTATGAATACATAAACAAATACCGTGTCCCTAGTAAGCGTCTACTAGACTAGCTCGTTGATCAAAGATGGTTAAGGTTTCCTAACCATAGACATGTGTTGTCATTTGATAACGGGATCACATCATTAGGAGAATGATGTGATGGATAAGACCCATCCGTTAGCTTAGCATATTGATCGTTCAGTTTATTGCTATTGCTTTCTTGATGACAAATACATATTCCTTCGACTATGAGATTATGCAACTCCCGGATACCGGAGGAATACCTTGTGTGCTATCAAACATCACAACGTAACTGGGTGATCATAAAGATGCTCTACAGGTATCTCCGAAGGTGTTTGTTGAGTTGGCATAGATCGAGATTAGGATTTGTCACTCTGAGTATCGGAGAGGTATCTCTGGGCCCTCTCGATAGTACACATCATAAGAAGCCTTGCAAGCAAAGTAACTAAGAAGTTAGTTGTAAGATGATGTATTACGGAACAAGTAAAGAGACTTGCCGGTAACGAGATTGAACTAGGTATGAAGATACCGACGATCGAATCTCGGGCAAGTAACATACCGACAGACAAAGTGAATTACGTATGTTGTCATAAAGGTTCGACCGATGAAGATCTTCGTAGAATATGTAGGAAACAATATGGGCATCCAGGTTCCACTATTGGTTATTGACCGGAGAGGTGTCTCGATCATGTCTACATGGTTCTCGAAGCGATAGGGTCCGCACGCTTAACGTTCGTTGACGATATAGTATTATATGAGTTATGTATGTTGGTGCCCGAATGTTGTTTGGAGTCCCGGATGAGATCACGGACATGACGAGGAGCTCCGGAATGGTCCGGAGGTAAATATTGATATATGGGATAATAGTGTTTGGTCTCTGGAAGGGGGTTCGGATGTTTCCCGAAATGATCTGGTGCGAGAAAACTTTATTTGGGCCAAGGGGTAAAGCCCATGATGTTTTTGGAAAGTGCAAAAGGAAGTTTTGCAGAGACCAGAGGCCAGACGCCAGGGTCCCTGGCGTCTGGGCCCAGACGTCGGGAACCCTGGCGTCTGGCCCTGGAGTCCGAGAAGGACTCTTGCCTTTCGGGCAAAACCGACTTTGAGGAGGCTTTTACTCCAAGTTTTGACCCAGGGCTCAACATATAAATAGAGGGGCAGGGCTAGCACCCAAGACACATCAAGATACACCAAGCCGTGTGCCGGCAACCCCGTCCCCTCTAGTTTATCCTCCGTCATAGTTTTCGTTGTGCTTAGGTGAAGCCCTGCGGAGATTGTTCTTCACCACCACCGTCACCGCGCCGTCGTGCTGCCGGAACTCATCTACTACTTCGCCCCTCGTGCTGGATCAAGAAGGCGAGGACGTCATCGAGCCGAACGTGTGCTGAACGCGGAGGTGCCGTACGTTCGGTACTTGATCAGGACGGATCGTGAAGGTGTACGACTACATCAACCGCGTTGATAAACGCTTCCGCTGAGCGATCTTCAAGGGTATGAAGATGCTCTCCCCTCTCGTAGCTATGCATCTCCATCGATAGATCTTGCGTGTGCGTAGAATTTTTTCTGTTTTCCATGCAACGTTTCCCAACAATGGCATCCGAGCCAGGTCTATGCGTAGATGACATGCACGAGTAGAACACAAAGAGTTGTGGGCGGTGATAGTCATACTGCTTACCACCAACATCTTATTTTGAGTCAGTGGTATTGTAAGTTGAAGCGGCCCGGACCAACCTTACATGTCCATGTACATGAGACCGGTTTCACCAACAGACATGCAACTAGTTTTGCATAAAGGTGGCTGGCGGGTGTCTGTTTCTCCTACTTTAGTTGAATCGAATTTGACTGCGGCCGGTCCTTGAAGAAGGTTAAAACAGCAAACTTGATAAATCACCGTTGTGGTTCTTGCCGTAGGTAAGAACGGTTCTTGCTTGAAGCCCATAGCAGCCACGTAAAACTTGCAACAACAAAGTAGAGGACGTCTAACTTGTTTTTGCAGGGCATGTTGTGATGTGATATGGTCAAGACATGATGTGATATATGTTATTGTATGAGATGATCATGTTTTGTAATTTATCGGCAACCGGCAGGAGCCTTATGATTGTCTCTTTATTGTACGAAATGCAAGAGCCATGTAATTGCTTTACTTTATCACTATGCGTTAGCAATAGTTGTAGAAGCAATAGTTGGCGAGACGACCCCGACGCAATGATGGAGATCAAGGTGTCGAGTCGATGATGATGGAGATCATGACGATGCTTTGGAGATGGAGATCAAAAGCACAAGATGATGATGGCCATATCATGTCACATATTTTGATTGCATGTGATGTTTATCCTTTATGCATCTTATTTTGCTTAGAATGGCGGTAGCATTATAAGATGATCCCTTCACTAAATTTCAAGATAAAAGTGTTCTCCCTGAGTATGCACCGTTGCTAAAGTTCGTCGTTTCGAAGCACCTCGTGATGATCGGGTGTGATAGACTCTACGTTCACATACAACGGGTGTAAGCCAGTTTTAGACAAGCAGAATACTTGGGTTAAACTTGATGAGCCTAGCATGTACAGACATGGTCTTGGAACACTGGAGACCGAAAGGTTGAACGTGATTCATATAGTAGATATGATCAGCATAGAGATGTTCAACATTGATGACTACCCCATCTCACGTGATGATCGGACATGGGTTAGTTGATTTGGATCACGTATCACTTAGATAACTTGAGGGATGTTTATTTAAGTGGGAGTTCATTAGTAACTTGATTAATTGAACTTAATTTATCATGAACTTAGTCTTAATAGTTTTGCATATCTATGTTGTAGATCAATGGCCCGTGCTACCGTTCCCCTGAATTTTAATGCATTCCTAGAGAAAGCTAAGTTGAAAGATGATGGTAGCAATTACATGGACTGGGTCCGTAACTTGAGGATTATCCTCATTGCTGCAGAGAAGAATTATGTCCTTGATGCACCGCTAGGTGACAGACCTACTGCAGGGGATGAAGCAGATGTTATGAACGTCTGGCAAGCTCGATCTGATGACTACTCAATAGTTCAGTGTGCCATGCTTTACGGCTTAGAACCGGGACTTCAAAGATGTTTTGAACGTCAAGGAGCATATGAGATGTTCCAAGAGTTGAAGTTAATATTTTAAGCAAATGCCCGGGTTGAGAGATATGAAGTCTCCAACAAGTTCTATAGCTGCAAGATGGAGGAGAATAGTTCTGTCAGTGAACACATACTCAAAATGTCTGGGTATCATAACCACTTGACTCAGCTGGGAGTTGATCTTCCAGTTGATAGTGCTATTGACAGAGTTCTTCAGTCACTGCCACCAAGCTACAAAGGCTTCGTGATGAACTATAATATGCAAGGAATGAATAAAATGATTCCTGAGCTCCTCGCAATGCTTAAGGCCGCGGAGGTAGAAATCAAGAAGGAGCATCAAGTGTTGATGGTTAACAAGACCACTAGTTTCAAGAAAAACGACAAAGGAAAGAAAGAGAACTTCAAGAAGAACGGCAAGCAAGTTGCCGCTCCCGTGAAGAAACCTAAAGCTGGACCTAAGCCTGAAACTGAGTGCTTCTACTGCAAGGGAAATGGTCAATGGAAGCGGAACTGCCCCAAGTATTTGGCGGATAAGAAGGATGGCAAAGTGAACAAAGGTATATTTGATATACATGTAATTGATGTGTTCCTTACTAATGCTCGTAGTAGCGCCTGGGTATTTGATACTGGTTCGGTTGCTCATATTTGTAACTCGAAACAGGAGCTGCGGAATAAACAAAGATTGGCTAAGGACGAGGTGACGATGCGCGTCGGGAATGGTTCCAAGGTCGATGTGATCGCCGTCGGCATGCTACCTCTACATCTACCTTCGGGATTAGTTTTAGACCTCAATAATTGTTATTTGGTGCCAGCGTTGAGCATGAACATTATATCTGGATCTTGTTTATTGCGAGATAGTTATTCATTTAAGTCAGAGAATAATGGTTGTTCTATTTATATGAATAATATCTTTTATGGTAATGCACCCTTGAAGAATGGTCTGTTCTTGTTGAATCTCGATTGTGGTGATACACATATTCATAATATTGATGCCAAAAGATGCAAAGTTGATAATCATAGTGCAACATACTTGTGGCACTACCGTTTAGGTCATATTGGTGTAAAGCGCATGAAGAAACTCCATGCAGATGGACTTTTGGAATCACTTGATTATGAATCATTTGATGTTTGCGAACCATGCCTCATAGAAAAGATGACTAAAACTCCGTTCTCCGGAACAATAGAGCGAGCTAATGACTTATTGGAAATAATACATACCGATGTATGCGGTCCGATGAGTGGTGAAGCACGCGGCGGGTATCGTTATTTTCTGACCTTCACGGATGATTTGAGTAGTTATGGGTATATCTACTTGATGAAACACAAGTCTGAAACATTTGAAAAGTTCAAAGAATTTCAGAGTGAAGTGGAGAATCATCGTAACAAGAAAATAAAGTTTCTACGATCTGATCGCAGAGGCGAATATTTGAGTTATGAGTTTGGCCTTCATTTAAAACAATGTGGAATTGTTTCACAACTCACGCCACCTGGAAGAACACAGCATAATTGTGTGTTTGAACGTCGTAACCGTACTTTATTAGATATGGTGCGTTCTATGATGTCTCTTACCGATTTACCACTATCGTTTTGGGGTTATGCATTAGGGACAGCTGCATTCACGTTAAATAGGGCACCGTCAAAATCCGTTGAGACGACACTGTATGAACTGTGGTTTGGCAAAAAAAAAACCTAAGCTGTTGTTTCTTAAAGTTTGGGGATGCGACGCTTATGTCAAAAGGCTTCAGCCTGATAAGCTCGAACCTAAATCGGAGAACAGCGTCTTCATAGGATACCCTAAAGAAACTATTGGGTACACCTTCTACCACAGATCCAAAGGCAAGATCTTTGTTGCTAAGATGGGTCCTGATGTCTACTACACAACTTGTTCTTGTAGACTCGTGTTAGGCCTCCAAGCGCAGAGTTTTGTAGGACAGTAGCAAATTTCCCTCAAGTGGATGACCTAAGGTTTATCAATCCGTGGGAGGCGTAGGATGAAGATGGTCTCTCTTAAACAACCCTGCAACCAAATAATAAAAAGTCTCTTGTGTCCCCAACACACCCAAAACAATGGCAAATTGTATAGGTGCACTAGTTCGGTGAAGAGATGGTGATAAAAGTGTAATATGGATGGTAGAAATATATTTTTATAATCTGAATAAATAAAAACAGCAAGGTAGCAAGTGATAAAATGGAGCAAAAACGGTATTGCAATGCTTGAAAATGAGGCCTAGGGTCTGTACCTTCGCTAGTGCAATCTCTCAACAATGCTAATCTAATTGGATCATATAACCTTCCCTCAATGTGCAACGAAGAATCACTCCAAAGTTCTTATCTAGCGGAGAACAGAAGAAAAAATTGTTTGTAGGGTACGAAACCACCTTAAAGTTATTCTTTCCGTTCGATCTATTCAAGAGTTCGTACTAAAATAACACGAAGCTATTCTTTCCGTTTGATCTATCCAAGAGTTCGTACTAAAATAACACCATATGATACGCATCAACCAACTCTAATGTCACCTAGATACTGCAATGTCACCACAAGTATCCATGAGTTAATTATACGATACACACCAAACAATTTCAGATTCATAATACTCTATCCAACACAAAGAACCTCAAAGAGTGCCCCAAGATTTCTACCGGAGAAACAAGGACGAAAACGTGCATCAACCCCTATGCATAGATTACCCCAATGTCACCTCGGGAATCCGTGAGTTGAGTGCCAAAACATACATCAAGTGAATCAATATAATACCCCATTGTCACCACGGGTATTCATATGCAAGACATATATCAAGTGCTCTCAAATCCATTAAAGTATTCAATCCGATAAAAATGAAATCTCAAAGGGAAAACTCAATTCATCACAATAAGATAGAGAGGGGAAAACTCCATATGATCCAACTATATTAACAAAGCCCGCGATACATCAAGATCATGCCATCTCAAGAACACGAGAGAGAGAGAGAGATTAAACACATAGCTACTGGTACAAACCCTCATCCCCGAGGTGGACTACTCCCTTCTCATCATGGTGGCCGCCGGGATGATGAAGATGGCCACCGGTGATGGTTTCCCCCTCCGGCAGGGTGCCGGAACGGGGTCTAGATTGGTTTTTCGTGGCTACAGAGGCTTGCGGCGGCGGAACTTCTGATCTAGGGTTACCCCGAGGGTTTTTTGGAATATTTGGGAATTTATAGGGTGAAGAGGCGGTGCGGGAGGCCACCGAGGTGGGCACAACCCACCTGGGCGCGCCTGGGCCCCCAGGCGTGCCCTGGTGGGTTGTGCTCTCCTCGGAGCTCCCCTCTGGTACTTCTTTGGCCCACCGGGTGTCTTCAAAAAGTTTCGCCGCGTTTGGACTCCGTTTGATATTGATTTTCTGCGATGTAAAAAACAAGCAAAAAACAGCAACTGGCACTGGGCACTATGTCAATAGGTTAGTCCCAAAAAATGATATAAAGTTGCTATAAAATGATTGTAAAACATCCAAGAATGATAATATAACAGCATGAATGCTTCATAAATTATAGATACGTTGGAGACGTATCAGGTCCTTTCTAGAGAAGGAGTTTCTCTCGAAAGAAGTAAGTGGGAGGAAAGTAGAACTTGATGAGGTAATTGTACCTTCTCTCGAATTGGAAAATAGCACATCACAGAAAACCGTTCCCGTGATGCCTACACCAACTAGAGAGGAAGCTAATGATGATGATCATGAAACTTCAGATCAAGTTACTACTGAACTTCGTAGGTCGACCAGAGCACGATCCGCACCAGAGTGGTACGGTAATCCTGTCTTGGAAGTCATGTTACTAGACCAAGGCGAATCTACGAACTATGAAGAAGCTATGATGAGCCTAGATTCTGACAGATGGCTTGAGGCCATGAAATCTGAGATAGGATCCATACATGAGAACAAAGTGTGGACTTTGGTGCACTTGCCCGATGATCGACAAGCCATAGAGAATAAATGGATTTTCAAGAAGAAGACTGACGCTGATGGTAATGTTACAGTCTACAAAGCTCGACTTGTCGCGAAAGGTTTTTGACAAGTTCAAGGGGTTGACTATGATGAGACTTTCTCACCTGTAGCGATGCTTAAGTCCGCCCGAATCATGTTAGCAATTGCCGCATTTTATGATTATGAAATCTGGCAAATGGACGTCTAAACTGCATTCATTAATGGATTTCTTAAAGAACAGTTGTATATGATGCAACTAGAAGGTTTTGTCGATCCTAATGGTGCTAACAAAGTGTGCAAAGCTCCAACGATCCATCTATGGACTGGTGCAAGCATCTCGGAGCTAGAATATGCGCTTTGATGAGGTGAAAGCATATGGATTTATACGGACTTACAATGAAGCATGTATTTACAAGAAAGTGAGTGGGAGCTCTGTAGCATTTATGATATTATATGTGGATGACATATTGTTGATTGGAAATGATATAGAATTTCTGGATAGCATAAAAGGATACTTGAATAAGAATTTTTCAATGAAAGACCTCGGTGAAGTTGCTTATATATTGGGCATCAAGATCTATAGGGATAGATCGAGACACTTAATAGGACTTTCACAAAGCGCATACCTTGACAAAGTTTTGAAGAAGTTCAAAATGGATCAGTCAAAGAAAGGGTTCTTGCCTGTGTTACAAGGTGTGAAATTGAGTCAGACTCAAAGCCCGACCACCGCCGAAGATAGAGAGAAAATGAAAGTCATTCTCTATGCCTCAGCCATAGGTTCTATCATGTATGCATGTATGCTATGCTGTGTACCAGACCTGTTGTGTGCCTTGCCATAAGTTTGGCAGGGAGATACCAAAGTAATCCATGAGTGGATCACTGGACAGCGGTCAAGAACATCTTGAAGTACCTGAAAAGGACCAAGGATATGTTTCTCGTTTATGGAGGTGACGAAGAGCTCATCGTAAATGGTTACGTCGATGCTACCTTCGACACTGATCTGGATGACTCTTAAGTCACAAACCGGACACGTATTTATATTGAATGGTGGAGCTGTCAGTTGGTGCAGTTCCAAACAAAGTGTCATGGAGGGATCTACGTGAGAAGCGAAATACATAGCTCCTTCGGAAGTAGCACATGAAGGAGTCTGGATGAAGGAGTTCATATCCAATCTAGGTGTAATACCTAGTGCATCGGGTCCAATGAAAATCTTTTGTGACAACACTGGAGCAATTGCCACTACTGTAGGATGCTGCTAACGCGACACTACGATCAGAGACCCTTTGACGAAACTGTGTGCGATGCATTAATCGCAAACAGTGATGTAAAAAACCGTCAAAAAATATGCAAAACGTTTGCGACGAATGATACATCAAACACAGTTACGATTTTAGTTGTGTGTGCGATGCAGGGCATACGGTTGATCCATACGAACTGTTTGTGATGAGACAGAACAACAGAAATGGGCAGCTAGATCAAGGAGTGTGCGATATACGATATACAGTTCGCTCTAATGAACCGTTTGTGATGATCGAGGTGAACACAAACGATTCGGCGTAACAAGATGTGTGTGATACCTGGCAAACAGGTCGGTAATCAGAATTGTGTGCGATCATTATAGACAGCCCATACGGTCTTTTTTGTGAATTGTGTGCTCGTCAGGGCACACAGTTCAACAAACCAACCTGTGGGCAATAATGTAGAAGATCTCTGTCGAATATGTATTACTAACCATCTGCGATGAGATTGATAGGATAAACAGAGATAACAAATTAATGTGAGTGAAAGGACACAGAGATATATACAGTCTGCTTAATTTAGTCCTTCTTGTTGTTGTTGTTGTTGTTGGATGGCCCCGCGACATTGTCTTGGCGAGGACGCTTCTTGCCGCTGACCGTTGGATTTTCATCGCCGCCGCCGTCATCATCGTCGTTGTTGTCGTCGTCCTCCTCCTCCTCGCTCGACCATTCCTCCTCCTCATCATCGTCGTCCTCTTCTTCGTCCTCCGATGGCTCCTCGTCCGTCTGGTTGTTGTCTAATGACTCCATAGGCGGTGTCCCTTCCATGATCCGGATATAATCGAGGTCTGGGCTCGACGCCGGACTCATGGAAGACGAGTGGGATGATTCCGATGTTGACCTATCATCGGGCGCCAGACTGCTGGCCGAACTGTCATCCTCGCTGTCGCTTGACATGGCTGCGGTCGTATAAAAACCGCGAGAAAGCGAGATTGCAAAGTGTGTGCAAGTGTGTAGCGTGGCCTGCCGGGGACGATGAAGATGGTGGACACTTAAGCGGGGTATGCAGAGAAGAGGAAATGCCAATTGAAGCGGGGGTTGACGTATTATCTAATTGCTGATATAATCAACCGCAATTATTTGTACCCAGTCGCTCCAAATTCCTGGGGTTGCGCAGTTCTCAATGTGATAATTAATTACGCACCCGCGTTGGAGCGTCCAAATATGATGAAATTACCCTTTGCAAATTTGTTTATTAGTGGCAAGTAAATCAATTGGTCATGAAAAGTAAGAGATACATGCAATCGACAGAGAGATACTTTCCTTCTTCTTCTTCTACAAGTGAAGATATAGACAATCAGGAGAAAGATAATATCCTTTTTTTGGAGGGCTAACAAAGGAATTATAAAGAATTAGAAGAAATGCACCTTACATTCTGAAATCTTATCAAAAAATAAATACACCTTATATAAAGGAATAGAGGGAGTATGAAACAAGCATTTTTCGTAGTACTTCTACTCCCTCCGTACTGGTGACCTAGGTGGGGGAAAAATGAGATAACTTGATGATTACTATTTGGTAATCAATAACATTGCGTGCAAAGAATTGACCATTGCATGCATGTTATGCTAAGTAGTCTGAAGTCATTGAATGCATACTAGCCGCAGGACTCCTATTGGCTGATTTATTTTTTCAGGACAAAAACAAGGAACGAGTTTTGGGATTATGCACCAGTACCGGTACGAATGGAGTAGGACAGTTGGCAAGCAATACATTAAGCTCTTCTTATTGATGAAGCCAGTAATAATCAAACTACAAAGGAAAAGAAAAAAAGACAAAAGAAAATATCTGTACGAATCTTCGCGTAACATCAATGGCATAGGACCTAGATGTGCATTACTTAGAGCACATCTAGATGTGCTTTAGCAATACTGTCAAACAAAACTCCTAATCATCATTGCAAACAGCGCATAGAACATGGCTAATGCGACAACTACAACTACACATGCTAGTTCCTTCTTGTCTCTTGCTTTCATCTGTTGCCTGTGATTGATTCTTTCTTGCTTCATCGTACTGATTGTACATTCCAGATCAGCCAATTTCTTCTTCAGCTATACGTTATCTTCTGCGAGCTTGGTGATAACACTCCGAGCCTTGCCATGCCATTCTTCATCCAGCCAGTTAACAAAGGCACAAGCCTCATAACCTGCCAATGTTAAATAGTATTCAGGATGAGCGGTGGCATTAACTCAAGTAAAATGATGAACTTAGCACTAACCTCTAAGCGGAAACTGAGAAACCTCCTGCCAATGTCGAATCCCTCCATGCATACACGTCGAGCGGGAGTGTGCCCGTACACACAACTCAGCTTTTGGTACTTCTCGGTGGCGCAAAACTCGGAGTCGAACTCGTGTTGCGGGAGTCTGGAGTCATGCTCCGGATCCGGCGGCAGGTCGCTTTCCTGGTGGAGGGGGGGGGTCTTTCAGAACGGATTCAGCAAGGAGCTACTTTGGACATGCTAAAAAAGATCGGGATAGATTGGAACCTGACAGGACGATTCGGATCCATAGTACACCTGCCTTCTGATGACCTTAGGCAAGTGCTCGGCGGCGACCGCCGTCGTGGCAGCGCTACCGAGAGCGGCGATACGAGTAGGAGCAGCCGCACCGAAACCATCAGCACCACTCGTCCGCATACCCCCAATGTTAGCGCCACCCGAGGGAATTTGGAGGCTATCTAGGGATTTGGGGGAAATGGGGAAACTGTGGGGATAAGCTAACGGTCGGGAACTACTTATGGCACTATATGTTGTATACAGCACACTGTTTATACATGTCGTTTGTGTTAGGTATTACAACTTCATGCACAAATTCCGCACCAAATCATGTGAGAAGACAACGTAGGTGAGACACGGTTGCCGTTACATAACCGTATGTGATGTACTACCCTATACATATAATTGAGTTACAGTGATACCGTGTAAACATCCACTCTGCGGATATCCGTCAAAAAATAAAACAGCCGCTCTGCAGATAGAGATGGCAGCGGCGGCCTAGGCAGCGGCTACCAGAGAAGAGGTCAATCCTCGGTCGGTGGGCGATGGCGGCGTCATAGGAGGTCAATCCTCAGTCTGTGGCAGGAGATAGGAGGAGCTCAACCATCGAGGTCGGCGGCAGCGTGATTGGAGCACATCCATCGTGGTCGATGGCGGGATAGTGGAGGTCGAACTTCAGGCGGCAGCCGCACTAAGCTTTGCTCCTCGACCCTGCTGTCTCCGCATGCCGCCGCATCGCGCTGCTCTGTCTGCTGGGTGGAGGTCGTCGCGCGGCTAATTAATTAAGGTATTCTTTCGTGAGTGGCTTAATTAAGGTATTCAATTCCTAAGGGTAGTGCTGTAGTACTCTGTGTGTAAATTGACTGGCCATTAATTTTTGTCATTGCACATCTGGATAACAATATGGAGCGCCCTCAGTAATTATGAAAATAAAACCTTGTGATTTATGCACGCATCTTTGGGCATCAGTTAATCCGTGTATTAATGTTGTTATTTTGTTTTTAATTTCCATTCGTGTGGTGTAGATGGAACGATCTCAATGGATGAAGAATCGGAGAACCATAGATTTTATCAGTGGCGTGACAGAGTTCATGAATTTGGCTGAAAGTACAAAGAGGAGAATTGGTGATGCGGATTACATCCTGTGTCCATGTACTCATTGTGCCAATACAGAGTCACGTGAAGTTGGAGATGTCCAGTGACACTTACTCTCTCGGGGATTCATGGATGGATATACACATTGGACCAGACACGGTGAAGAGTAGGTCATGGATGAATATACCCAGGGCTGCGAGATGCCAAACCCCGATCAGTGTCATATGGATGTTGAATCTAACATCGGGGCAGAGGCGTCAAGCTACCAATGGAACACCGGAAAGCCGAAACACCCACTGCAAAACCAAGACGTCGACGCAGATGACGACGATCTTGATATGCCAGATTTTGCTGCTATGATTGCAGATTTCAAGGGCCCAAAAAAGGATATGATTGGGTACAAGGATCTACCAACCATTGATGCGGACTCCAAGAAAGAATTGTATCCACGTTGCAAAAAGAAATATTCCAAGTTGAGTGCCACCCTGGCGCTTCTCAGATTTAAAGCAGCAAACGGTCTATCAAACAAGGGCTTCACAGAGATGTTAGGTCTTTTCAAAGAAATTCTTCTGGAAGATAATGTGCTCCCCAGAAGCATGAACGAAGCGAAGAAAATTGTTTGCCCATTGGAACTTGAAGTATAGAAGATATACGCTTGTGTGAATGATTGTATATTGTACCGTGGTGAGTACAAAGATTTGCGTGCATGTCCCATATGCAAGCATGCACGATACAAGCATAGGAAAGCAAAGGACAAGTACAAATTGGACGACGAGATCAAGACAGGAATCCCGTTCAAGGTTGTTTGGTACTTGCCTTTAATTCCAAGGTTGAGGCATTTGTTTGCAAACCCTACAGAGGCAAAGAGGTTGCGGTGGCATCATGATGAGCGAACTGCGGATAAATATATGAGGCACCCGAAAGATGGGGCTCAGTGGGAATTAATCGACAACAAGTTTCAAGACTTTGCCAAGGATCCTAGAAGTATAAGGCTCGGGGAGTGTACTGACAGGATGAATCCTTTTGGCGATATGAGCACCAATCACAGCACATGGCCGGTGCTTCTGTGCATATATAGCCTAGCTCCTTGGTTGTGTATGAAGAAAAAACACATTATGATGTCAATGATTATCCAAGGCCCGAAGCAACCTGGAAATGACATCGACATTTACTTTCAGCTACTGGTAGAAGAACTGCTGACAGTGTGGATAGAATCGCCTGCTGTAAAATGTTATGATGCTTACAAAAAGGAGATTTTCGATCTACATGCGATGTTGGTGCACACCATTCAAGATATGCCGGCATTAGGCAACACATCAGGGCAGAAAACAAAGGGAGATGTAGGGTGTGTCACATGCATGGATAGGACAGCTAGCAGATTTCTTCCCAACTCGTGCAAAACCGTGTATTTGCGTCATCGTAGGTTCTTACGGAGAAATCACCCATACCGAAAGATGAAAGCTGAATTTGATGGTACGGCAGAGGTAGATGTGGGCCCAAGACCCTATGATGGGGAGGTGGTCCACAACATGGCTAAACAAATTAATGTTGTGCTTGGCAAGAAGAACGCTTTGACGGTGAAACAAACACCCAAGGGTCAAGTGTTTAAGAAGAAATCGGTGTTCTGGAAATTACCTTACTGGGAGATTCTACGTGTACGTCACTACATCAATGTCATGCACGTAGAGAAGAACGTATGTGAAAGCATCCTTGGTACTCTGCTCAAGATTAAAGGTAAAACAAAGGATGGTGATGGTGCACGGCTCGATATGCTTGCTGATCAATCAAAACGCAAGAGTGAAGCAAAAGATGATGACAAATTCATCAAAGCTCGCCAGAGTTACAATTTCAGTACAAAAGAAGCAACACAGTTTTTCACCTATTTGTTGTCAGTTAAGACACCCACTTCCTACTCCATAAACATCAGAAGTCTCGTGGATGTGAGCTCAGGTAAAATGAAGTTGGGATACATGAAGTCACATGATTGCCACGTAATGTTGACACAAATCCTCCCGGTGGCCATCAGGAATCTGATGGACAAAGATATAAGAAACACACTCATTGAGCTCTGTGATTTCTTCAACCAACTATGGCAGAAAGTTGTAGATACTGAAGAGTTGGATCATATGCAAGATGATATTGCAAGAATATTGTCCATCCTAGAGATGTTTTTCCCACCGTCATTCTTTGATGTCATTGTCCATCTCACTGTGCACCTTGTCGACGAGATAAAGTATTGTGGTCCTGTGTTTCTTTGCAACATGTATCCCTTCGAGTGGTTCATGGGAATACTGAAGCGCTATTTTCGGAACCAAAACCATCCAGAGGCAAGCATCCTACAAGGTTATACCGCGGAGGAGGTGGTTGAGTTTTGCACCGAATACATGAAACAAAGACCTATAGGTTTGCCCCTCTCTCGCCACGAGGGAAGGCTGAAAGGTAAGCCGGTCCTTGCTGCCACGCAAATGGCTGCACCCGGAGAATTCGCAGAGAAAGCCCATTTGACGGTACTGCTTAACAACCCAGTTCTCAGCGCTTATGCCGAAGAACACTTGGCGGAGATACGCCAAAGCTTCTTACCAATGGTGCCTTCATCAGATGTGGAGATGAAGGAGCACACTAAGAACTACACTGAATGGCTGAAGAATCGTTTGGCACAAGGATCCATCGATGACATTGCTACGTGGTTGGCAGAAAATCAATCACCTACGGTGTTGACGTACCAAGCATATGACATAAATGGATACACATTCTACACCGAGGAACGTGATGAGAAGACCTCATATCAGAACAACTCTGTTCGAATAGAATGCATGACTGTAGATGAAGCTGATAAAAGGGTATACTATGGAACCATCAAAGAGATTTGGGAGCTTAACTATGTGAAAGTTAAGGTGGCATTATTCAGGTGCGCATGGATCCCTCTTGGTCATGTAAAGGTTGATGATTACAGGAAGACTTGTGTTAACAGGACAACGATGGCATATCACGCGGACCCGTTCATTCTTGCCAGTGATGATACCCAGATTTTCTATGCAGAAGACCCCTTGCATAAGAACTACCATGTAGTGATGCATGGAAAGAGGAGGGTATTGGGTGTCGAGGATGTTGCCGATGAGGACGAGTACGATGAATTTGCTGAGTTGCCAGCCAAGGGATCACGCACCCATGTAACAGAGAAGCGTAAAATCATCAGAAAACCCAAGTTCATTTGGGGTCAACGTAATGATCCCATTTCCCCATGTACATGGGAATTAAGCCGTAAGACTAGTCTTTATGCCTACCCTGCAACTTAATTCGTTCAATTTAGAACTGTCGCGTGTACTGAATTTGTGAGTTATGCCCGGTTTTCTGTTGATGCAAGAACCGTTAATATGTTGACCTTGATATGCTGTCAGCTCAGGCAATGAATATGAACTATTTATTATTATTATTATTATTATATCATAGAGGTAGAACACAATTGATCTCACTCCAGTATGTGTGAACAAAAGATATGCAATCTGGTTTGCGAATAGCACATGGTTCGTTCATGAAGCCGTGTGCCGACCAAACCCCACGCGTGATCTGAGTCGTGCTTTCTGATTGGCCAGAACCCAAACCCTATGGATCATACGTCTGCACCGTTGGATGCTCCTAGATCGAATGGCAATCCTCATCCCTTTCGACAGCAAATGCAGTTCTGGTTGTAATTTTATTTTTATACAAAAGATGCATGTTAAACTCAAAAAATGTCTTAAATATAGCTAACGATACCTGAAATGCGCCAGAAAATCAAACCCGTGGTATAATGGTGATTGCGTACCATGGAAATTTTTATGAGGCCAAACGATGAAGTCACCGGCCACTGGAGTTTGAATTGACACGTCTCCTTTTGGAAACCATGATCCTTCATGTGAGATGCTCCGGTTTGGAAGAAGCGATCACCAAAACTTGTGCCAAACTTTACCAATTTTTTTCCATGGGGTCGTGAGAGCACGCCACGGGCACACATCAATTTTGATGATGTCCGGACTCCATCTGAATTTCCTATAATTAAAATACCAACTAGGCCTACGGCAGTGGCCGCACCTCGCGGCCGAAATGTTTGAAACTTCTCCCCACTTCTCGAACAAACGGATGAAAACTCGCAAAGAGACGCACAAATGATTTGTACACCTTCTTTGCTAAGGCCGGCCATAGTGGGGGTATCATAGCCGGTATCATGCACTCGGGAATAGCAAATATGATGATGTGGCAAGGAATTAAAGAAGGGAGATTGGGTTAGAGTAACATAGGTAGATACCGTAACATAATAAATGCTATACTACTTTGTGTCATGCATGGCCATAAATACGGTCATCTATGATACTACCCTATGATACTATGCACTATGAAGGTACATAGTATCATACACTAGTATCATATGCATGATACTAGTATATGATACTCTCCACTATAAGGCTGGCCATAGTGGTGGTATCATAGCCGGTATTATGCACTCGAAAATAGTAAGTATGCTGATGTGGCAAAGAATTAAAGAAGATAGAGAGGGTTAGAGTAACATATAGGTAGATACCGTATCAAGTTAAATGCGATGCTAATTTGTGTCATGCATGGCAATAAATATGATCATCTATGATACTACTCTATTTTACTATATATGCACTATAATTAAAGGTAGTATCATACACTAGTATCATATGCATGATACTAGTATATGATACTCTCCACTATGAGTAGCCTAAGTATAGCCTAACTAAAACACCCACATGTAGTTGTAGTAGGGTTTTGACTTTATATGCACTAAATGCAAGGTAAGTGCAAAAAATGACTTAAACATAGCAGACGAGACCTGAAATGGGCCAGAAAATCAAACCAAGGATATATCCGTGATTGTTTACCATGATTTTTTTCGAGGCGGAACGATGTAGTCACTGACGATTTGGAGTCCGAAGTGCCGCGTCTCCTTTTGGAAACTATATATGATCCTTCTTGTGAGATGCTCCGGTATGGAAGGTGCGAGCACCAAAACTTGTGCCAAACTTTACCAATTTTTTTTTCATGCGATCGTGAGAGCACGCCACAGTGACACAATGATTTTCGTTATTTCCGGACTCTATATGCATTTCCTGTAATTAAAAAACCAACAAGGCCCACGCCTGTGGCCGCACCCTGCGGCCGAACTGTTTGATTTTTTCCTGTTTCTCAGACAATGAATGAAAACTCACAAAGCGACACACAAATGATCTTGATAACACCCACGTGTAGTTGCGAGATCTCAAATGACTCAAATATAGCAAACGAGATCTCGAATGCACCAGAAAATCGAACCATAGGGTACAATCTTGATTTCTTACCATGGAAAAAAATTGGAGGCGAAACGATGAACTCATGTTTTCATTCAAACGAAAATATGCTGTTAGTTCATGTAAATTTTTTCAAATAGCACACGGTTCACTCACGAAAGCCGTGTGCCTACTAAACCATGGCCGATGCTCCCCCCCCCCGCCACGTGCGCGATCTGAGTCGTGTGTTCTGATTGGCCAGAACCCAAACCCCGCGGATCGTACGTCTGCACCATTGGATTCTCCTTGATCGAATGGCAATCCTCATCCCTTTCGACAGCACATGCAATTCCGGTTGTGATTTTATTTATATCCACAAATTGCATGTTAAATTCAAAAAATGTCTTAAATATAGCAAACGATACCTGAAATGCATTAGAAAATCAAACCCGTGGTATAATGGTGATTGCGTACCGTGGAAATTTTTATGAGGCCAAACGATGAAGTCACCGGCCACTGGAGTTTGAATTGACATGTCTCCTTTTGGAAACCATGGTCCTTCATGTGAGATTCTCCGGTTTGGAAGGAGCGATCATCAAAACTTGTGCCAAACTTTACCAATTTTTTTCCCCGGGATCGTGAGAGCACGCCACGGGCACACATCGATTTTGATGATGTCTGGATTTCATCTGAATTTCCTGTAATTAAAATACCAACTAGTCCTACGCCGGTGGCCGCACCTCATGGCCGAAATGTTTGAAACTTATCCCCGTTTGTCGAACAATGGATGAAAACTCGCAAAGCGACACACAAATGATTTGTACACCTTCTTTGCTAACTAACACCCAGATGTAGTTGTAGAACGGTTTTGAATTTATATGCACTAAATGCAAGGTAAGTGAAAAAAATGACTTAAATATAGCAGACGAGACCTGAAATGGTCCAGAAAATCAAACCTAGGGTATATATGTGATTGTTTACCGTGAAAAAAATGCGAGGCAGAACGATGTAGTTACTGACGATTGGAGTCCGAAGTGCCACGTCTCCTTTTGCAAACTATGATCCTTCTTGTGAGATGCTCAGTTTTGGAAGGTGTGAGCATCAAAACTTGTGCCAAACTTTACCAAATTTTTTCCATGGGATCCTGAGAGCACGCCACGGTAACACACCGAATTTTTTTATTTCCGGACTCTATATGCATTTCCTGTAATTAGAATACCAACATGGCCTACGCCTCTGGCCTTACCCTGCGGCCGAACTGTTTGAATTTTTTCCCCGTTTCTCGAACAATGAATGAAAACTCCGAAAGCGACACACAAATGATCTTGCTAACTAGCACCCACGTGTAATTGCGACTATAGCAAACGACTCAAATATAGCAAACGATACATCAAATGCACCAGAAAATCAAACCATAGGGTACAATGGTGATTTCTTACAGCGGAAAACAATTTGGAGGCGAAACGATGAACTCTTGTTTTCATTCAAACGAAAATATGCTGTTAGTTCATGTAAATGTTTTTAAATAGCACACGGTTCACTCACGAAAGCCGTGTGCCTACCAAACCGTGGCCGATGCCCCCCCTTGCTGCACGCGTGATCTGAGTCGTGCGTTCTGATTGCCTAGAACCCAAACCCCACGTTTAGTACGTCAGCACCGTTGGATGCTCCCAGATCGAACGACAATCCTCATCCCTTTCGACAGCAAATGCAGTCAGGATAGGATTTGATTTATATGCCAAAATGCACGGTAAATGCCAAAAAATGTCTTAAATATAGCACACGAGACCTGAAATGCGCCAGCAAATCAAACCCGTGGTATAATGGTGATTGCTTAACATGGGAAAAATTTAGAGGCAAAACGATGAACTCATGTCTTCATTTCAAAATTAGCACGTCTTCATTTCAAACGAAATTATTTTCTTTGTGCACACGAGCGCTTAGAGGCAACCGTTTGCATAGGCCTTTCCGCGCGGCGACCGGGGATATTTTTTCACCCTTTTCACCTAGGCCGCCAACACCCCCCTATAGCCCGTCCGCGTTTCACTCAACTAGTCCACCCAATCTCCATCGCCAGCTCCCCACTCCCCCAGATCCACAGAAGAACCCTCTCCGGCGCCGGCGTGCTCACCCCGGCCATGTGCTCGCTCTTCGGCGTCAACCCTACCTCCATTCCTGTTCCCAACACGCGGTTGCCCGTGCCTCGCCGTCTTCGTTTGCTCACCAGCGACCCTCAAGCATATCGATCCTGTAACCCTCGCCTCTCCTGTGGTCCTGCCAGGTTTGCATTAAGAAACCTGTTAGTTACTGTTCTCCATCGCGGTGAGGCATATTTCCTCGCAATCCTTCTTCCTATTTCATTCCATATGTTCCCAAATTGGCTATAAAATAACAGAGAGCGTATATATGTTCATTATCTACCTTCCTAACTAGTACATATAAGCTGTATTTGTTTCCATAAGTTACTGCCGATTTACAGATCGCGGACGCCCGAGTCACACAAACTTAACAAATAAGCCATACATGTTCTAAATTATTGCATGACATGTTTAGACAGCTTGATACCAAGTTGTTAGTTTTATGCTTATCCTCCTTTCCTCAGTTTTGCATGTGTTCTTTGTAGATGCCGAGTAGCAGCGATAGCACTCATGCTTCAGGCGATGTATCTTCATCTGATTCCGACAACCCTAGGTCTTCAGCAGGTGGTGAGGGATCAAGTAATCTTGAACGGGATAGAGCAGCAGCAATTACCCTTTCGGTCAGGACATAGAGGAACTCTCCAAGGAAGCCCACACACCAGCCTAAAGGTGTATATGAAGTAACTAAGATAGATTTAAAGTCTTGGGCTCCAACTAAACCAGATAAAGCACGCACGAGGTTCAGGAGTGTGTGTGGATTTGTTGGCAGGGCAAGGCTCAACATTAACCTGTCGGGGTTTCGGAAGGCTGACACAGAAACACGGCAAAGGATAGTCCGAGAGATCATGGATCACTTCAACATTCCAGAGCAGTGGAGAATGCAGGTGGAACACGCTGCACTAAAGAAGGCTAGGGATGCTTGGAGAAACTGGAAGCACGTGTTGTACAAGAAGTACTTGAGTGAAGGCATGGACCCAATCCCTGCATACCCCCAAATTACAAAGGCGGACTGGGCAGAATTCAAAAGGGTCAGGGCAACTACAGAGTTTGCTAAGAAGAGTGCCAAGCAATCGGAACTTCAGAAGAGGAACACACACCCCCACTGTATGGGTGTGGCAGGATACTACGGCATGAAACCAATATGGGACCAGGAGGACAAAGAAGCAGTAGCGGCGGGTGGGAAACCGGCCTTTAGTGAAATCAGGGGCGAACGCGCTAGAGACTACTTGCGGGCACTTGCAAGGAGGCGTGATGACGGAACTTATTACTTTGAAAACTCACATGACGAAGAACTATATCGCGTGATGTTAAAGGCTTCCAAGATCCCTGGAAGGTTCTACAAGAACTCAGGCCATGTGTGTAACACCCCCGGTGATTAGCAACAGTAATCACTTTTGATAATGACATGTTAGCATGATCAACAGTGCATAATCATCATTAGCATCATATTGCATTTCAACTCCTAAGTCAAATTCAAATTTAAATGAAAGTGGAATATAAAAGTTGTCCAACATAGGAGCTAAAATGTCAGATAAATAACAAATATTCCAGAGGCTATTCTAAAATTGAAACCAACATCATTGGAATTGGATAAGTGACTCGAACAACCTCAAACAGTGGATAAAGATAATATTTAGTAACCATTTATTAAATCTGAAATAAATATGGAATTATGTTTTGCCCAAACTAATTTTAGGGTTAGTTAATATGCACTGTATTTTGAAGTGTCACCTCTTAATACAAAAACCATTTGGCCCTAAACATTTAACATTGGAGAAAAGAGAATAAGAAAAGGAAAAAGAAACAGAAAAGGAAAAAAAGAGCAACACCCCCCCCCCCCCGCCCAACTGGGCCGAAGCCCAGCCGGCCGGCCCACCTGCGCCCCCCCTCTCTATAGGCCTCCCCCAGAGAACCCAAACCCTAACCCCACCCGTGCCACTCCCCCCCTCCTCCCCCCCCCCCTCCCCCCCCCCGATCCATCGGATCGGGGCGACCGTGCCCGTCGCCCCGGATCGCTGTCGCCGTCGCCGTTGGACGCCGCCGCCCGAGCCCGCTCTCCTCGCCGGCCTGCTCCCTCGACGCGTCGCTCGCCCCGACGCGCCCGACCTCGCCCCCCCCCCCCCCCCCTCTCCATCTCGCCGCCGACGCCGCACGTCGCCTCGCTTTCTCCCCGCCGGCCTGCCTCCCCCATCTCCGTCGTCCCCGTCACCCCCTCCCGCCCCGTGCCCGTCCCTACGGTCACGGTGAGGCCTCGGCCTCTTCCCCCCTCTCTGCTCCCGCACCTCCCGCGCGCACCGCGCCCCCGTGCCGCCGCTCCGCCCGCGCTCGCCGGCTCGCGCACGCGCCCGCGCACACCGTCAGCCTACCGGTGCACTCGCCACGCAGGCCGCGCCGTGCCCTTGCACTCGCTACGGCTCGGGAATCTTTGCCCCGTCTTCGCCCTACCTCTCTGGGAAACCCGCCGCCGGCCGGGGGGCCGCCTCCAGCCACCGCGCCGCCGCCCCGCCTCCGGCCCCGCGTGCGCTCGCCTGCGCCCACGCTTCGCCGCGCCCCCGACCGCCCGCGCCCGCCCGTGCGTCCCCTTTGGGCACCGGACATGTCCGGTCCCAAAAGGGGCACGCCCCGGACGTGTCCGCCCCTGGTCCACTGACCAGTGGGGCCCATGACCCAAATAAAAATAAAAAAAAATAAAAAAATAAAAAAAAAAATAATAATAATTAACTAATTAGTTAATTAATCCTGATTAGGTTAATCTAATTAACTAATTAGTGTTAATTAAACAGTAATTAGTAATTAACTTAATTAACCGCTGACATCAGCATGAGGTCATGCTGATGTCATCATCAGCACTGTTTCGGATAATGTTGAATTAAATAATTAATTAAATTTCAGAAATTAATAAAAACTTTAGAAAATCATATCTTTTAAACCGTAACTCCGATCAAAATATTTTATACATGAAACTTGCTCAGAACGACGATACGAACCCGCATACGCCCTCTGTATTCCCGTCAGATGCCCGCAGCTATAAGAACGTTGAACAATTAGACCGATTTCGATAAATGAATAGTGTCCAACTTTAATTAAATAAATCCGAATAAATTCCTAAATTAACTAAATCATTTAGTTAGGCAGTAGAACACCCCGGCATATCATTTAGGCATGTCATACATATTGTTTGCATTATTGCCGTGAATTTATTGTTTCTCTCCCCCTCCTTCTCTCTCGATAGACGCCGAGACCGGCGTCGCTGCTGTCGAGTACGACTACGCTACTGACGAGCAGCCCGTTGACGACCTCCCTCTCTTGCCAGAGCAACCAGGCAAGCCCCCCCCCCCTTGAGCATTCCAGATATCGCCCATTCTATTCTCCTGCTTGCATTAGATTTCGCTACTGTTAATGTATGCTCCTATTCTGATGCATAGCCTGCTGTTGTAACCTGTTCATTGCTACCTTACCTGCCTATGATAACTGTTTAGTATAGGTTGGTATGAACCATCTGTGACCCCACCACCTTACTTTGTCGCCCCTGCTTGTTCATCGACGACTCGATCAACGTGATCGTCGATCAGAGACAAACGCCTCACTTCACACCCCCTTAGTTGTACGACTCTGCGTAGTAACTATCGAGTGCCGAGGGTGATACCTCGTAACGCACTCCTGATGAATACTCTGCAGCATAGCTGTACGGTCGTGGTCATCGAGGGTGATTCCTCCTTCTCCATGTCCGATACGACTCTGTCGTGCAACCCCTCAGTGTGAACCTCGAGGGTGATACCTCTTATGTTCACCCTGATGATTATGACCACACGGTTACTTGACCTTTTTCACAGGCGGGTCCACCCTGGTGGGTACCCGCTGGGGATCTATGATTTCGGGTGTGCCGGAAGGGCACTCGAGTGTGACATTGTGGCGGAGCATCAGAGACTCTGATTGTCTCCGCTTGATACTAATTGAGCCTATTGGATTTGGGTGTGTGATCTGAGTGGGTCGACGTGCCCTATACGCACTACCACCACGTGGGATAATGGTTATGGGGCCCTCTGCGATGTACGTTTCTCTGATTCCGACAACCTAGTCTTCAGCAGGTGGTGAGGGATCAAGTAATCTTGAACGGGATAGAGCAGCAGCAATTACCCTTTCGGTCAGGACATAGGAAACTCTCCAAGGAAGCCCACACACCAGCCTAAGGTGTATATGAAGTAACTAGATAGATTTAAAGTCTTGTGGCTCCAACTAAACCAGATAAAGCACGCACGAGGTTCAGGAGTGTGTGTGGTTTGTTGGCAGGCAAGGCTCAACATTAACCTGTCGGGGTTTCGGAAGGCTTACACAGAAACACGGCAAAGGATAGTCCGAGAGATATGGATCACTTCAACATTCCAGAGCAAGTGGAGAATGCAGGTGGAACACGCTGCACTAAGAAGCGCTAGGGATGCTTGGAGAAACTGGAAGCACGTGTTGTACAAGAAGTACTTGAGTGAAGGCATGGACCCAATCCCTGCATACCCCAATTACAAAGGCGGACTGGGCGAATTCAAAAGGGTCAGGGCACTACAGAGTTTGCTAAGAAGTCACCAAGCAATGGAACTCAGAAGAGGACACACACCCCCCACTGCTATGGGTGTGGCAGGAATACTACGGCATGAAACCAATATGTGGACCAGGAGGACAAAGAAGCGATAGTAGCGGCGGGTGGGAACCGGCCTTTAGTGAAATCAGGGGGCGAACGCGCTAGAGACTACTTGCGGGCACTTGCAAGGAGGCGTGATGACGGAACTTATTACTTTGAAAACTCACATGACGAAGAACTATATCGCGTGATGTTAAAGGCTTCCAAGATCCCTGGAAGTTCTACAAGAACTCAGGCCATGTGTGTAACACCCCCGGTGATTAGCCAGTAATCACTTTGATAATGACATGTTAGCAGATACAACAGTGCATAATCATCATTGCAATATTGCATTTCAAACTCCTAAGTCAAATTCAAATTTTAAATGAAAGTGGAATATAAAGTTGTCCAACATAGGAGCTAAATGTCAGATAAATAACAAATATTCCAGAGGCTATTTAAATAGCACACGGTTACTCCACGACGCCGTGTGCCTCTAAACCATGGCCGTGCTCCCCCCCCTCCCCCCACCCCCGCTGCGCGATCTGAAGGTCGGTTTCTGATTGGCCAGAACCAACCCCCCGCGTGATCGTCACGTCTGCACCATTGGATTCTCCTTATCGAATGGAATTGCCTAATGCCCTTCGACAGCCATGCAATTCCGCGTGTGTGATTTTATTTATATCCACAAATTGCATGTTAAATTCAAAAATGTCCTTACAATATAGCAAACGATACCTAAATGCATTAGAAAATCAACCCCGTGGTATTTTATGGGTTTGCGTCGCGTGGAAATTTTTTATGACGGCCAAAACATTGAAGTCACCGGCACCGAGTTTGAATTGACAATGTCACCGTTTTGGAAACCATGGTCCTTCATGTGAATTCTCCGGTTTTGGAAGGAGCGATCATCAAAACTTGTGCCAACTTTACCAATTTTTTTTCCCGGGATCGTGAGAGCCAACGCACTGGGCACACAGCGATTTTGATGATTCTGGATTTCATCTGAATTCCTGTAAATTAAATTACCAACTAGTCCTCACGCCGTGGCCGCACCTCATGGCCGAATGTTTGAACTTATCATCCCCGTTTGTCGAACCATGATGAAACTCCGCAAAGCACACCCAATGTTTGTACAACCTTCTTTGCAACTAAACCCAGATTTAGTTGTAGAACGGTTTGAGTTTATATGCACTAAATGCAAGGTAAGTGAAAAAAATGACACTTATAGCAGACGAGAACCCTGAATGTCCAGAAATCAACCTAGGGTATATATTGATTGTTTCAACCGAAAAAATGCGAGCAGAACGACTGTATGTTACTGACCGATTGGAGTGCCGAAGTGCCACGTCTCCTTTGTGCAAACTATGATCCTTCTTGTGAGATGCTCAGTTTTGGAAGGTGTGAGCATCAAAACTGTGCCAAACTTTACCAAATTTTTTCCATGGGATCCTGAGAGCACGCCACGGTAACACACCGAATTTTTTTATTCGACTCTAATGCATTTCCTGTAATTGAATAACCAACATGGCCACGCCTCTGGCCGTTACCCTGCGCCGAACTGTTTGAATTTTTTCCTTCCCCGTTTCTCGAACAATGAATGAAAACTCCCGAAGCGACCACAAATGATCTTGCTACTAGCACCCACGTGTAATTGCGACTATAGCAAACGACTCAAATATAGCAAAAACATACTCAATGCACCAGAAAATCAAACCATAGGTACAATGGTGATTTCTTACAGCGGAAAACATTTGGAGGCGAAACATGAACTCTTGTTTTCATTCAAACGAAAATTGCTGTTAGTTCATGTAAATTTTTTTAAATAGCACACGGTTCACTCACGAAAGCCGTTGCCTACCAAACCGTGGCGATGCCCCCCCTTGCTGCACGCGTGATCTGAGTCGTGCGTTCTGATTGCCTAAAACCCAAACCCCACGTTTAGTACGTCACAACCGTTGGATGCTCCCAGATCGAACGACAATCCTCATCCCTTTCGACCGCAAAATGCAGTCAGATAGGTTTGAATTTAATGCCAAAATGCACGGTAAATGCCAAAAAATGTCTTAAATATAGCACACGAGACCCTGAATTCGCCAGCACATCAACCTTGGTATAATGGTGATTGCTTAACATGGGAAAAATTTAGAGGCAAAACGATGAACTCATGTCCTTCATTTCAAAATTAGCCGTCTTTCATTTCAAACGAAATTATTTCTTTGTGCACACGAGCGCTTAGAGGCAACCGTTTGCATAGCCTTTCCGCGCGGCGACCGGGGATTTTTTTCACCCTTTTCACCTAGGCCGCCAACACCCCCCTATAGCCCTCCGCGTGTTCACTCAACTAGTCCCCCCAATCTCCATCCGCCAGCTCCCACTCCCCCAGATCCACAGAAGAACCCTCTCCGGCGCCGGCGCTGCTCACCACCCCGGCCCATGTGCTCGCTCTTCGGGTCAACCCTACCTCCATTCCTGTTCCCAACACGCGGTTGCCCGTGCCTCGCCGTCTTCGTTTGCTCACCAGCGACCCTCAACATATCGATCCTGTACCCTCGCCTCTCCTGTGGTCCTGCCAGTTTGCATTAGAAACCTGTTAGTTACTGTTCTCCATCGCGGTGAGGCATATTTCCTCGCAATCCTCTTCGTATTTCATTCCTGTTCCAAATTGGCTATAAATAACAGAGAGCGTATAGTTGTTCATTATCTACCTTCCTAACTAGTACATAAATGCTGTATTTGGTTCCATAAGTTAACTGCCGATTTACAGATCGCGACGCCCGAGTCACACAAACTTTAACAATACCATACATGTTCTAAATATTGCATGACATGTTTAGACAGCTGATACCAGTTGTTAGTTTTATGCTATCCCTCCATTTCCTCAGTTTTTGCATGTGTTCTTTGTAGAGCCCGAGTAGCAGCGATAGCACTCATGCTTCAGGGATGTATCTTCTTCAATCTGATTCCGACAACCTAGGTCTTTTCAGCCGGTGGTGAGGATAATAATAATCTTGGAACGGATAGAGCAGCAGCAATTACCCTTTCGGTCAGGACATAGGGCACTCTCCAAAGAAGCCCACCACAACCAGCCTAACGTGTATATGAGTAACTAGATAGATTTAAAGTCTTGGGCTCCAACCTAACCAATAAGCACGCACGAGGTTCAGGAGTGTGTGGGATTTGTTGGCAGGGCAAGGCTCAACATTAACCTGTCGGGGTTTCGGAAGGCTTACACAGAAACACGGCAACGGATATGTCCGAGAGATCATGGATCACTTCAACATTCCAGAGCAGTGGAGAATGCAGGTGGAACACTCTGCACTAAAGAAGGCTAGGGATGCTTGGAGAAACTGGAAGCACGTGTTGTACAAGAAGTACTTGAGTGAAGGCATGTGACCCCAATCCCTGGCATACCCCCCCAAATTACAAGGCGGACTGGGCAGAATTCAAAAGGGGTCAGGCAACACTACAGAGTTTGCTAAGAAGAGTGCCAAGCATCGGAACTCTCAGAAGAGGAACACACACCCCCACTGTATGGGGTTGGGCAGGATACTACGGCATGAAACCATATGTGGACCAGACGGACAAAGAAGCAGTAGCGGCGGGTGGGAAAACCGGCTTTATTGAAATCAGGGTGGCAACGCTCTAGAGACTACTTTGCGGGCACTTGCAAGGCGGCGGATGACGGAACTTATGTCTTTGAAACTCACATGACGAAGACTTATCGCGTGTGTTAAAGGCTTCCAAGATCCCTGAAGGTTTCTACAAACTCAGGCCATGTGTAAAAAATACCCGTGATTAGCAACAGTATCACTTTTGATTAATGACATGTTGAGCATGATCAACAGTGCATAATCTCATTGCATCATATTGCCTGTCACTCCTAAGTCACAATTCAAATTTAAATGAAAGTGGAATAAAAAGTTGTCCAACATAGGAGCTAAATGTCGATAAATAACAAATATTCCAGAGGCTATTCTAAAATTGAAACAACACACTTGGAATTGGATAAGTGACCGAACACCCTCAAACGTGGCATAAGATAATATTTAGTAACCATTTATTAAATCTGAAATAATATGGACTTATTTTTTGCCCAAACTATTTTAGGTGTTAGGTAATAATGCACTGGTATTTATGAATAGGTCACACTTTTTATACAAAAACCTTTGGGCCTAAACATTTAAACAGTGGAGAAAGAGAATAAAGAAAAGGAAAAAGACAGAAAAGGAAAAAAAGAGCAACACCCCCCCACCCCCCGCCCAACTGGGCCGAAGCCCAGCCGGCCGGCCCACCTGCGCCCCCCTCTCTATATGGCCTCCCCCAGGAACCCAAACCCTAACCCCACCCGTGCCACTCCCCCCCTCGCTCCCCCCCTCCCCCCCCCCGATCCATCATCGGATCGGGCGACCGTGCCGTCGCCCCGATCGCTGTCGCCGTCGCCGTTGGACGCCGCCCCCAGGCCCGCGAGCCTCCCGCTCTCACCGCGCCGGCCTGCTCCCTCGACGCACTCGTCTGGCCTAACTCTCCCGAATCCGCTCCCCTCCCCCCCTCCCCCCCGTCTCCATCTCTCCTCCTTACGCCTCCCGTTGCACTTCATCTTTTCTCCCCATCCCTTCCTTCCTCCCCTCTTCTCCTCTTCACCTTCTACCGACCCCTACCCCCTCTTCCAAAAAGAGAAAGGGCGTCGTCCCCGCCGGCCTGCCTCCCCATCGCCGTCGTCCCCGTCGACCACCCCGACCCCCGCTGCCCCGTCCCTACGGATCACGGTGAGGCCTCGGGCCTCTTCCCCCCTCTCTGCTCCCGCACCTCGCCACGCGCACCGCGCCCCCGTGCCGCCACTCCGCCCGCGCTCGCTGGCTCGCGCACGCGCCCGCGCACACCGCAGCCTCGTCGGGCCTCGCACACGCGCGCGCGTGCCCTGCCTCGCTACTGCTCGCGGATCTTGCCCCGCTTCGCCTCCGCGCGACCGCCGCCCGCGGCCGCTCCAGCCACCGCGCCGCCGCCCCGCCTCCGGCCCCGCGTGCGCTCGCCTGCGCCCACGCTTCGCCGCGCCCCCGACCGCCCGCGCCCGCCCGTGCGTCCCCTTTGGGCACCGGACATGTCCGGTCCCAAAAGGGGCACGCCCCGGACGTGTCCGCCCCTGGTCCACTGACCAGTGGGGCCCATGACCCAAATAAAAATAAAAAAAATAAAAAAAATAAAAAAAATAATAATAATTAACTAATTAGTTAATTAATCCTGATTAGGTTAATCTAATTAACTAATTAGTGTTAATTAAACAGTAATTAGTAATTAACTTAATTAACCGCTGACATCAGCATGAGGTCATGCTGATGTCATCATCAGCACTGTTTCGGATAATGTTGAATTAAATAATTAATTAAATTTCAGAAATTAATAAAAACTTTAGAAAATCATATCTTTTAAACCGTAACTCCGATCAAAATATTTTATACATGAAACTTGCTCAGAACGACGATACGAACCCGGATACGCCCTTTGTATTCCCGTCAGATGCCCGCAGCTATAAGAACATTGAACAATTAGACCGATTTCGATAAATGAATAGTGTCCAACTTTAATTAAATAAATCCGAATAAATTCCTAAATTAACTAAATCATTTAGTTAGGCAGTAGAACACCCCGGCATATCATTTAGGCATGTCATACATATTGTTTGCATTATTGCCGTGAATTTATTGTTTCTCTCCCCCTCCTTCTCTCTCGATAGACGCCGAGACCGGCGTCGCTGCTGTCGAGTATGACTACGCTACTGACGAGCAGCCCGTTGACGACCTCCCTCTCTTGCCAGAGCAACCAGGCAAGCCCCCCCCCCTTGAGCATTCCAGATATCGCCCATTCTATTCTCCTGCTTGCATTAGATTTCGATACTGTTAATGTATGCTCCTATTCTGATGCATAGCCTGCTGTTGTAACCTGTTCATTGCTACCTTACCTGCCTATGATAACTGTTTAGTATAGGTTGGTATGAACCATCTGTGACCCCACCACCTTACTTTGTCGCCCCTGCTTGTTCATCGACGACTCGATCAACGTGATCGTCGATCAGAGACAGACGCCTCACTTCACACCCCCTTAGTTGTACGACTCTGCGTAGTAACTATCGAGTGCCGAGGGTGATACCTCGTAACGCACTCCTGATGAATACTCTGCAGCATAGCTGTACGGTCGTGGTCATCGAGGGTGATTCCTCCTTCTCCATGTCCGATACGACTCTGTCGTGCAACCCCTCAGTGTGAACCTCGAGGGTGATACCTCTTACGTTCACCCTGATGATTATGACCACACGGTTACTTGACCTTTTTCACAGGCGGGTCCACCCTGGTGGGTACCCGCTGGGGATCTATGATTTCGGGTGTGCCGGAAGGGCACTCGAGTGTGACATTGTGGCGGAGCATCAGAGACTCTGATTGTCTCCGCTTGATACTAATTGAGCCTATTGGATTTGGGTGTGTGATCTGAGTGGGTCGACGTGCCCTATACGCACTGCCACCACGCGGGATAATGGTTATGGGGCCCTCTGCGATGTACGTTTCGCCGAAAGCTTATCAGACGTCACGATTCACCGTGCGGGCTGATCGTCGGGATTGGGCTGGATACTTCACTGGCGAGTTCAGTGTCGCGCCTGCACCCCGGCCAGCCAAGCAACGCGCAGGGTACCCAGGGCGATGGCCCGAGACCCCTGGGTGCATAGGTTAGTCCGGCGTGCTGACCTCTCTGCTGAGCCTAGGTTTCCAGCTGTCCTGATCGCTCTCATGACCAGACTTGGCTACCGCTGGTACCCTGAGTACATGGTTTACGAGGATTACCGCGAGTTTAATCAGGAGCAGTACCATGCTGATGTTCGTATCTATGATCGGCAGAATGACTCAGACACCGAGCTGCACCTTTTCCACGGTATCGGCGTGACGATTGAGATGGCAGTACATGATGCCGCCTACTCTGCTGTCGCACGTCTTCGAGGACAGTTCAGTGATATCTTGGATGACTCTGAGTTCCGATACATTCCGTATGCCCCTGCTGGAGATGCTACCGGATACTACACAGCTATCTGTGCCCCGTACGAGCCTCGCCGATATGACCACCGCGTTCTGATTCAGTGCACTCAGGCTCTGGATCGCACTGTTCGGGCTCTCGCCGTCGAGTTGGTTGCCACTCGAGCACGTCTCTACGATGCTATAACGCAGTTTCGCAACTCTGACAAGCCCCTGGATGCCGATGACTGGCTCCGCGACATCACTCACGAGATGGAGTCTGCTAATGTCGCCCCCGCCAACTTTGTCACCTTCGCGGCCTTTTTCTTAAAGGGCCCCGCTGCTCAATGGTGGGACACACACAAGCGTACTCTGCCTGTTGGAACAGTCATCACTTGGTATGAGTTCCAGGCTGCTTTCCGTACACGTTACATCCCTCAAGCAATTATGGAACGCATGAAGACCCAGTTCCGCAACCTCACTCAGGGCAATAAAACCGTCGAAGCTTATCAGCGGGAATTTCTTGATCTCTCCCGCTATGCTGAAGAGGACATTCCCAAGACTGCATTCGTCACTCGTTATGGCTCCTATGAATACACCGTCATGTCCTTTGGCCTAACGAATGCCCCAGCTACGTTCTCCCGTCTGATGAATTATATATTCATGGATTACCTCGACAAATTCGTCGTGGTATATCTAGATGATATTCTGGTCTATTCTAAGAATAAAGAGGAACATGCTGAACATCTCTGCCTTGTTCTAGAAAGGCTCCGAGAACACCAGTTGTATGCCAAGTATTCCAAATGCGAATTTTGGCTTCCTGAAGTAACTTACCTTGGACATGTGATTTCCAAGGATGGGATTGCTGTTAACCCCGAACGAGTTCAGGCTATTCTCGACTGGACTCCCCCAAAGAATGTTAAGCAAGTCAGAAGTTTTCTCGGACTCGCTAGTTATTGCCGTCGATTCGTTGAGAACTTTTCCAAGATTGCAAAAGCATTGACAAATCTGCTTCACAAAGGTGTTAAATTTGAGTGGACAGAAAAATGTCAAGAAAGCTTTCAGACACTAAAAGATAAATTGACATCTGCCCCAGTACTAGCACCCCCGGATTCCCAAAAGGATTTCGTGATATACTGTGATGCATCTCGTCAAGGATTAGGCTGTGTCCTAATGCAAGAGCGCAAAGTGATTGCTTATGCCTCCCGACAATTGCGTCCTCATGAAGAAAATTATCCCGTGCATGATCTTGAACTTTCTGCGGTTATCTATGCCTTGAAGCTATGGCGACATTACCTTCTCGGTAACCGTTGCGAGATATACACGGATCACCAAAGCTTGAAGTATTTATATACTCAACCAGATCTGAACCTTCGTCAACAAAGATGGCTCGAAACAATTGCCGATTATGATATGAATATCTCATACACCCCCGGCAAGGCTAATGTAATGGCCGATGCGTTGAGTCGCAAGTCCTATAGCAACAATCTTATGGTTCAAGAAACACAACCTCTTCTCCATGAAGAGCTTTGCAAGTTGAACCTCCATATTGTCCCACAGGGTTATCTCAATACCCTGGTTGTCGAACCAGATTTAGAACACGGCATTAAGGTTATGCAAAGGTATGACACTGAAGTTGAAAAGATCAAGCGATACCTCGAGAAAGGAAAGCCGTCGGAATTCCATCTTGATGCAGATGGGATCCTATTTTTCCAACACCGTCTCTTCGTACCCAAGTTCAAGAATGAGAGGGAAAACGTTATGAAGGAAGCTCATGACACTCCCTTGTCCATTCACCCTGGTAGCACAAAGATGTACCGTGACATTTGTCAAAGATTCTGGTGGCCTAATATGAAGCGAGACATTTCTCGTTATGTTTCTGAGTGTGACGTTTGCCGCCGCGTTAAAGCTCAACATCAAAGGCCCGCAGGAACTCTGCAACCCCTGGAAATTCCTGAATGGAAATGGGACAAGGTCCAAGTGGATTTCATTACTGGTTTTCCCAAATCCCAGAAGGGTAATGATGCTATATTTGTTGTCATTGACCGATTCTCTAAGGTTGCCCACTTTCTGCCTGTTAAGGAGACAATCACTGCTAGCCAGTTAGCAGACTTGTATGTTTCCCGAATTGTGTCACTCCACGGTGTTCCGTTGGAGATCAGTTCTGATCGTGGCAGCCTCTTCACCTCCAGATTCTGGAATAGTTTCCAAGAAGCTATGGGAACTCATCTGTCTTTCAGCACCGCTTTTCACCCTCAGTCACAGGGTCAAGTTGAACGAGTTAATCAAGTGCTCGAAGATATGCTTCGAGCTTGCGTCATCTCCTTCGGTAAGAGAGTGATTCTTTGTTGCACATTGAGGGATTGCCATATGATCTAATTATGTTATCATTGTGAGAGAACTTGCAATAGTTAAAGTATGAACCCTAGCTTGTTTCCAAGCATTGAATACCGTTTTTTGCGCCCACTTTTGTATTGCTACCTTGCTGTTTTTATATTTTCAGATACAAAAACCATATATACCATCCATATTACACTTGTATCACCATCATCTTCGCCGAAATAGTGCACTAACAATTTACCATTTGATTGGGTGTGTTGGGGACACAAGAGACTTTTGTTATTTGGTTGTAGGGTTGTTTGAGAGAGACCATCTTCATCCTAAGCCATCCCATGGATTGATAAACCTTAGGTCATACCACTTGAAGGGAAATTTGCTACTGTCCTACAAAACTCTATGCTTGGAGGCCCAACATGAGTCTACAAGAAGAAGGTTGCGTAGTAGACATCACTTCATCCTAGAGGTAAATAACATGCCAATCATATATTTTCTACCAAGAGATCTTTAACCATAGCAACACTAGGTTCTACTTTATGCTCAGGGGGTTAAGAGGCTTTAAATTGCTTTTGCGAACCTCATTGATATTCTTAGCATGTTCTTATCCAACAGGGGAAGGTGGTTTTTGAATATAAGCAGTAGGCACAACTGGATCAACTTGTAAATGATAGTTTCAGTTTGCTAGATCGGTCTTTAATTTCTTCTTTAATAGGGGGTGATATTTAAACCACTTCTCCTTAGGGAGATTAACATGAGTAGCAAATGATCACAAAAAGAGGCTACTATCTCAGAGTCAAGTCCATATTTGTGCTAAACTTGTGAAAAGCATCGGTATTCATAAAGATTTTAACACAATCAAACTCAAGCTTAATACTGACTCTTTACCTTTGTCGAGTTCCCAATCTTCAGAGTGCATTTAATTCTCTAAAAGATCCCACTTGAATTCATAGTTTCTTCATAAAAGAACAGTACAAGAGTATCGAGCATGGATGATCATCACGAGAAACCGAGCATAAAAAATTATAATGATAATTTCTCTAGAGAGCTCATGATTGGGGCATGAAATATAACATTGACTAAGCCTCCCCAGGCTAGAGCGATACTTTCCTTTCACGAGGCCAAAATAATATATATATATATAATTCCGATCCGATGAACTAGATGCATAGGATTTTTTTGGTGAATCCAATTTCAAGCGATTCCAGTTCCAGGATCCAATATCATCGCATAGTCCGTCAATGCTTTTCCTTCAAAATAAAAGGAAAAACCTTTTCTTAACTTCATCTCCAGGTAAACTGCAAGCTTAAATAATCCACAAATTTCATCCACGTGTATAAGATGCATATCAGGATATTCAGTTCCATCTCCTGCATAACGATAGCTAGCAGTTGCTCTATCATACCCGAAAGGAATTTCATAACCAATATTTCAGCAGGTGCAGTAGGTTGGGGTGCAGTAATTGTGCTTCCGGTCGAAGTGAAGATACCCCGAACAAACCCTCAAAGATTGTTTTCATAGTGACAAGTGACAATAAATTTCAGCACGTAATACAAATTTTTCCTACCGATTTCCACTTACCAACAGAGCTTCACTCCCCGGCAAAGGCTCAAGAAAGATCTTGATGACCACACAATATAGTGTTGGAAATTGTGCATGGAAACAAAAAGTTCTACGCACACGTAAGATCTATCCAGGAGGGTGCATAGCTATGAGAGGGAGAGCATCTTCATACCCTTGAAGATCGAAAGCGAAAGTGTTATCAACGCGGTGAGGTTGATTAGTCGTACACCTTCCGATCCGTCCTGATCAGTATCGAAAGTATATCACCATCAGTCTGACCACATCACATCACAATATGCCCTGCAAAAAAAGTTAGACGTCCTCTACTTTGTTTTGCAAGTTTACGTGGCTGCTATGGGCTTCAAGCAAGAACCGTTCTACCTACGGCAAAACCACCAACGGTGATTTATCAAGTTTGCTGTTTTAACCTTCTTCAGGACCGGCCGCAGTCAAATTCGATTCAACTAAGTAGGAAACACGACACCCGCCCACCACCTTTATGCAAACTAGTTGCATGTCTGTTGGTGAAACCGGTCTCATGTACGTGGACATGTAAGGTTGGTCCGGGCCTCTTCATCTTACCATACCACGAATCAAAATAAGATGTGGTGGGTATGCAGTATGACTATCACCGCCCACAAACTCTTTGTGTCTACTCGTGCATGTCATCTACGCATAGACTGGCTCGGATGCCATTGTTGGGAAACGTTGCATGGAAAAACAAAAAAATTTCTACGCACACGCAAGATCTAATCGATGGAGATGCATAGACTACGAGAGGGAGAGATCTCATACCCTTAAAGATGCTAAGCGGAAGCGTTTATCACGCGGTTGATGTAGTCGTACACCTTCACGATCATCCTGATCAAGTACCGAACGTACGGCACTCCGTTCAGCACACGTTCAGCTCGATGACGTCCTTGCCATCTGATCCAGCAAGAGGGGCGAAGTAGTAGATGAGTTTCGGCAGCACGACGGCGTGGTGAAGGTGGTGGTTGGTGAAGAAACAATCTCCGCAGGGCTTCGCTTAAGCACAACGGAAACTATGAGGAGGAGAAACTAGAGGGGACGGGTTGCCGGCACACGGCTGGTGGTATCTTGATGTGTCTTGGGTGCTAGCCTGCACTCTATTTATATGTTGAGCCCTGGGGTCGAAACTTGGAGTAAAAAGCATCCTCAAGTCGGTTTTGCCCGAAAGGCAAGCAGTCCTTCCTGGACTCCAGGGCCAGACGCCAGGGTTCCTGGCGTCTGAGCCCAGATGCCAGGGACACTGGCGTCTGGCTTTGGTCTCCCAAAACTTCCTTTTGCACTTTCAAAAACCTCATGGGTTTACCCCCTTGGCCCAAATAAAGCGTTCTCGACACCAGATCATTCGGGAAACATCCGAAACACCTTCCAGTGAATTCCGGAACCTCCGGAGACCAACACTATATTCCATATATCAATCTTACCTCGGACATTCCGGAGCTCCTCGTAATGTCCGTGATCTCATTCTCGAGACTCCAAATAATATCGGTCACAACATACAAACTCATATAATACTATATCGTCAACGAACGTTAAGCGTGCGGACCCTTAGGTTTGAGAACTATGTAGACAGATCGAGAAACCTCTCGGTCAATAAACAATAGCGGAACCTGGATGCTCAGATGGTTCCTACATATTCTATGAAGATCTTTATCGGTCAAACCTTTATGCAAAACATCGTAGATTCCCTTGTGTGTCGGTATTTACTTGCCCGAGATTCGATGTCGGGATCTTCATACCTAGTTTCAATCTCGATACCGGCAAGTCTCTTTACTCATTCCGTAATACATCATCTTGCAACCAACTTCTTAGTTACTTTGCTTGCAAGGCTTCTTATGATGTGTATTACGAGAGGGCCCAGAGAGACCTCTCCGATACTCAAAGTGACAAATCCTAATCTCGACTATGCCAAACTCAACAAACACCTTCGGAGATACGTTTAGAGCATCTTATGATCACCCAGTTACGTTGTGACATTTGATAGCACACACAAAAGGTATTCGCTGGTATCCGGGAGTACTATATCTCATAGTCGAAGGAATAGTATTTGTCATCAGATAAAGCCATAGCAATAACTGGAACGATCAATATGCTAAGCTAACGGATGTGTCTTGTCCAATCTCATCATCTCCTAATGATGTTGATCCTTTATCAAATGACAAACAAATGGTCTATGTTAGAAATTAAACCATCTTTTGATTCAACGAGCTAGTCTAGTAGTGCTACTAGGGCACGATATTTGTTTTATTATTCAACCAATGTATTTAAGGTTTCCGATCAATTCCACATTCTAGCATGAAATATAAACCTTTATCATGAACTAAGGAAATATAAAATAACAACATTATTATGGCCTCTAGGGCATATTTCCTCAGCTCCCACCTTGCATAAGTCAATAATCTAGATTACATTGTAAATGATAAATCTAAACACCCATGGAGTCCTGGTGTATGATCATGTTTTGCTCACGAAGAGGATTAGTTCAACGGTGTCTGCTACAATCAGATCCGTCATGTATTTCCAAATCTCTATGTCTCCCATCCTTGACTTTTCAGAATGAGTTGAAGCGTGCTCTTGATGTTTTGTTACTCTTGTGAAACCTGGATTCCTTCGCCAAGGCACATGGTACCAGCGAGGTGTCTATACACACTGTTTTGAACCCCTTTCGCGTACGCATTGAACCGGTCGCCAATGAGTGGATCTGATAGGGGGGGTTCCTCCCACACGACCAAGAAACCGTCGGGATATGGGCATCGATCCTAGAGTGCCTTGCAAAATGTAATCAATGTTCGATGCATCACACATCACCTAAATTTGTTTCGCACGTTGGGATCGGTGATAAAACGTTTCTAATGACGCAGTGACCAACGGGTGTGTCGTTAATGAACCATTTGGAAACATTTGTAAGGAACACGGGCCAACATATGAACTTGTGCAATAGTGCCCATGCATATGAGTTTTTCTGCGGAACCCGTCTGCCATGCAAGACTCCCTCGCAACACGATTTCCCAACAATTACCGTAGTGCGATAAATGTTCTATCACAAAACGGTCAGGGGAACTTCGCACAATACAAGTGCTGAGGCCGTTTGGTGATTTGTTTGTGTATCCACCGACGGTTGCGGCAAGAGTGTCGTGTGCTTTTCGTTGGGGATCCCACACGGTTTTCCTAAAACAATGTCACGACTGGATTGTATTTTACATTGGGCACGGTTTACTCGAGTTCTCGTGTGCAATGAACATGATATACAAAATGGTTCCGGAGTAGCCCCCTCGCACACGAGTGAGTAGTGCCTGCAAATCGTTTGGATCTGCTGTGTATCAACCGACGGTTCCCGCTACCGATTGACGTATGCTTTCCTATGTGGATCGAACACACTCATTAGTTTGAACGCGTGTGTGGAGCAATTGCCAGGTTTAAAACAAATATTCCCGTTTGAATCGGATGCAAAAAGCAAAATTTGCCACAATATTCAATTGAAAAATAGTGTCGCACATGAAAACACTTCATAATTTCGCACAATTGCAATTGGAACATATGTAGAAAGTCCAATGATTCTCGACACATATATCATTACTAATTAATCATTAGTGTATGAAATACAAAGACCTGCACAGATGGAAACAATGGGATCACGCGTATATGTTTAGCGCTCACTCTTACTCTGTTCCAGGAGAACGCATGTCTGAAATCTTCATTAATCACCATGGGATTGATGTAGTGATTCAGCAAGAAGTCGCTGACTTCTCCGAACCAATCAAGCATTCCCAGCGGGATAGCGTGTTCCAGGGTCCTCGGTTCTACGATGAGCTGCAGATTATTTTAAGACAGAATGTGCGATATGATGGGAGTAAGAAATAGTTAATTTAGATAGATTCCTGGGTACTAATTCGCGAGCATCTTCACAACTATCAGCAGTATTGTGCAGCATGGAGGACATATGTGTCTGTAAACTGTAGCCACAAACGGTGGTCCCTGCTTGTTTGCTGAGGACACTGAAATTTTGTACATAATTAGTTCATAATTTGTCCTGTTAGAACAACCTAACCGCGGTGGTTAGAGTGTAATTTTTTTCTTTGGGACAGAATAGAAGAGTTATTTATTGAGGCTTGAACATTTGAGCTAGCGTAAGAAAAGGGTTATTTGCAGACTATTGGATAAATTTTCCAAAAATAACGGGATTTTGGTGTGTTATTGGAGAAACGCTCTGTGCGCACTGAGGTATCCCTCTGAAACAGGTCCCTGGTTTAGTTTTCCACACATGCGAGCAACTGCAACATGAAGATGATTTTTGACACATCCAATGATTGACCAGGGATATGGAATGCAAATTAATTTTCACACAACATCATAGAATTCAATACCTATTCCCATGAATGCTGAAGATGCGTCAGATCCTGAGCGATTGTGACTCTCAATGAGAGAATCCATGTAGAAATATGTGTTCTTGTTTGGAACAATGATACCAATTATCCGTGATGTTACATATTAAGAAGACATGAACTTACCCCATTATGTCGAAATCTGAAATACAATCAGTGTATGTCAAATGGTTGTTACTTGACTTATCGTTCATGATGCCCAGAGAATGTTCTGCAGGGAACTGTTTCGTAAGATACGGACATCCGTGTAAGGCCCAGTCTGGTAGGTCCTTACCATCTATGTTGATCCATTGTGCTAATGCGATCTATGATATAACACCACTCTCCCTTTTTCTTCTCTGCGTGTTACAATCCCCTGAGAGGAATAAAATGCATTATTAAGCTGTTTATCATTTACAGCCTTGTATGGACAAGTGTAATCACAGTTGTGTTAAAGTACTTACAAAATCAGGCATCTATACAAGGAGTGGCATCGAGCTCGTTGAAGTGTGAAGAGAGATGGTAAGTCCTCGAACCCACACTAATAGAACCACATGGTGTCGGAAATGAATTCTGTGAGTGGACTAGCAGAACAGATGACCCGCTGACATTGTATCCATGCATATTTATGTAACTCGCGGCAACTGAGCTTGCACTCATCAAAGATATCGCCACAAGGAAATGGTGGGCATTGACGTAAATTGCGGTGCTTCAGTATTCTGCTTATTTTTTAAGCAGCTGCAAAGCTACTCTTCATCATACAGCCGTCAGAATAATATTAGTTCCCCGATTCGAACAACCGGCTGTTAAGTTGGTTTGGCGATGAGTGCTTTAAGTAAGAGGCAATCGTTCTCTTATCTCTTTCGCTCTCCAACGCGCTCCTCGCGGGCCAGCCTTTTGGCCGTTCTTCTTGGTAACTTGAAGCACTTTCTGCATTGTAGAACGTCTGGTTTGGCTGAAGGTAGACTGCCTCACAGACGGGTAGAGCTTCGACACAGACTGCCTTTAGTATAAAGATGGTTTAGCTATGCCAGAACGCGCTGCACTGGCGTGCTGCTATTACGGCTGTGGCTGTAGGCGCAGAGGCTCGGACTGCGACCATGCCGTTGAGCTATGTTGGGGGTTTCTGCGTCAGGTGTAGCCCAACTTGTTGGAGTGGCTGAGGAGGGCCCGTGCAACCAAGCGTTGGTTGCTGAGTCGGAAGTGAGTAAGCAATTAAGTATGCTGATCAACGCCGGCTGCGGATCGACGGAACTGATGAGCATCGGTCTGGACCTACAGAACTGCTTAGCAGGGCGGTTTCCAAAGCATCAGAGTGTCTTAGCAGTCCGTTCCACTAGGGTTGGTCTGGCTGAGCAATGTGCTGCAGTCTGGGTCTCCCCGCTGCGTCAGCGGGCCGACATCTGAACCGGTGGTGCGCTCGTGTCAGCAGTTGAGGCTGTCCACTGGCTGATCCTGGGGTGGATGTGACATGGCCTTACGGCCAAAGGTCGGGCGGCTGATCCAGTTGATGCATCAGGCCTCGGATTACGATTTATTAGGTTCTTTGGGGAAGTCACGCGAGAGTGTTGTGTGCAAGGAGAGCGTCACGGTTGAGGGCGACAATGGTTGTCCTGTCGTGGCTTTCAGGGATCCATCCATGAACTCTAATTCTCTGTTCGTTTCATGGCCACTGGAATGTGATGTATGTACACCAGTGTCTTCTCTCTCCCAAGGTCCTTTGCTCATCAAAGGTCCCTAGGACATTCTTCAGGGGCAAATATCATTGAAATCCCGGCTTTAACTTCAGTCACGATATCACTTAAACAGCCTGGCCAATGGCACCAATTGTCACACAAGAGGCCCTCTTCCCAAGAAGGGTGGCACAACAGGCTATTGCACATTTTAAATGGTACCTTCATATATGGTAAGCACGCCCTTCAGTCTGTCTTTCATTCTAGATAGATCAGATATAGCATGATACATGAGCAGTGCAGCTTAGTGTCTCTGGGTCAGTCTGATGCACATCTACGCTTGTGCGGGTGTTGTCGCGCAAAACCAGCATCCTCCAGTCCCGCCTCCCCCTCCCATCTGCTGGCATTGGTCAGTGTTAGAGTCTTCTGTCCTCTCATTGACTCCTCAATATCCTTTCGAACGCCGATACATGTCCTTCCTCAACCTTCATACAATTCATCTGGCTTCTCTTTTCACTACGCTCGCTTTGTTTTTTCATGCTGAGCTTCGTCTTTGCTGAGTGTGAAGGCCCTCTGGTGCGGGTATTCAACACCTATACCTCCTTGACGGCCAGGGGTCTCTTCTTGTTTCTAGAGCATCGAACAGAAGCACTTTGTGACGCCCCCGGTCAATCGTACACTAATCATACACGCAAACGTTGTACGATCAAGCCCCGGGACTCACGGGAAGATATCACAACACAAACTCTACACACAATAAACGGAGGTCCACAATATACAGACAGGGATCCGAAGATCCGAATACACAAGTCAGTCATACAAATAATCTGGGTACAGACATAGTTAGACAGTTCTGCCTTAGAAGGCTAGCACAAACAGCGACACTAGATCGAAAGGCGTTGGCCTCCTGCCTGGGAACCTCGATCCTACTCCTGGTCAGCTGGCTCGATCCAGTAGTGACGTGCCCTCTGGACCCGCCTGGTAGTAGGCCCCAGTGGTGGCGTCTGGCCACTGGACTCCATCGTCTGGTGTATCATCCAGTGGGGTAATATGGGGGAAAGAGAAAAAAAGCAAACCGTGAGTACTCATCCGAAGTACTCGAAAGCAAGGATCTATACTACATATGCAACATTATCAATGGAGAAAAGAAAAGGTATATATGTGGACTGGGCGCAGAAATGCCAGAATAGAGAGAAAGGCCCTAGTCCTATCGAAGACTAGCATCTTCAAACATCTTTCAAGCCATCATCTTGCAGCAGTAGAAGAGAGTAGAATAGCATTTTATTTAGAAAACGTTGAAGTACAGCTCAAAGATCCTTCCTCGACTCCCAGCGAGAAAGTGGAAAGTAATCCGAAGCTTCAATTTAGTTACAAGTATCCAGTTTAAGTAGTAGATCGGGATACACAAATGAGCGTCCTTACCGTAGGACGGCTACGATAGAAGATTCATCCCTGCAGGGTGGCACTACTGTTACCCAACACGCTCGATCAACTCTGGCCGACTACTTGATGGGTAATGCCCGTCCTCGGAAGATCAACACGACAAGCAGGCTCACCTAGGCTCAGCAGAGAGGTCAGCACGCCGGACTAACCTATGCACCCAGGGGGTCTCGGGCCATGCCCTGGGCACCTGCGGTTGGTGGCGGCCGGGGGGCGTGCAGGCGCGACACTGAACTCGCCAGTGAAGTATCCAGCCCAATCCCGACGATCAGCCCGCACGGTGAATCGTGACGTCTGATAAGCTTTCGGCGAAACGTACATCGCAGGGGCACCATAAACCATTATCCCGCGTGGTGTAGTGCGTATAGGGCAGATCGACCCCACTCAGATCACACAACCAAATCCAATAGGTCAATTAGTATAAGCGGAGACAATCAGAGTCTCTGATGCTCCCACAATGTACACTCTGAGTGCCCTTCCGGCACACCCGAAATCATAGATCCCCAGCGGGTCCCACCAGGGTGGACCCGCCTGTGAAAAAGGTAAAGTAACCGTGTGGTCATAATCCTAGGGTGAACGTAAGAGTACTCACCCTCGAGGTTCACACTGAGGGGTTGCACGACAGAGTCGTATCGGACATGGAGAAGGAGGAATCACCCTCGTGACCAAGACCGTTACAGCTATGCTGCAAGAGTATTCATCAGGAGTGAGTTACGAGGTATCACCCTCGGCACTCGATAGTTTACTACGCAGAGTCGTACAACTAAGGGGGTGTGAAGTGAGAGGCGTCTGTCTCTGATCGACGATCACGTTGATCGAGTCGTCGATGAGACAAGCTGGGGCGACAAAGTAAGGTTGGGGGGTTCACAGACTAGATGTTCATACCAACGCATACTTAACATACAGTATCATATGGCATGGCAGTAAGGTGCATAGTGAATCCAGGTTACCAACAGCAGGCTATGCATCAGCAATAGGATCAGACAGTTAACAGTACGAAATTAAGACAAGCATGGAGAATGCAATCTTGGCGAATTAGGAAAGCCGGGGGTTTGTGGGGTGCTCCGTTGGCCCTTGCCGGTTGCTCTGGCAGAGAGGGAGGTCGGTCAACGGGTTGCTCGTCAGTAGCGTTAGTCGTACTCGACAAGTAGCGACGCCGGTCTCGGGTCTAGCGAGAGAGAAGGAGGGGGAGAGAAACATAAATTCACGGCAATAATGCAAACAATATGTATGACATGCCTAATGATATGCGGGGTGTTCTACTGCCTAACTAAATGATTTAGTTAATTAGGAATTTATTCGGATTATTTAATTAAAGTTGGACACTATTCATTTATCGAAATCGGTCTAATTGTTCAAGTTCTTATAGCTGCGGGGCATCTGACGGGAATACAGAGGCGTATCCGGGGAGGAGCGGTCCTCCCATCCAACTTCCTACACCATCAGATACCTAATTTCCCACTCCGTCCAAGACTCTAGCCAACCCCCTCCCTCCTCAATACCAGACTCTCCCCTTCTCCATCCGTTGCCCCCTGTGAGCAAGTTTCATGTGAAAAATATTTTGATCGGAGTAGTGACGGTTTAAAAGATATGGATTGTTCTATAGTTTTTCTAATTTCTGAAATTAATTATATTAATTAAACATTATCACGAAACAGTGGCTGACTGATGACACAGCTGACCTCATGCTGATGTCAGCAGGTATTAAGTTTAATTAATTACTGTTAATTAACCTAATAGTTAATAGATTAACTAATCAGGAAATAACTAATATGTTAATATTATAGTTTATTTTTATTGTTTTATTTTTATTGGGTCAGGGCCCACACTGGTCGTGGGACCAGGGCGCGGACACGCCGGGGGTGACCCTTGTGGGACCCGGAAACAGTCCGGGCCAAAGCGGGAGCAAGGGAGCCGGAAACCTTTCAAGGCGCGGGAGGGCGAGCAGTGGGGCGAGGCGAAGACTGCCGGAGCAGGAGAGGACAGACGCGGAGGGGAGGGCGGGTCGCGGCGGAGGCGGATGGACTGAGCGAGGGAGTGACGGCGTCTGCGCGGGCGAAGCGGTGGTAAGATAGCAGCCAATAGCTAGTGCGATGGCAGGGCACGACGCGCGCGATGGTGTGCGAGGCCCGACGAGGGCGGGCTCGTGCCTTCTAGGTGGGAGCAGTGGAGCAGTGACGCGAGACCAGTGCGAGCGCGGCGGAGGGCGGAACGGGGGGCGCGGTGTTGAGGGCGCGGGATCGGGAGCAGAGAGGGGGAAGAGGCCAGAGGCCTCACGTGATCCGTAGGAAGGATGGCACGGGGGTCGGGCTGTGGGCGACGGGGACGACGGCGATGGGGGGAGGCAGGCCGGGGAAGAAGGGCGACGTGCGAGTAGGTCGCGTCGGGAGATGGAGACGGGGGGGGGGGGGGGGGGGAGGGTGAGGGGGGGGAGTGGGGGGGGGGCGCGTGGGCGGGGTGGAGCGGCGTGAGGGAGCAGCCGGCGAGGATGAGCGGGGCTCCGGGACGGGGCGGCGTTCAACGGCGACATCGACAGCGATCCGGGGCGACGGCACGCGTCGCCCCGATCCGATCTGGATCGGGGGGGGGGGGGGGGAGGGGGAGCGGGGAGAGGGGGGGGGAGAGTGGCCAACGGTGGGTTAGGGTTGGTCTCCTGGGGGTGGGCCATAGTAGAGAGGGGAGCGGACGAGTGGGCCGGCACGCGGGGATTACGGCCCAGTTGTGCGGGGGGGGCTGGGGGTTGCGGGGGGGGGGGGGGGGGGGTGTTGCTCTTTTTTGTTCCTCTGTTTCTTTTTCGCTTTCTTGTTCTCTTTTCTCCACTAGTTAAAGTGTTTAGGCCCAAATGGTTTTGTGTAAAAAGTGTGCCCTAATTTCATAAATACAGTGCATTATTCCCTAACACCTAAAAGAGTTGGGCAAACATAATTCCATATTTATTTCAGATTTAATAAATGGTAACTAATATTATCTTTATCCCACTGTTTGAGGTGTTCGAGTCACTTATCAATTCCACTGAGTTGGTTTAAGTTTAAGAATAGCTCTGGACTATTTGTTATTATCTGGACATTTTAGTCATATGTGGACAACGTTTATATTCCCACTTTCATTTAAATTGAATTTGACTTAGGCGTTGACATGCAAGTATGAGTGCTAATGATGTATGCACTGTTGATCATGCATTAACATGTCATTATCAAAAGTGATCTGGTTGCTAACCACCGGGGGTGTTACAACTCTCGCTAATTCTATTAAGAATTACTCGTTCCCGAGAAATTAAGAGGAAGACTGAAGGAAAGAGGGGTATATTCGCGAAGCGATCCTCAGCGTTCCCAAGTGGCTTCATCTTAGAATGATTGACCACGAACTTGAGGAATTGCTTGATTGACTTTTTGACCGTGTTTCGACGCTCAGCTTGACATCAGAATCGGATGGGATGTTCTGAGATAAGACAGATTTCCGTAATTCAAGCACTTCAGATCCACAGTCTCGAATAGGATCCTTGAAGCAGCGGCGGGAGTGGGATACATGAAGAGTCAGTGTACTTGAGAAAGGTTGTTGGGCGGCAATTGCAACGATATGCCACTTCTCCTCGACGGGCAAGAACTACGGAACGGGCCAAGTAGCGACGGGGGCTAAACTGCCTTTGATTCCGAAACCGATGAGTGACTTTCAACGGAGATGATGACGGGAGTAAGCTTGCCGCCCAGGTTGATAGAATATTTCCTGGGCTCGGTGGCATAGTGCCTTCTGACGAGACTGAGCAGACTAAATGTTCAACGAACAATACGGACTTTTTCAGCTTGCCGAATACTGTCCGGTCCGACGAGCGTGAGCGTTCCCCAGTTTCTGACCAATTCAGAGGGGTTCGACACTTACGGACGTATAGAACTTCAAACGGTTGCCACTTCAGACTAGTGATAGCATTGTGTAAGAGAATTTCGGCATACGGGAGAGATTCCTCCCATTTCTTG